>CM045496.1:45875636-46415636 GCA_024704745.1 Rosa lucieae
CTGCTCTCGAGGCTTCGGGCCACCACCTCCGGCTTCGCTCTATCTCTATCTCTCTATCGCAAGCCAATTCTCCGGCACCGGCTGACTGCCCGGGGAATCGCGAACCGAGATTGGAAAGTGCGGCGACAACACCAGAGGTCTGCTCGGCGAGTCGCGAACTGAGATCTTGGTGCCTCGCGCCGGCATGGTGAGAAAGGTAAGAACCTTCGGTGATTGAGATAGGAAAATTCCTCGAAACCCGCGTCGACGTTCTCCGATTCCGCAGCGTCTGCTCTTTCTGGCGCTCCGCCCTCCCTCCTCTAGACCCAATCGGCGCTCTTCCTCTCCCCTTCGGATTCCCTCACGTCGGTGACGAGCCCCCTGCCGCCGTCTCTCAAACCACCTTCTACCGCTTGCAGTCGCTGATCACCGGCGAAGGTTCAGATCACTACTCGGAGCTTGTGGAATCGGGTCAGTTTGCTTTCCAGGCGGTGGAGGCCAGAGACTACATGGCGTGTTTCTGGGCGCCCGATCACAAGCCCTCGACGACGTTGACCATTGAGTTTGATTGGAAGACCTGTGTGGCGGCCAAGGGAATGAACGCCGTGCTGGAAATTTGCTCGGCTGTGGAATAGGTGAAGCAGCTCCGGTCGATCTGATCTGGTGCCCAGAGTTTTTTTTTTTTTTGGTATACTGAGATTTTTTTTTTTTTTTTTGTATCTGTAATGTATTCATTTTGGTTCACCTGAGGGCAATAATATGATTATTGGAGGGTAATAATATTATTATTGGGGCAATAATATGATTATTGGGAGGTAATAATATGAGTATTGGGGGGCAATAATATGATTATTGGGGGGCTATATATGATCAATTGTGCCTGTAGTGTATTCATTTTGGTTTTGGGAGTTTATACAATTCACTGGACAGAAATAATATGATTATTGGAGGCAATAATATGATTTTTGGGAGGCAATAATATCAGTATTAGGGGGAAATAATATGATTACTGGGGGGCAATAATATGGTTATTGGGTATTATTAGGAGGCAATAAATTCAGACACCGGAATCCCGACACCAGTCCGGTAGCCTGATTCCGGATTCCGGTGATATTTTGCCGGATTCCTGTCATCGGTTGCCGGATTCCGGTTACCAGTCGCCGGATTCCGGTCACAGGTCGCAGGATTCCCATCACCGGAGTAGGCGGCCGGCCACTGGTCACCGAAGTCTTGCAAGGTGGAGGATGACTTCTCCCTCTAAGTGAGAAAGAAGGAGAGGGCAAAAAAGTCCCAAAAAGAAATAATAAGAATAAAAAAAGAATTAATTGGGTAATAGAGAAATAATCTTTTAGAGTGTTTTGGGTAAATGAGGTTAAAAAACTCTTAATGGAGCAAGTGGGCAATTTCTAAGCTAAAATTGGGTACATGATCATTTCCCCTTGATTTTTTTGTCTTTTGAAGTTTCATGGCTTGTAAAGAGTTGAAATGAATCGAGCCAATGTATTTGGATATGTTTTGTATCTCGTATCTCATAAAACGACAGGAGAGTAATCAAGGAAAATAAAATGACATAAGTGCTTTTATTGGTGAGTTAGACATGCTTTATGTCAAATTCGCTTCACTAGATTTTTTTATTAGTGTGGAAGATGGTGAAGTGCGTCTCAGTATTGTAGTAGGTGAATGTATCGTGACTTTGTAGCATGAATTTCATAGTTTTCTCTACCTGACATCAACAACTACTCGTCATTTTGTTGTTCGGGGTTGGTTGAATTGTCTCTGAGTGTAGTTATATATATATATAAATAAATATATATAGTTTTTGGAAGGTCGAGATCAAGCTGGGCTAATAAACAGACAAAGAGATAGCTAATTGGAGATGACATTTTGTGTTTTAGCTGCGGCATCGGGTTCCAAGTCCTGGTGGTATGTGTAGCATGGTGGCTTCAATGGAGGTGGATCACTCATTCTTAAAAAATATGGAGGTGAATCATTCTTGGACACACTATTTTTTCTTTGTGGTTGGTGGTGGCTGATTGTCTCTTATCACTTGTGGTGCTTCCGATTTTGTTTGGCTTATGGCGTGGCTCTATTTAACAACAATAGGGTCATGCCGAGAAGGTCGGCTTCGACACTCGCAAATGAGTTTCTGTGAGCAGCGTGGCTATGATGGGGTGGAGTTATCTGCCCTAGAAAAATTTGGCCTAAAATTATTTAAGGCATTGACACTTTTTATTTCAATAGAACTGTAATGACCTAGATTTTCTTATTAATTTTTTGTATTTTTCGTAAAATTAATAAAGGTCTAAGTTAATATAAATTATCGTCTCGGTTCTTATGTCAATCGAGAAATAGAAATTATTTCGGACAATTATTTGCTCGGAACTCTTCGATTAAAGAGTTGACTTTTTATATGTTACGATTTGGTGAAAACTTCATTCACAGAAATTGTAGAGTGCGTCGATACGAATTAGTGGACTTACGGAACGCGAAAATCGGAGTTCGTATGAAGAAGTTATGGCCAATAGAAAAAGTTTCTATTTTTGGATAAATAAAAAAATTTCAGAAAAATTGAGAAAAACCCTAGTTTCTGAAAAAGGAAACCTGAGTCTCTCTCTCTCTCTCTCTCTCTCTCCCAGCGTCGAAAATCACCACATTTAGTTTTCTGGCCATATCTCGGCCGTCCAGCCACCTTTGGCCACACCACAGGTCTCAATCGATTCGTCTCTTCTCTCTCTTCAAGTCTGTGGTAGCTTTGTTGCTCGATTTTTGCTGTAAAAGGCGCAACAAGGAGGAGAAGTTGGTGGCGGCGCTGCTTCGAGGTCACCGTCAGAACTCACGATTTCGGCCACCTTCGGTGCCAATGTTTGAGTGGTTTTGATGCTTGTGAGACATATATCAATCCTTCCAAGCGGCTTGAAGTAATTTGAAGTGTGGAGATCGAATTGAGGATTTGAAATTCTAGGTTTTTAATTGGCTCCTTTTTCTTTCGAGGTAAATTCAAGCTTCTATAATTAGAATTGGACTTTGTGCTAGTTGAAGAAGTTGTTGGGCTTGTTGTTGTGAACATCTTGGCATAGGTTTCATTACCCAATTTGGGGGTTGCCGGCAGAGCGTGGCGACACATTCGGCCAACTTTTGGGGTTCTGTTTTCATGGTTGTCATCTACTCATCGATACGTGCATGTCGATATATTAAGGGATCATGTTGTGACCGTTTCAAGCATGCTAGATTTAACGTAGTTTTGGTTTTCTCGTTTCACGATCCGTGAGTATCCAATGGTTGGATCGTCTTATAATTTTGAGAAATTGATCATATAAGTGTTCCGAGGACCTTGGGAGGTCAAGGAGAAAGTTTTATCTCGATTGACGAAATCTTCGGTTTTTGGTTCAAGTGCTTGGTTTGAACCGTAACCGCTTTTGTTTTAATCGTGTACTAAGTTGAGACCTTATTTTTCTTAGGTGATTGACGGAGAGTGTTCTGTACTTTGTCTCGGCTATAAGAGAAGACATAGCAGAATTTAGAGGAGAGTAAATCTCACAAAGTTCATTTATGAACAGAGTTTCCCTTATCGTTTCGGTTTAATCGCTAAATTTTGAAATTGTTTTTTAAAAATAAATATTTATTTTAAATTATATGAACTTGATCGGCTAAGGTTCATAGGTAAGTAAAATAAGATTTTAATTATAAAAATGATTTTCTCAAGTTTTGCGATTGTGGACTATATTTGGTATTAGTGGCATTTCTAAGTGGATGACTACGTGTGTGTGTATTTACGTGAAATATATCTTGATGGTGTGACATTGTGATAAGCATAATAATTGTGATTTTATTCAGGTTATTGTTTTAAGCATTTACTCTTTTCGGGAATGCAATATATCATGTAATTATTGATTTATATTGTGTTAAAAGAGTACTTGAGTTTTGGTGTAACATTGAGTCATGTGGGACTTTTTGAATGTTTTATTTCTACAGATCTAATATCAAAGTAATGACAGAAACAAATATATCGGGATACCAAGTCTTTGGTCGGGTGATTGGTTACGATGCAGTTAGAGTTCTAGTCTGTCTGCCATTGTATATCATGGGGGTAACAAGGGTGTTACTTGTGACTCATGAGTACATGTTTTTAAAAGAGAGTTTCGGGTGTGTATTCTTTCTTTTATTGTCCAAGAGGGACATGGGTTTTGTATCTAAAATGTGTGAGTATTCACTGGAGTTGAAAGGGTGATTTCTTGACTTTAGCGTGAGTTGTTTGATTTTTTTATTTATTTCCCTTTTTCATTTGAATTGTTTGGTTTTTACGTAATCTCTTGAACTAAACTTTATGCTGGAGTTGCTATGATTTGAATTGTGTGATTTTAGGTGATCTCCTGAACTAATTTTCTATGCAGGGATTACTGATTTTTACCTTGTGTAATTGTAAGTTCGGTTGTGTATTATGGAGTGAAATGTTGTTGCTTTGATTTATGCATAAGTTGAGAAGATTATAAGCATGTGTGTTTTGGAGTCATTTTAGTTGAGTTTTACTCATACGAGCTTAAAAAGCTTATCGGATTTGTTGTTGCAACTTAGTGCGCTATTTCATGGTGTAGGGGTTATTCATGCAGGTCAGGGCAACCAAGATTGTGATTGCGGCTTGTTGTTGCAGCAGTGTTAGGTTAAGAACCTATTTTGTATATCTACTGCTATTTGTAGGTATGCTCTTTCTGAGCGTTTACATTTACTTTGATGCTTTCAAGTTTATGTAAATATTTGGTAATGTAATATGTGACTCTAGAGAACAAGTCGGTATTGACATGTGTGGTCTTGTTTTGTTTGTTGCTTAGATTAAATTAAAAAAAAATGGCTAAATACTAGTTACTACCCTGTGGTTTATGTCCAAAATCAATTCAGTCTCTGGACTTCTAATTTCATCAAAAACACCCCTGCACTTTCAATTTTGATCTAATAGGTCCAATTCATTAATATTCTGTTATGAGTTCAATTTATATTTAGATTATTTGTTAAAAAACTATTTATTTTATAGTAGGACTCACTTCTAAATTGACTATGCAGGCCATCTCGATACCACATCATAAAACATAGGCCATATATGAGCCACGTTAACAAGTTAAATAACTTCAATTATTGGAAAACTAACAAATTGGACCTATTATATCAAAATTGAAAGTGCAGGGGTGTTTTGATGAAATTAGAAGTTCAAGGACTGAATTGATTTTGGACCCAAACTATAGGGTAGTAATTAGTATTTAGCCCATAAAAAATTATATACTTTTTGGGTGATTTGTTGAGTTATGGCATTTCAGATTTGAATTTCCTTTATTCAAAATTCGGAGCGTGATAAGAACATCCCAATTAGATAGTGGACCTTGAGTTTACTAATTTTCTGTTCCACCGCTGTGAGTGTCCCATATCTTTTGATAGTTGTACGCTAATCATAAAATTGATGAAGTTGCTTATGTTATGACTATTTCTTTTGTACCCCTATGTGATAGGTTGTGGTGTGAATATTGACTTTTCCATTGAAGAAAACAATATTTTCTATTGTTCAATTTGTTTGGAAACCATTACTGACTAACTTACAAATGAACAATTCAAAGCATGATTATTTGTGTGGAACTTTGTAATGATTTGGTTAAGATAGTTGGAGATTGATTTTGTTAATGAGTTTGTTTCAGAGGGTGAGGGTGATAAATCAGAAGTCGATAATCTTGCGAGGCCCCCCCTCCCCTATAATTTCAATAACAACATGTTGAACATTATTGCGACTGTTTTGATTACTCATGTTTTTGCTCATTTGTGGTGAAATCAGAGTTTTTCTCTCATGGGGAACCACAATCTGCATATATTTTCTTGGGTTGTGGACTTGGAATTTGACAAGACCTGCCCAAATTTCACCATGAAACCCGAGGTGGCCCTGAGGGGTCCACCTTTGGAATAACTCTACCCAAAATTCGGCAGAGTCACCTCTAAAAATGAACTACCCAAAACCTGTAGAAAACACATTTACTTTTCTAAACAAACCACCCTTACTCTCCTGGAGCCATCCTGCTCCCCAAATCACAACATCTCCAATTTCACAAATACAAGTCCAACTTAATAACATTAATCCCACAGGTTATCAGAGTAATTCTAATACAAAAGGAATACACGAAAATAAAGGTAAAATAAAGATACGGAAGCTGTGATGTTGATTATGCCTCTTCTCTAGATGCCTGACCACAACTAGTCTAGTCTGCAAATTGGGCATTTGAAACTGAATGGCTCAGGGGAAAGCTTTTTTATGAAGATAATAATGTACTGGAATGTCCGTGGCTTCCCCAATGAGGACACTGAATGGTCTTTTGTCGAATGGTACGATCCCACAGGCCTACTATTGTTTGTCTGTCGGAACCTTTTGTTCTTCTTTCTTTTGTTTCTACTTCTTTCTGGAGTTCGTTGGGTTTAACCCCTTTCTCTACTAATAATAGAGGATCCCAAGACCCTGATAGGAGCATTTTAATGCGACGTTTTAATTGTTATTTCCTCATATTTACTTAGTTATTTCCTTAAATGAATCCTTCTTGTTTAGGAAGGTTATTATTTTTAGGAAGTTTCTATTTTTAGTAATAGTTTCTATTTTCAGGTCCTTTGGAGCAAATAAAGCTGAAATGAGCCAACCAAGAAGTATGATCAGAAAAATGAAGAAAAATGGCGTTGGGAGAAGATTCTTGGAGGCACTAAGAGACCTTATGTCTTGAAGATGACACATGGAGGCCCAAGAATCTTATGGATTAATTTGGATTTTCGGTAAATGGAGGAAGGCAGGAAGCCCACTGGATTTAGGGTTTTGTAAACGTCAAAGAGGAATTTTTGGAGAATAAATCCTTAATTGCCATGAATTATCAAGAGAGAATTATGAAGACAACGTGAAAATCAAAGGATGATAAAAAACATTACGTTGGAGAATATCAAGGGAGAATTTCAAGGAAGGGTGAAGTGTGTGCAACAAGATAAGGCTCAAAACAAGTCCAGATTCGTTCCTCAATTCCCTCAAGATATGTTGGCCGAAATTAAGGAATTAAAATCTGCAGTATTAATGTGAATTAAAATCAAGAGAAAATCAAGGGAAGGACATTAAGGATTAAGCCATGGAGAGATTTAAGGGAGAAAATGTCCAAAATGCATCCAGATACATTGTCTAGGTTCATGCCTAGATATTTGGTCAAAATTTATGAATAAAATCAGAAATAATCCTTAAAAAATTCAGCAACAATATATTAGGGATTTATTTTGGAGCTTTTTGATTGATTGTTAGACGCAACAGAGCTAACGTGGCGCTACGTGATTGGTCGAAGCTGTGTGGCATTATTAGATTAATTCCTTAAAAGAAGGATCATGAAGTTTGGCCGTCCCCCTATGTATACCCCTTTTTGCTAGACGTTTTACACACCACCACAACACAACACCTCTCTCCCTCAGAAAATAAACATCAGAAAAATTCTCTCCATTATCTAGTCTTCAGAAGCTCTGCGTCTCAACCAAGGAGGAGAAGAAGTCATGCAATACATCAAGATCCTGGCCACCATCCATCCTTGTGTCGTTCCTTGAAGATTGCTTGCTTTCAAGGATCTTCAAGTTCTTCGTCTCAAGGCTTGTCATCCATATTTCACAGCGTATTTCATACTTTCTTTTGTTTTCCTTTGTTTGATTAATAGAGTTATGAATTCTAGTTAACATGACATTAAAGGCAAAGTTTAAAGCCCGTTTATATGTTTTGAAATAAAGTTGTGATTTCTTTTTGTTGATTTATATGTTGCTTATGTGAGATTGGTTGATTGATTTTGGATTACAGAAAACTTTTGCATGTTTATGTTCTTTGGTGGCCAACTTAGGATATATGCATGTCATTGGTGCTAGATTTAGGTAAACAATTCACCTAATAGTTTTGTGACCCTAAATCATAAGTAGAAAATGTTTTGGATAAAAGTCGAAATCAATTAAGGATATTGCAAGTAGATGAACTTTTTCATACTAGGTTGTTCACTTTGGTTGACATCATTTCTTTGTTCTTCATGCATTAAATGTGTTCTTGAGTAGCTAGCTTTCTAGATGATTGATTTAGGTGCTTTCACTTAAGTCAATTATTGAAGGAAAGTAAAATATGAGAAATCGTTTGCTTTCTAACGTTTCACATGGTCAACTTGTTTCTCATGACATAGAAAATCAACTGTAGGAATTGTAATCTGATTTCTTGCATATGGATGTGGTCTTGATCTTTGTTCCTTGCGTTCCACCCTTGTATATATGTTTTTACTTTTTCTTTATTTAATTTATTTAATTTTTGATTTAATAATCCTAAACCTCCTTATTTGTGTTTACTTGTATATATTTTTATTCTTTGTTTTACTTTTGTAAATAATACTTTTTATTTTTATTAAATATTTATTTTTGCAATTACAAGTGTACCCTCAATCCCCGACTAGAACAATCCCTAATTATTCTATACTGACAACTACATTTTGCAGGGTTAAATTACATGCGCTTGTTTTTAGCGTCATCAGACCCTAATATTTGGCTTCTTTGTCATGATGATTGCAGTATTCAAACTATTTCTACTACTGCACAGCAAATCACTGTTTCTGGTTCATTTGAGGGAATAAGTTGTGTACTAACTGCCATCTATGCCAAAACTACAATTATGGGTCGCCGTTTTCTCTGGACTGAGCTGGCAGATATTTATAATAACTTTGTTCAGGGGCCTTGGCTAGTGTTTGATGACTTTAATTGCGTCTTGGGTGTACATGAGAAAACTGGTGGTAATGGGCCAAGCATTGTTTCGTGTTCTGACTTCTAGCATATGTGTGAATTGCGGTCTGCTAGATGTTGAGACAACGTGCCTTTCTTATACTTGGACAAATCGGAGGACCTTTCAGCTTAATCGTGCTTTATGCAATTTAGATTGGATTGAAACTTGGCTGCTATTTGAATGTCATACTTTAACAAAGGCTACCTTTGATCATTGTCCCCTCCTAATATCTTTCTCAAAAGTTCTTCATCCGACCAAGCCTCATTTTCGCTTTCAGAGCATGTGGTTACAACACCCTAATTTCATCAACATTGTGAGTGAGTTCTGGCGGTAGAACCATTTCTAGGGGTGCCCTATGTTTGTCTTGGCTGCCAAGCTCAGGGCAGTTAAGGGCTTCTTGAAGAATTGGAATTGGAACATTTTTGGGGATGTTAACCAGAGGGTAGTAGACACTAGAGCAACGTTAGACAACATTCAGTTTGAAATTTCCACTCAGGGCCCTTCTGAAGATAGACATTAACGAGAGGATGAAGCTAATTCAAACCATCTGCTTGCTCTTTCTTTACAAGACACTTTTCTTGGAGCAAATCTCATATCCGCTGGTTAATTAGTTGATGGGGACCATAGCACTTCTTTCCTTCATCAGATGATTAAGTTACGCAAGCTTCAAAAACCTTTGGTGTTGTTGAGGGTGGGGGCTTTGTCATTCAGGATCAAAATTTTATTAAAAGCCAAGTTGTTCACCACTTTCAGGGGACTTTCACTAAAGATCCCAATATTGTTAATACTAGCTTAGTGGATAAAGCGATTCCTAACCTGGTTACTTCAGAAGAGAATGCTCAGCAGCCTCAGCTTATTGCTCTCCCTAGCTCTAAGGAGATTTCAGCGACAATATATATATAATGGCAATGGATGGCTATAGCGCTCCGGGACTGGAGGTGGGTATTTCTTTCAGCATTGTTGGAGTGTGGTTTCAGCTGAGGTAATAGCTGCTGTACAAAGCTTCTTTTCTTCAGAGTTGATTAGCCCAAATTTCAACTCCAACCTATTGATCCTTATTTCGAAAAAAGAAGAAGTTGATGGCCTTGCTGATTTTTGTCCTCTTGCATTAGCTAACTTTACTTTCAAAGTGTTTCTTTCAGCATTGTTGGAGTGTGATTTTAGCTAAGGTAATAGCTGCTGTACAAAGCTTCTTTTCTTCAGGGTTGATTAGCCCAAATTTCACCTCCAACCTATTGATCCTTATTTCGAAAAAAGAAGAAGTTGATGGCCTTGCTGATTTTCGTCCTCTTGCATTAGCTAACTTTATTTTCAAAGTGATTACCAAGATTCTGGCTGACCGTTTGGGCTCAATTGCTAGCAGAATAATTTCTCCTGGTCAATTTGCTTTTATCAAAGGTCGTTCTATTGCTAACTCAATTATTCTTACCTCGGAAGGTATTAATTTGTTGGATAGATATTGTGCCAGTAGTAATATTGCAATTAAGCTAGAATCAACAAGGCCTTTGATACGTTGGACTGGGACTTTCTTTTGCGGGTTTTGCGTTCATTTGGCTTCTGCTCCACTTTTGTTAATTGGATTCATAGTGTTCTTCAGTCTGCCAAGATTTCTATATCAGTTAATGAGACTCCTTGTGGCTACTTTTCTTGCTTTCGGGGTGTACGTCAAGGTGACCCATTATCCCCTCTGCTATTCTGTCTAGCTGAAGAAGTTCTTAGTCGAGGATTGACTAGATTAGTTAACAGGGGTAGAATTGATTGTATTGCCGCACCCAAAAAGATTCATTCATCCGCCTTCAATTGTTTTATATGCTGATGAATAGGTTTCTTGTGGAATATGGAAAAAATTTTGGTCAGGTTGTTAATAAAACAAAATCTTCGGTTCTTCTGGATAGGTTTGCGAGGCCTCATGCGACTGTAATCTAACACAATTTGGGCATTCGGGAAGGCAGCTTGCCATTTAATTATTTGGGAGTACCGACTTTGATTGGTAGGCCTAAACCAGTGCACTTTAGAGCAATTGCAGATAAGGTTCGTTGCAAATTGAGTTCTTTCAATTATATCAAGCTGCTCGTTTGCAGCTCATTTCCTCGGTCATCCAGAGTTTGCTTATTTACAGCTTTCAAGGTTGGATGCGAAATTGTTATTGGTCAGGGCACCCTTTGAAGAAGGGTGCTGCTTTAATTTCTTGGAAGACTTGTTGCTTGCCAAAAGATTGTAGTTGTAATATCCTGAAAATTCGTTATTAATTTTTTGGAATTTCTGGAAATTAATAAAGTGTTCGTTAGTATGATTTCATGGTTTGAGGATAGAGTGAAATTATTTTCGGAAGAAGAATTATTCGAAATGTACGTTTTTAGGGGGTCAAGAAGTTTGAGTTTTTATACGTTGGGTTTCTCCGAAAACTTCCTTAATGAAAGTAGTAGAGTGCGTCGATACGAGTTTGTGAATATGTGGAAGGCAAAAATCGGATTTTGTATGAAGAAGTTATGGGCTTTGGAAAAAGTTTCCTTTTTGGTATAAATAGAAGAAAAAAAATTAGAAAATTTCATAATTTTCATTTTTGGAAATCTTCCGAAAAATTCCGGAAGAAACTATCTCTCTCTCTCTCTCTCTCTCTCAGCCAACCCCTCCGACCCGTGCCAAAACATTTGACCCTACCCAGTCGAAAATCCATTTTCCAGCAACCTCTGATAGTGGACCTGACCTAGCTAGACCGACTCGCCCGGACGTCCTCTTCCTTCCCCTGGTGGCGGCTCACTTCGACATGCACTGTGGACAGAGATCAAACGATGCAAAGTGTGGTGATGGTCTGACCCGATCAAAAATCTCAATTCCGACTACGGCAAGGCGTAAAACTGAGCTTATTCTTCTCGGGGAGCTTCCTCTTTCGATCCATGGTGGTGGTTGTGGACGAATTTCATCAAAAAATAGTCAACTCGATGTGAACAGTAAATCCACGGCTTGTGAGCTTGATCCTGGCCGATCTAGGCCAATCCAGCCAAAACTCCAGGTATTAAAGTTACTCTTCTCTTCATTGTGCATATTTTGGATGGTTGGATTAACGTGGTTTTGAGTTGGCCGGCGGTAATGAAAGAGTCGCTGCCTGTGGCTGCGCCTAGCGGCATTCCGGCCATGTCAGGGGCAGTTTCTGGTTATATATATATATATATATATTCTACTCGTCGATACGATCGTTTTGATATATAATCCATAATTTTAGGAGTTAGTATGAATTTGTTAGGGTTTTTACTGTTTTTGATTGTCTCGATTTTCGATCCGTGAGGATCCGGCCATCCGATCGACTTGTAGTTTTGTTATATTGATCGTATAAGTATTCCAGAGACCTTATGTGGTCTTGGATGAAGTTTCACCTCGATTGGCATTACTTTTAAGGTTTTAGTTCAAACAGGGGTTCGAAATTTAATCGCTTTTGATTCGTGTACTAAGTTGTGACGTATATTACTTAGGTAATTGACGGAGAGTATTTGATACCTTATCTCTGCTTTAAGAGAAGACGCAGCGGGATTTAGAGGTGAGTAAATCTCATGTGGTTCATTTATGAACGGAGTTGCTTATTATTCGGAATTCATTGATAAATTGTGAAATCGTTTTCGTAAATGAAGATTTGTTTTAAATGATATGAACTTGATCGACTACTATTCATAGGACTGCGGTTCATGGGTAAGTAAAATGAGTTTTCAAGTATAAAAATGATTTTCTCAAGTTTTGCGATCGTGAACTATAGTTGGTATTAGTAGCATTTCTGAGCGGATGACTACATATATAAATATATATATATATATATTTATATATATATATATATTTACGTGAAATATATTGTTGCAAGTTGTGTAATGAGGTGGAATTAACATGTTTTGTGAATTCGATGTTGCTATTGTTGTGATTTAATTTTCCAAGGAAATGAATGAGTGTTAGTTCTTTTGAATGGAAAACAGTTATATTATTAACATTTCGTAATTGAGAGTTTTACTTGTTAAATTGTGTTGGTGGTTTGTTGTGTGAAAACATATTTCAAAATTGATTTCTTTATTGTTTTTGGAGATGGAGTTGAGCTTTGAAAACAATATTTGTTGCAATCGATTTTATTGTTTTGGAAAGTGTTGTCTTGAGAGACTTTTCAAATGTTTTGGTCTTTGTATCGAAGGTCTTTGTACCAAGGGCCACAGTAGTGACCGAGGGTGGGTTATCAAAACCATGCCCTTGGCCGGGGTATGGTTACGATTCAGTTAGAACTCTAGTTTGTCTGCCATTGTATGTCATGGTGGGTAACAAGCAGGTTACTTGCAACTCATGAATACATGTTTTTAAAAGAGAGTTTCAAGTGGTTTCTTTCTTTTATTGTCCAAGGTGGGACTTGATTTTCATATAATGGGTGAGTTGGATTAATATGATTTTATCACTTTAGTGATGTATGTTACCCTTAAGGGGTAAGGATGTCGAGTTTTGGAAACGAGTCATTTTATGAGAATCATTTATTTGGAGTCAAAGGGTGATTTCTTGGCTTCAGCAAGAGTTGTCTGTTTCCTTTATTTACTTTCATTTTTCATTCCTATTGTTTGAATTTAATGTAATCTCCTGAACTAAACTGTATGCAAGGATTATTATGATTTCTATTTGGTGATTTTTTTTTTTAAATAATCTCTTGAACTAAACTATATGCAGGAGTTACTATAATTTGAATTGTGTGACTTTTGGTGATCTCCTAAACTAAATTTTCTATGCATGGATTACTAATTTTTACCTTGTGTGATTGTAAGTTAAGTTGTGTTTTGTGGAGTTAAATGTTGTTGCTTTAATTTACCTCATGAGTTGAGAAATTATAAACATGCGTGATGTGAGTCATTTTATTTAGGTTTACTCACACGAGCTTGCAAAAGCTTATCGGGTTTGTTGTTTCAACCCGGTGCACTATTCCATGATATAGGGGTGTTATGTGTAGGTTGGAGTAACAGTTGTCGAAGCTGAGGTTTTGTTGCTATCGTAGCTTGGACGTAGTAGGGTACTTTGGTTTTAGTCTTTCGCTGTGTAGTGTGTGTGGTGAGTGTGTTTACTTATTGAATTGTTATTCAGTTTAATTTGTAAACTCTCGGTAATGAAATATGTGACTCTAAAGAACGAGTCAGTATTGATATTGTGAGCTCAGTTTGTTTAGTTGCTTAATTTAAATGAAAATTTTTCTAAGTTCTTCTTGTGATTGTTGGGTTTTTGTGTTTGGGATTTTAATTCCTTTATTCAAAATTCAGGGCATGGCAGTGGTGGTTTGGGTCTGAAGAACATCTTCAGTCTGAACCGCTCTCTTCTTCTGGAGCGCTGCTGGGATATGTTAGTTGGAACTTCCCTTCTGCAGTGCTTTTAAGAGAGAGATTTCTCAAGGAGGTCTTGGTAACGTATTCTTACTATCAATGCTCTTCAATATGGACTGGTTTGCGTCATCTCTGGCATGTGATTGCTATTAATTCTAACTGGCTTCTGGGTAATGGTAAGAAGATTCTCTTCTAAAAGGACTGTTGGTTGGTTATTCATTGGCTTCTAGGTTGGAAGTAAGCCTCATGGTTTTGCCATTTCTCTGTGAAAGGGTGGGTGCCTATATAGTGCAAAGTAATTGGGGTATTCCAGTTGAATTTAGATTAAATTTTCATGATGTTTATCAAGATATTTTTAATGTAGAGCTGCCTATGTCTGAGCATAAGGATGAAATTATCTGGACGCACTCTTCTTCTGGGAGCTTAAGTGCAATGGAGGCTTATAGTTTTTTCTCTGATAACGGTACGGCTCTTAGCTGGGGGAAAGCTATCTGGCATTGCGCAATTCAACAAAGGAAAAGCATGGTATGTTGGAAAATTTTTCATTCTAGAATCCTAGTTAATGAAGCTTTGCAGCGTAGAGGAAAAATTCTATGTTCACTGTTAATGTTAGAAACCGAAGTCTCTAATTAACGTTAAAGAGAAAAGAGAGAGACAGAGACACAATGTATAGTGGTTCGTCTCCCGCCTTAGCGGGAGACTACATCCACTTGAATTATATGACTATATGTGTCGGGCCTTGAGGCCCAAGTTGGTTACAAAAATAGGTTATAAATGGAGTGGAGTTTGAGTGGGAGGAGTGGTCCCTTTTATAAGGAAGGGTGCCACTCTCCTTTACATTTTCTTCAATGTAGGACAAAGAGTCCCACTTCTAGTCTTCAAAGCATGTCGTGCATGCAAGTTGTTATGGTTGGGAAGTTGGATTCCGGGCAAGCTCTTGGGCACTTCCGACTACCACGGCGTAGCTTGGACGTCGGGCTACTGGATACATATCGTCGTTGGGTCCCGCCATGGCTTGTGGGCCCCCCACGAGGGTGTTGTTTATGCTTGGTGACATAGATACTAGCCTTGCTAGTAGAGGTATCTACAAGTCCCCGAAGTCCCCAAGTGAGAGGAGTTTCTTGGTTGGGGAGTTATAAACACGATGTTATCAAGCATAAACAATGTCCGAGAGGCGCCTAGCCCCTATAAGTCCCCGAACTTCGTAAGCAAGAAGGGACTCGTTAACCTGCACAACAAAGACAAGAAAAATGCGCATATGTAGAATGCTTGTTGTATTAGGCAACGTACTTGAGTTGCATTGATATGCATTGGCATATCCGAATGTATAAGGTGCATGATACATGTTGATGTACATATGTAAATGGCGCCGAGTATGATCGGTTTATGACATATGAGCTCGAGAATGCACATGATTGTGTAAGCATAGTAAGAATGAGCATATGAAGTGAATATGATGCATAACATGCGTGGTGTGCGTAAGAAAACAAACGAGGTTGAGTTGATGAGGTTACACCCGTAAGGCGTAAGTTGCACGAATGCCGTGAATGTGAGAGTTTGTAACTCAAATGTGAACGTTTATGTCAGTTTGGTTTCCGCTCGTATTAATGGAACGCGAAACGAATTTGATTTGTGGCAAATGACAAATGGTAGAAGAATTCAATGTTCCATTAATGTGCATTATGCAGAGGAGAAGCGAATGTAAAGCTCGGGAATGCCGGGAAGGCAAGGGCGTGGAAACTCGGGGATGCAGAGAAGGCAAGAGCGTTAGAGCTCGGGGATGCCTTGAGGCATTAATGGGTAACTCGAAGGTGAGGCCTTGAGGCATGAGTGTAACCGTTGCTAATTATGCTGGGCCGTATGTACAAGTCCCCGAAGTCCCCAGTCATGGAGGGTTTTCTTGCAAGGTTGATACCAAAGCGTAGTTTTGTGCCATATATCGAGCATAATGAGTGCGAGTGCGTCGTCCATCTAGAATTTTGTTGGAGCGAATGCTTTTGCACTTTCAGGTAGGCCCCTGCTTGGCCTTCTGAGGAGTCCCCAACTCCTGGTTATAAACCTCCGTATGGTCAAAAAGTTGTTTGATGAGGGGAGCTGCGTTTGAGCAGTGGGCGTTAGGTGGCAAACCTAATCTTTCATACCCAAGCATCGGGATTAACTGCTGGATCAATGGCTGCCATAGGCTGTGTTAACCGGTCCCTTTACTCTTTCCCGGAGGAGAAAATCTTGACTGCAATGTCACGTAGCGATCATTGTCACTGTGAGGTGTTGCCTTACTGCTTGGTGGTTGGTCGTAGACCATAGACTCGTAGAGTTTAAACCTGTTTTAGGTATTTTTCCCGTAGGGAGATTTTGACAAAGTATGGTGCCCGGAGGAGGCTAGACAATATGTTGACATATAGTGTACATGTAAATCTTGCTAGTTGTATGAAGGACAATAAATAAGCATAGCAAGTAATATATGAGGATCTTATGACCATGTAACGTGCATAATTTAGATAGTTGCAAGTGTAATGGGTGTCCATATAAAAAATTTTTGGAGTAGCTCCTGGTGAATAGTATGAAGCATTGTGAACTTGGGGCTTAACTAAAGCATGTTGGATATGTTCGAGCGAGTTGGGTTGTGTTCGAGCAAGTTGGGTGTAATTGAGCGGGTAGGCGCTATGCGAGCATGCGGGGCTTGGCCCAAGCAAGTCGTGGCCATGCTCGATACCCAAGCGAGTCGTAACCCAAGCAAGTCGTAATCCGAACAAGTTTAACTAAGTCATAAGTGCCACAACGTTTCAAGCATGGCATAGTTTGTTTAAGTGAGTGTCACATGTTTATTTAATTAGATTGCATTTAAATAGAAACATGGTATAGGTAGCATGTACTTGTAGTAAAGTTGCTAATAACATTGTTTGCATTGGTGTAAACATGCTAAGGATCGCATTAACATAGTATGTAAGCAGAGTAGGGGTGCTACTAAAATTGATACAAGTTGGAAGCATGCTTTAAAAATCATAGAAGCATGTAAATGTATATCAAGTGTGATATACTGTAGGCATGCTTAGAAGTAGTAAAAGCATGGCATTGGCATGACACTCTCTCAATATTGAAAGAGCATAAAAAATAAGATATAGTTACTTATCTTATGCCAATTGGAGTGTATTTGAATTGGAATCAATGTAAGTACCAATTCATGTTGGAGTTGCCCAAACATGACGCTCCATGTTGAAGTTTTGTCCAAGTATCGGTACAAGTATCGTCATCGAGGAGAGTTGGATTTCCTTGAAAGAAAATAGATGATGAGTACATGAATTTGTGAAGTCAACCTTGGCAGTTTGCACAAATATTTTGATAAAATAGACAAACTATTTGAATATATGTATCAATTGAGCAAAATGTGTAAGCCATGTTTATAGCTAGTTGATGACAAATGACATGTTTGATGCATTCTTCTAATGTGACTTTCAAGTAGCTGATGACATCGTAGGGAGGCATTTCTAGTGAAACAATGTGTGTAGGTACTGAGGTCTATATATAGAATTATGCACAAGTACACTAGTATTACATATAATAATGCAACTAGTGATCTAGAATGGCTAGATTGGGTTTGGACCAAAATTCACTCTGAATGTCAGCATGTGCAAGAGGGTTTGTGCAAGAGATATACCGCAGGGCGCATATAGTTGAAGACCAGTTTGCTCATCATCTGTGAGATGACTTTAATCAAGCACCCACATGTCTTATATGGACAGACATGCATATGGTTTTGATATTTGATTTCAATTGTAGCATAATTATTAATATCTAATTAACAAGAAAGAAAAACATGTGGCCAATATAGTACACATATATATGGTTATGCAGCAAAGTCTATACATGACACAACGGCTATATTTAGGCAACCATCCTTTAGTAATTGCCCTATACATGCTTGTAGACTTAGGCATGCTTATGCCCATGATAGCCATGTATTAATTAAGATAGAAAATATATGTAAGCAATAGACATGCTGATGATGTACATATCCAACGGAGTCCAATTGAATATGAATTTGTCGTAGAGACATCAATTAACGGTGTAATAACATGATGATCTTATAGAGTATATACGTATGTATGAATAGGGATGCATCATAAGCTAACAATCTTCAACGTATAGTACATGTATGTGAGGCTTATACTATTTAAGATGTCCAGGTGTGCTGAGTGTTAAGGAACTTAGAATCCTTCCCGTCAAGGCTCACAGAGTAGACTGATAGAAAAGTAACAAACCACAAGACAAGCAACAAGAGAACACCGAGATTTAACGAGGTTCAGCATAAATCTATGCCTACGTCCTCCCGAGAGATACCTGTTCTTCACTATGAGAATAATTACAGTACAAGATACATTGAGCTAAATCACCATAACCCAAACCCATAACCCTTGTACACCCACACTCATAGAATTTCCCACACTCATAGAATTTCCCAAGAACTCACTCTCACCCAAGAGCTGTATTCACTCTTGACATCTCTGCTCCCTTACCCAAGAGATATACACTCTCTTGTTGATGATCGCATGCATCGACCATGCCTTGGTTTACTACCCATGCCCTCTATATATAGGCACCCTAATTATAATCCAATTGGTAGTAGGAAAACCAAACCTTCTTGTACAGGAGAAAAGATCCTATTCCTGATAGGAATAAACTTTGACATCAACCATGTCCAATTAGGAAGACTAACCAAGTCCAACTAGGACTTGCCTTTCCAAATTAATTCTCATCATATCCTAACACTGAGTATAGTTAAGCCAGCCAATTTTTGCAATTGAGGAAAATGTATAGAATATAGATACTTGGTCATGCTTTAAACACATATCATATATGTCTGCCACCGAAATGCCAAAAGCTTGTTTGGCATTTTAATTAAATAAGCCTCGAAAACTTATCTTTGCAATGAGATAATGGCTTTGATTCTTTCTGGTTTGACCACTGCAATTGCGTGGCGAGGTCAAGAAGAAAACTGTGCGCTGCTGGGCGGCAAGTGATCTCGAAGATGAAGACTAGGCGTCGGGTGCCTGAACTCAGACCTTGATGGATTTGAGATTGGGTGTTGCTGTGCCTTCACTAGCTGCTTGACGGATGATGATTGACGGACCATGCTTGACGGAGAGGAAGCTTGAGCTTGGCGGCCGTCAACCCATATATGACGGAGAAGATATAGCTTGGCGGATGGTGGCTAATGCTTGGCAGAGCTTGTTTGGAGGAAAAACTTGGCAGCCGTCAACTCGTATAGAAGCAGACGAAGCTTGGCTTCCGTCAAGTGGTTCCGTCACATGGCGGATGAGCTTTTCAGCTAGAGTAGTGAGAAATAATGTTTGCTGCGGGTGGTGATTCACGAGAAATGTGTCGAAGAAGCTACGTTAAGCATAGTGATGAGAAGCTCCATTAAGAAGAGCTTGCATTGAGTGTTGACGCCGACGAACGCTGCTGGTGACGATAAGGTTGCCTTGGATTATATGGCGGTGGATTGAATCGTTCAAGAGATTAAGTGCAAGGATGGGAATTCGTCAAGCTGCTGCCATGGATGCCGCTGGGTGGACTTAATTTGTTGGAGGTTCGACAGCCACAGAAATTTGAAGCGTCGATGGTGCTTGGTTGGCGTCTGATCCGTGTTTGGTGTGCTAGCTTGTTGGCAATAAAACTTGAAGGTTGCGGCATGGCAGTGCACTGATCTTAGCGATGCTTTGATCGAAGAACATGACGGAGGCTTTAGGCGGAGTGCATTGTTGGCGTTGACTGGCTCTAATTGTCGCTGACTGGTCCTAATTTAGCGTTGACTAGCCTGAATTGGCGTTGACCAACTGCTTATTGGTGATGCAAAGCCTGATGCAATGCCGTTAAGAAAATTTTGATAGCCCTTGTAGATCGGGGATGCAAAGCTTGATACAGGCTTTGACGGTTCTCGCTATTGGCTTGATGAGGATGGTGGAGCTTGTTAAGATGACGGAGTTGTTCTTCAGCTAACTTGTTTAGCGTTGACGGGGAAAAATTTGTTTTGTGTTACTGCCAGAGCAAAGGAGCAGTAAAATGGAGGTTGAGGTGACGAGGCTTCGCCAAAAGAGTGGGTGTCCAAAGTAAATTGACAACTGTTTTTTTTTTTTACCTCCCAGTATGGGATTGGCAAGTAGTTTTGGATTCTTTTGTGTGTTACCGCTAAGGATGGTTAATGGTAATAAAGGAAGCCACTGGGAGCTGATGATAATCCAAGAAGAAAAAGAGGATTGTTGATCAAAATTGATTGATAATTGAAAGAAGAAACGAAAAGAAATTTTCTTGAGCTCCGTTAAAATGACTTAACGAATGGTAAGTGATGAAGCCTTTTCTATCGGCTTCCCACAGACGGCGCCAAATGTTAATGTTAGAAACCGAAGGCTTTAATTAACGTTAAAGAGAAAAGAGAGAGAGAGAGACGCAATATATAGTGGTTCGTCTCCAGCCTTAGCGGGAGACTACGTCCACTTGAATTATATGACTATATGTGTCGGGCCTTGAGGCCCAAGTTGGTTACAAAAATAGGTTATAAATGGAGTGGAGTTTGAGTGGGAGGAGTGGTCCCTTTTATAAGGAAGGGAGCCACTCTCCTTTACATTTTCTTCAATGTGGGACAAAGAGTCCCACTTCTAGTCTTCAAAGCATGTTGTGCATGCAAGTTGTCATGGTTGGGAAGTTGGCTTCCCGGCAAGCTCTTGGGCACTTCCGACTACCACGGTGTAGCTTGGACGTCAGGCTATTGGATGCATATCGTCGTTGGGTCCCGCCATGGCTTGTGGGCCCCCCACGAGGGTGTTGTTTATGCTTGGTGACATAGATACTAGCCTTGCTAGTAGAGGTATCTACATTCACAATGCTCTTTCTGCTGCAAGGCTGTTGAGAGCATTCAACATCTCTTTCTGGATTGTGATGCTATCAGTGTTGTTTGGGATTGGCTAATTGATATTTTTTTAATTGCAATATGGAATGTTAATTAATGTTAAGGCTCTTTTCTCATCTGATCTCATGGATAGGTTACCCTTGGCCTCTGAGCTGCTTTAGAGAATAGCGGTATGTAATTTACCTTGGTGCATTTGGTCTGAGAGAAATAGATTATGGTTTGATGGGTTCATGTTCCCATTTTTGAGATTCAAATAGTTTTTTCTACTTTCATTCAAAGAGTCAGCTATGTGATATTTTACACCATGTTCTAATCCATCCAACGCAGCGCCAGTATATACTTTCCTTGGGGTCTCTCCCCTATGTGCCTGGGCCTCTAAATTCATTCCTGTCATTTGGGAGCCTCCTCCAGTAGGCCGGATAAAAGTGAATGCAGATGGGTCATTCTCTGACCCTACAAGGGCGCATTCAGAAATTCTGATAGTCTATTTTTGGGTGGCTTCTCTCATAATGTTTTGGTGCCATGTGCTATAGATGCTGAGGTCCTTGCTGTAATTGAAGCTATAAATGTGGCTTTGATTAGGCGTTGGACTCATATTTGGTTAGAAACAAACTTCTACTTTAGTAGAGAAATTTGGGGGTTAAGAGTTCAGTGGCTAAACTGTTTATCCCATATTAGTAATTACCTTCCGTATCTCACATATTTTTCAAGAAAGGAATGCTTTGGCTGATAGATTTGCAAGATATGGTGCTCTAATGAAGGTGCAGTTTGGTGGACATCTTTGCCTAGTATCTTTGCTCCTGAATATGGCAAAGCTTGGTTCTAGAGTTAATTATCATTTTGGTTAGATTTTGTGTTCTTTTGATATGGTTGTTTTATGTGCTTGTCGATTGTTTTCTTTTTTCTGTTTTGCTGGTTCTTTATTGTACTTAGTGAGATTTTTCTCACTTTTATTGGGAAAGGTTTTGGTGTGTCCCCCTTTCCACTTTTGTATTTTTGATTTGGTTTAATAAAATTCTAATAAGGGACTGGCGGCGGGCTCACGATGTAGTGGTCTACTTCGGGGTTGTGTGGGTGCTTGTCACTCTATTCAGACTGCTGCAGAGAAGCTAATATCGCCTAATCCTTATTAGGTATATAAAAAAAATAAAAAAATAAAAAGTATTGAAAAACATGTTAGCGTGAGTGGACAAAAATAAATAAATAAGATCGTTTAAATGATATAAGCTTTAATACTTTCCCACATATTTTTCCTTTAAAATTATTGATGCATGCAAAGTTTAAGAAAATATTTCGAAAAACAATTAGCTCAAGAAAAACCGACTAACCCTACTAGTCACAGACAATAAAGCGAGAAAACTGAGAGATTTTGATAACTTGTAAAAAAAAATAGGACCAGCCCTGCTGATAAAGTAAAATCGGACTAGCCTCACTAGCCAAGTAAGAAGTAAAATCGGACTAAAGTAAAGTATGGGGAAGACAATATCACCATACAACAAAGGAGTCTCCCAGGCTCTATCCTCGACTTCAACCCACAAACACAAAGTAAGTGAGGAGAAGTCTTGACTGCAACTCATGTGATGAGGAGAACTAAAATAAATCAACCCAAGTATGGTGAAGAAAACATTTGAAAACAGTAAAATCCATAATGCTTCCTCAAAATCTTGCAAATGAAGTCACGAGTACGATTCCCAACCGTGCTCAGAAAAATCTCAAGACAAAACAAATAAATTAACGACGTGTCCCACACGTCGAGATATTCTTGAAGAATACAGCTCATAAAAGAAAATCAAATGCGAGATTAAAATTATAATCAACATATTTCAAGATCCAAAGATATCATCACTACAACATTCCAATTGCTAAAACCAAGAAAAAACTATAAATAATTAACTAATAATTATAATTTTTCATTGAAAATCCCATTTTCAAAAATATTTCAAAAAATTCGAAATCGACAAACAAACATATATATATATATATATATATATTTCAATCTGAAATGCTCCTCGAAAAAAGATTAAGAAAATATAAGTCATGACAGAACTCACATTTCAAATATAAATACAAACCTATAAGTCATGACTAAAATTGTAAATTCAAATCTGAGCATAAGAAATCACTAAGTAAAAATCAAGACCGAATCATATATGAAATCAATTCATAATCCGAAACTAAATTATATGCTTTATAAATAGAATAAATAATTAATTCAGAAAAATAAGTGCATGAATCATTTAAAATTAAAAGTCCACTCACAGTATACAACTATGCAACTAAGCATGGGAATCCTCATCGCGTGAGTATGTCGTCCTATACAAAACGGCACTCATCAACGATTAGCCCAAGTGTTGAAATTAATTTTACGCTCAATAGAAATTGAACCCTAATCATTGAACCTGAAAACCTTAAAGTCCCCAAAACTCCTTAGGACCAAACCAAACTTCACCAACATCATCGTTTCATCAATTCTAGCATTCTAGAATAGAAATGAAGGAAATCCAACGGTAAAATTTCCATAAATCAGCAGCTGAAATTCCAAACTCCGGAAATCTCCGACTAATACACAAACTTCTCCGAAATCTACCGAAAGCAGACCAAAGAAGGATGCCAAAAACTGCCAGACAAGTCCCCACGAGCTACCACAAATAGCTGCGCATGGGCCCCAAGTGCCGCTGGCCGCCGACCCTGAATTGAGTCACCAAATCTACATCAAAATCTTCCTCTCAACCTCCCTAACAACTTTCTCAACTACAACATTAATCAATTTCAAGCCTACAAGTAAGAAATTACCTCGAAAACCCGAAACCCTAAATTTCCTTCCGATCTTCGATTCGTCCATCTCTGAGCAAATTGAAGCTGGTGATTGGGTGGGTTCGAACAAGGGAGAAGAGGGCTTCAAGTTGTGAGTGGTGGCCCGGCCAGAGGTGGCTTGAAAGTCAAGATTTCGCTAGAATCCAAAATACCACAAATGGGTAGGTCGATTTGGGTCTTTCCTTCGAATCTTCTCCTCCGGTGCAAGCCGAAGATGGTGGTGGCCGGAGATAGGCTCGCTGTGAAAAGGCGTGTCGAGCCGGACTGGTCTGGCAGGATGGCGGCGGAACCCGTAGGGTCTCGAATTCGGGTCAGGTCGGAGGTCGGGTCTGGAGAGAGAGAGAGAGAGAGAGAGAGCTGTTTAACAGAAATGGAATCTTCCCCAAATGGAAGTTTCCCAAAACAACAAGCTATTTATAGAAATTTTCCCGGAACAGTAACTTCAACTTTTTCGCCCATAACTTCTTCGTACGAATTTCGATTTGAGCCTACCACATATCCACGAACTCAATTTAACGTCATCTACAACTTCTATGAAGAAAAATTTCTCAAATGACGAATGATACAAAAATTCAACTTTTAGGGCCCTTAAAAGTACCGAAAGAAAGTTAAAAGTGAAAATAATTGTCGTTTACCATCTGAATGACTAATAAACCGGTAAATTGAGATACAGGACGTATCAGAATTTCCTTGCCATAACCTTAGAAAAATTATATCACTCCCCAGAGAAGCTCTGGTGCCTAGAAAGTTGGGAGGCATTTTCACTCTCTAGGGACTAGGGTGCTGGTTATATATGTTTCAGGAAGCCAAGCACTTGTTTCACTCTCTAACTTTTACCCATTTCTCATTGTTTTTTAGTGTAATTTAACTATGTTAGGTGAGACCCATATCTGTAAATTTCTCTTGGCATTGGCGTTGGTAGTTGATTAAAGTGTTTGCTCAAAATTGGATAGAAAGAAAACACTTATTCAGATTTTATGAGTGCTTGCTGTGGTATTTGAATATTCCTATTTCTTTCTTTGTCTCTCATTACTGCCATTTGGTATTTGTCCAGCTATTCTCAATCTTAATGCAGGGGTATATTTATTTTGTTTTTGTTTTGATAGTGTAATTTATAAGTATTGATGCTTGGGGGTTTGTTAAAGCTTCTCAGGTCTTTACTGTGATGCCCCGGAAATTTGTAGTTATTTTTCAAGGATTTTTCGGAATCTAATTTATGGTTATTGGACGGTTTTGTGGCTCGTGGACGGAGCGGAAGTGTTTCAGACGAATTAATTATTTGGAAAGTATGGTTTTAGGGGAGTGCTAAGGTTGACTTTTTATACATTAGGATTATCCAAAAACTTCCTTCAAGAAAGTCGTAGAGCGCGTCGATACGAGTTCGTGGACATGCGGAACGTGGAAATCGGAGTTCTTATGAAGAAGTTATGGCCGTCGGAAAAAGTTTCTATTTTTGTATATATAGTGGATTTTTCCTGAAATTACAGAAAAGGCCAGGTTTCCATTTTGGGAAACCCAGCTCTGTTTCTCTTCTCTCCTGAGCTTGCGTCGCACCTTCCACTTCGCCGGCTTCGTTCTTCCTTCTCCGGCCACCATAGGACTCGATCCAAGGTGGGTTGTGTTCGCCTTGCTACCCCTCTACACGTCTGTGGAAGCAATCAAAGGTGGGTCGAGCTGTAGCTCGTGCTACAACGTCGAGAAAAACCCAAGAAGAGGTCGGAATCGCCTCTATTTGCCGTCTTCGTTCTCCCAGCTCTGGCCACCTTTGGCCGTGGTTCCAAAAGAGATTTTGCACTTCAAGGGACGTAGATCATTTTCCCCAAGGTGGGTTGCATCGATTTCATCTGTGGAGATCGAATTGGAGCGAATTCAAAACTAGGGTTCATCGGATCCGTCGGCTTCTAAGGTAAAATTCGATCGATTGGTTTATAATTGGACTTTGGTGTAGTTATGAAAGTTGAAATTGGAGTTGAGATGAAGAACTTTGGCGTTGGGAGTTTTGTCAAATTCTGACTTTAGGTCGGCGGCGGCGCTGCCACTGTGGTGGTATTTTCAAGTGGTTTCCGGCCACCTCAGGGATAGTTTCTGTTCCTGAGTTCGATCTACTCGTCGATACGAGCATTTTGATATCTTGTTTGTAATTTTTGGAGATCTTATGAGCATGTTAGGGTTTTTACGGTTTCGGACCGTTAGATGTTTTGATCCGTGAGGATCCGACTATCTGATCGACTTGTGGTTTTGGCATATCGATCGTAGAAGTATTCTGGAGATATTGGGTGGTATCGGATATAGTTTCGCCTCGATTGGCATCACTTTGGTGATTTTAGTTCAAAACAGGGGTTTCGGACTTAAATCATTTTTGAATCGTTACTGATTTGAGATCATTGGTGATTAGGTGCTTCTAAAGGTGAATTGGATGAGTTGTTGGTGAGAGTGTTAGTTTGGTTCTGTATAGAAGACGCAGCGGGATTCTGAGGTGAGTAATCTCACAAGGTTCAAGGTTCAAGGTTCATTAATGAACGGATTACCTTTATCGTTTTGAGAGTTATTTATTTAACTGCAAACTATAGTTGGTATTAGTAAGCATTCCTGAGCGGATGACTACTAAATGATATATTTACGTGAAATATATATGTTTTGGTGGATTTGTGGATTTATGGAAACAATATGCATGAATGATGCATTTTATTGTTTGTGATGTGACTTTTCGGAAAACAAATGGTGGGAAATGGTATTTCTATTGTTTTGAAAAGTGTTTTGATGATTTGAGAGTCACAAGTTGTGATTTCTCCTTTTGGTTTGATTTAACGTTTTGATCTGACGACCGGTAGTCTGAGGATTTGAGAGTCACAGGTTGTGATCTCCTTTTGATTTGATTTAACGTTTTGATCTGACGACCGGTGGTCTGGGGATTTGAGAGTCACAGGTTGTGATTTCTCCTTTTGGTTTGATTTAACGTTTTGATCTGACGACCGGTGGTCTGAGGATGTGAGAGTCACAGGTTGTGATTTCTCCTTTTGATTTGATTTAACATTTGGGGTCCAGTGCAACTCGTTTAATGTTTTGATCTGAGGGTCAGGTTGGCCTAAGGATCTGTGATTGCAGGTTGCATCCTCTTGGCAATGTTATATCGTAAGGTTGAACCTTGGCCGGGTGACAGGTTACGATTCAGTTAGAGCTCTAGTATGTCTGCCATCGTACCTCATGGATCTAAGTAGGTTACTTAAGACTCTTGGGTACATATTTTGTCCAGGTTGGACTAAAGAATCATAGTCTATTTGTTAGGTTAACGATAGGTATGATTGATTTGTGTTGATGTTTTGTCCAGGTTGGACCAATTTGATGTTTTGTCCAGGTTGGACCGATTTGATGTTTTGTCCAGGTTGGACCTATTTGCTGTTTTGTCCAGATTAGACCGATTTGATGTTTTGTCCAGGTTGGACCTATTTGCTGTTTTGTCCAGGTTGGACCGATTTGCTGTTTTGTCCAGTTGGATCATTATATAGACATTAGAGTCTCAAACCTAATTTTTGTAGAGACTCAACCTACCATTAGAGATGAATTTTGGACAACACTACCATTGGAGAATGCCTTACGAGTATCAAATTTTACAGATTTATTTTCATCTATCGTGACAATAACATATGAGTTTGACATATCCATTGAAGATGCTCTAAATTATTAATTGTTCAGTTTTTATCAGCAAACAATGAGTTTTAAGTCTACTAATTGAGTTGGTCTTAATATAACTACTTTGAAAATGTGCAATGACAACGAGTGTAATTGTAGTGTAGTGTCAATAAGTGTGAAAATTCACACGTATTGGAGAATTGAAAAAGGACTTTGATTGAAAATTTACCAATAATTCAAAAGTTTAAAATTTTTACAACAACTTTTCAAATTTTTACTTTAATAAATAGTTCAAAATTCAATTCATTTTTTTGCACTAAATGAAACTATAAGTTTCTTTCTTCACTTCTTTCTCCTATTACTTTCTTCTTCACTTCAAAAAATTCTTATGCTTCTATTTAGTGAACCAAAATTTGGTAAGTAATTACTTAAATGATTAAGCATGTGGTTCTTATTGTTTATATTGTTCTAATTAATGACATTTACTATTTTTAATATTTGGTATCTTAATGACATTCCTACATTATCTTAATATACTCCTACGTTATATAGGAGATTAGTAAAGTATTGAGAAATTAACAAAATTAAGTTAATCCAAGTCCCTGCATATCTGTTATCTCCAGACGCAAACTTAGGTTTGACTTATTATCAGCGATTCAGCATTCACTATGTCATTGCAAATTATTACAACTTACTATATAACAATGTTTATTCAAGATTTTCTTTTCAAATATAGTAGCTAGATAATTGATAAAACAAACATATCCAAAAGTTTCACTTAAAATTTCCATATTTTTCTTCAAATTTCCATCATTTTTCTTTATTATTTACCGAAATCGATATATTCACAATATTTCCTTTGAAATTTCCATTTTTCGGACCAACGATATTTCCTCGAAATCTAATATTTTAGTCATTGACTGATTCTAATTCTTGGTATCTTAATACACTAATGAGGTACAGTCTTCAATTTGCAAATCATGATCCTAATGTAGTTTTTGTTGACGATTTCTGAATCACACAACTTTTTCCAAATAAATTTGCAAATGTAAGATTCGATTCCCAATTATTTAAGGACAAATATTCATAGCTGGACAAAATTCAAATGGTGCTACAGTCCCGGCTACAATTTTATCAAGATTCTCCACTATGGTCATTTCATAAATTTAAAAATTAATAAGAATAGTAAAGATTCTCCATTTACGTCATTTCAAGTAGGCGTCATTATATGGCCCTTTGGCTCTAAGCTCGCCCGTCCTGTAGGGCCGAAGCCCAACCCGACCCTTACATTAGGGCGGGCCGGCCCAACCCTTTCTCAAATAGGGTATAGTATGGGTCATGCCAGTGGCAGACCCAGTCAAGGTTGAGTGAGAGCCATTACCCCCATTGAGATCATGACATTTGTTAACTGGGAGGGAGATTTTGAATAATATGCCCCCACCAGAAAAATATGTTTACAATATATTTATGTTCCCACATTCCACAGCCTATAAACCGTAAACATATTATATGTGTTCCCACATTCCACAACACACAAACCTTTTAATTGGTGGCTGGATTAAACATATCAGCACTACAGCACGCGCACAGCGCATAATTCCACAAATGATAGTCAAACACAAACACAAGTACCCAACTGATAGTGCAATGAGCTCTTCAGCTCGGTTCTTCATTCTTTAGGAGTTTAGATTATCTATTCCCCTCTGTTCTCTTATATTTCCAATTGAGAAAGCTTTGTATTGATTATTGAATTCATGATTTGGGAATCTATTAATTTGTTCTACTGGTACTCTGGTAGGATTATTAGATAATTTAGATTATGAATCTATGATGTTCTATAATGGTATAATTTGATTCTTTAAAATTGCAGTGGTGTTTTTATGATTTTATCCTCTTTTCTTTTTGTCTGGAACTCTGGATGTGTGGAATTCTATTAGCAGATACTAAGATTTTTGATAGATTACTACTGATTTTGTTTACTATATTGAATTATTGATAGTTTCTTAGTTTCCAAACAATTTTACTTACACTTTAATTATCTAATGCAGTGGTTAATTGTATGAAAGAGTCATAGAAAGATTCTTTAAAAGAAAATCAGACATGCTACCATCACTTGAAGATAGTCATATTCGGGTAGAAATAAACTTGGTAAATCTTCCTTCAGATCCTGGATTACGTACCAGAATTTCAGATTATGATCCTGGTTATTTTTTTGGCCTCCATACAAAAACATTTCTCCCTCCGCCACTGGGTCATGCAAATGAAGCCCGACCCTAAAATTTATATTTTATTTTTATTATTTTCTAATATCCATTGCATAGAAATACAAATATAAAATCTGTTATAATAGAAATATAAAATATGTATGAGGCCCATTTTGCCTAGCCCATAAGTCCAAGTCCAAGTCCAAGTCCAAGTCCAAGTCCTCCAAAAAACCTAGATGGCTAGACATCTAAGTCTCCATTCTCTTCGACCTAAACTTCTAATCTTAACAGCAGCTATATGAAGAGAGCGAGAGAGAGAGGCTCGCACAGAGCCGTCGAGGGTTAGGTTAAACAGCTATCGAGAGTACGACGACTGCTTGTTAAGAGAGAGTAGCCACTAAGTACGGTTGAAACACTGAGGTCGAATCAATCAAACGAGGCACACACTTACTCTTCTAAGCCGAGACCCCTTCTTGGCAAAGATATGAACACGAGAGCCCTTTATTGGATTATCAGCTTCTTAAACCAGCAATGAGGTTTGGATCAAAAAATTTCTGGTACTTTGATTATGTCCAGTTGCTTGGCATTTCATATTTAGCTTGCCATCGTTTCAGTAACTAGAATTATAGTTTCTTTGATTATGTCAAGTTGCTTGATTATGCATGAAATAGAGTAGATAGAATTATAGAATTTGTGGATTTGATGAAATTAGAATGAAGGACTTGATACTATTATATACTTATTGAATGGAAGCAAAGGAGACTAGGAATTTGTGGGCATTGCTTGGCATTACTGCAGTTGACTTTTACAACTTTGACTAGATAGTGCTTTAGAACTTTGATCAAATTAGTTTACATATTTTTTTATTGGATTACTCGATCTCCATTCAATTTTGATTACTGCAGTCATATTTTATTTTATTGGATTATTTTGATCTCCATTCAACAACTTTGGTTTACATATGTCTAGTTGCAAGAGATGTTACTTGTGAAGAATCCCCAATCTGGACAGAGTCTCACTTTTGGATCAGCCTCCTATCTCTCAAGCATTTACCGAAAAATGAAGAAGCATAGTAGATTACAACTTTTTGTGAATTGATGAAAAAAGTTTTTGCAGCCTTTGTGCAATTTCTATTTCAAGTAGAAGACTTGATCAGTGAAAATGTATTTGTACTTAATTTAGGTTCTTAAATAGTTTCTTTCCTATCAGACTCTCTTATCTCTTTCTTGAGTTGATCTCTTCTTGTCTTTTCCTCCTTTGATTTCTTGAGATCTTCTCTTAGTTGATTTAGGTGGGCCACCACTTCATCTCCAATGACACTTTCTGCTGCTTTTCTCTTGGCAAGTCTTCTTCTTGTCTCATTTCGCCCAATTGGTCTTTTATTTTGGGTTAGAGTAGTTGTTGGATTTGAAGACTGGGTTGAACTTGTGATGACAGGATCAACATCATCATCTAATGAGAATGCGGAATTTTGTTGTGTGGTTGGTGTGTTGAAAATAACTTGTGGTGTATCTTCAAAAGTCACCCAATTACATTATGTAGCCAATTTGTAACAATTGAGAAAATTAAAACTTTTTCCTTTGTTGTCGTTCTGAAAATAACCTTCATGTTTGCGTTGCTATATAATGTATAATTCAAATTATAAGCACAAATTAAATATAATCTACATAACAATATGGATTAAATTTTGCTTACTACCTTGTACTTTCAAGGGTTCATCAGTTTAGTCCCTACAATTCTAATTTAATCAAAAAAATCCTTGCACTGTCCAATTTCATCAAATCGATCCAATCCGTCACTATTCCTTCAATTTCGCTGTTAAAATGCTGACGTGGGACATTGTCACAGGGAAAATTCCTAAACTAACCATCGCTAGGCAGCCCGCCAACACGTTAGTGTTGTGAATGTAGATGTGGGTAGTTTGGAAATTTTCCCCGAAAATTGACGGAGGGGTGACGGATTGGATCTATTTGATGAAATTGGAGAGTGCAAGGACTTTTCTGATTAAATTAGAAGTGCAGGAACTAAACTAATGAACCATTGAAAGTACAGGTAGTAAGCAGAATTTAGTCCTAACAATATTATACAAAATAAAAAAATCACATTGCATTTTAAAACAATTTTTTCTTTGAAAAAATACTCACTTGATCTTGAAGATTGGCTCCACTTTGGTTCCTCCTCTCGGCACGTTTGATGCAAGAGTGTCATTTGTTCATTTGAGGAAAAATATATCTTTGCCACCAAGATTTGCAACTCTCCCACGTCCTTTCTAGCAAAACAGTATCTTGGATCTCTATGAATTTTTGTTGGACTTAGGTCTAAAGACAATCTTTCGATTGACTTGTACCATTGACGGAATTTTGGGATACTTTCACGAAAGCAACGGTGAGTGCTTCATCTTCCAATGAAGCCTAATTCACAACAGTTCTCAACGAACTAGCCATTTTCGATAAAGAAAAAATAAATGAGTGCTTAAGAATAAGGAGAAAACGAAAGATTGAGAATAGATATATATATATATATATATATATATAAGGAAGTAGAAGGAAGATGTGAAAAAATAAGGTTGGGGTAATACGTATTTATAGTGGTAAAAAAAAAAAAAAAAAAAAAAAAAAACCCAACTGCTAGATGATGTCATAGTGTAAAAAATAAATATTAAATAAAAAAACAATGGCTAGATGACGTCAGCACAACTAGAATTTGTTAACGTCATCTGGCTATTGGTAGCCATCAGATTATAAGAAGCCCATTAATATAGACCATTGATTTAAAACTTTGAATGTACACTCACACATGCATGCAAAATTTATCTCCTCACATGGGCCTCCCCACTTTCTGATCCAATTTTTTTAAGGCCTTCTCCAACCGAAAGGGCTAAAAATATCCCTGGGGCTAAATTTTAGCCCTGAATTATTTACTATTCATCAATGTGACATCAACCGTCTCCAACCCATCAAAGCTAAATTATAACCCTAAAATATATTTTAAAAATGACTAAATAATGTTTAGTCCTTGAGCTTTTGACCATAAAACACTTCAGTCCCTGACCTTCTAATTTCACACGTTTAGTCCTTGTACTTCAAAATTTCAGACCAATAGGTCATTGCTGTCTAAAATTTGCAATGAAATGTCTATTAAGCCCTCAGTTCTTTTTTTAAATAAATTTATTCCTTTCGCTTTTTTTATTTATTCTTTTTTCTTTATTTTATTACTTCTTTTTTTCAAACAGAAAGAAAGAAAAGGAAAAAACAAAAAAGAATAGACAGAAAGAAGAAAGGGAAAAAAAATTCATTTTCCAAAAAAAATAAAAATTAATTAATTAAAAAAAAAAAAGAACTGAGGTCATAATAGACATTTTGCAGCGACTTTTAGACGGCAAGGACCTATTGGTCTGAATTTTGAAGTACAGGGACTAAACGTGTGAAATTAGAAGGTCAGGGACTGAAGTGTTTTATGGTCAAAAGCTCAAGGACTAAACAGTATTTAGTCCTTTTAAAAATTTGAATATGTTATATATATATATATATATATATATATTCTTATTTTTTATCAAATTCATACTTATGGTAATTGAAATAATTTTTATGATAAAAAATATTTTTCCGGTTGTACTTTTCAAATTTCATGTGTTGCTTCACAAGCAATGTTGTAGATTTTTTATACGATTTTATATATGTGGCATAGGTTATCTTGATGTAATATTTTTAAAGAGAGAATTTTAAGAACAGTACATGAACTTAAGGCCACTCCGAATTTTGGTGGCCAACGTTTATATAACCCAAAACAAGTACATGAACTTTTAATCCCGACCCAGTTTTCATACATGCCGTCACTAACACCGTTAACACCTATGCCACGTGGCATATTAATAAGGCATAGGTGTTAACGGTGTTAGTGACGGCATGTATGAAAACTGGGTCGGGATTAAAAGTTCATGTACTTGTTTTGGGTTATATAAATGTTGGCCACCAAAATTCGGAGTGGCCTTAAGTTCATGTACTGTTCTTAAAAATTTCCCATTTTTAAATTCTCATATATGACTTCGAGGCTATGTGTTTCGTGTGATTCATTTGTGAAATTTCGAAATTGATATAAAACAATTTTTGGCATGGTCGCATCTTGTCAAACTTTTGGTATGGTCACATCTTATCAAACTTTCGGATATGATTTCGAAATGGAATAAAGCTGTTTTCAGCTGTTTTTGGATAAGATTCTTGAATGACACGTGTTCCATCTTCATTGGATTATCAAATTTTGGAGTGGATTTAATGCCTACGTGACACTAGTTATCTTCAGCAAAATATCCTTATAAAATGAGTGCTTGAAATAGCATAACGCACAAAATTATCTACTTTTCTCTACTCACTTTCATCAGCTTCATACTTTTTTCTTTTTTGTTTAAACACTTACGCAATAAGTTTTAATTGATTTGATAAGTGACTAAAAAATTACTTGCAGGAAAGATTAATTGTTCAATTTTTATTAGCAAACCATTGTTTTAAGTCTACTAATTGAGTTGGTCTCAATGTAACTACTTTGAAAATATGCAATGACAATGAGTGTAATTGTAGTGTAATGTCAATAAGTGTGAAAATTTATACACATTAGAGGATTGAAAAGGGACTTGGATTGAAAATTTACCAATAATTCAAAAGTTCAAAATTTTTACGACAACTATTCAAATTTTTACTTCTATAAACAGTTCAAAATTGTAATACCCGGTTGTTTTTTTTAATCAAAACAAAAACTTAATTATGGCATTGCTTTACTTTCCATGTTTTAAGGCTTTACCTTTCATGATTTTGTCTGCTTGAGAGTGATTAAGTGAACGACCGACACCAGCAAAGGCTCACACACACACTCTCTCTCTCTCTCTGCCGAAACCAGCAACCAAAACAGAGCATTCCTTCTCCAAGCTGGTTCTCGCTCCACAGGACATCAATTGACCCCAGACCATGTCCCACGCCTTCGCCTCTTCCTTGCGCAACTGCCGGTGGTAGCCTTTCGCCGACTCTTGAACCGTACGCGGCGGTGGAACACGAGGCCGGTTTGAGCTCGTTTTGGTTCCAAGCTTGATATCTCAAGCTACCGGCCATCAATCCTCACCAAACTTCATCCTCGAGCTCATCTCAACCTCCTAAAGCCTCCAGAAGTGTCCTTGCACGGCGACGCTGCGCGTGGTGGCTGCTGGAAGTCAGACCCGATCCTAATCGAAAACCGGACTATCGATCCTGATATCTCGAGCTACAGACCACCATTTCTTGTGATTCTTGAACTGGTGAGCACACCTTGAGTTTCTGAACAAATCTTCAGAAGGGATCGAAGCGAGTTGTTGAAGTTTTACGTGGATCGGAGCACTCGCCGGATTTTGGAAACATTCTAGCTACTGTGACTGATTTCGGTAATTTTGGACCTCTTCTTGATGTTTTCTGATAACATGCCTTTAGAATTTTTGGTTAAGCATGATGAGAGGAAGAAGAGCAGCCCAACCCCGACACCATTGGTGGTGGTCGACGGCGGCTCTACCACTAACTCCGGCGGCCTTTTCCGGCCATCTACGGGGACCTTAAGGGCAGTTTCTGCCCATTTTTATGTTCTACATGTTAAGACGATCATTTTGATATATTATACGCAACTTTTGGATATCGTATGATTAAGTTATGAATTTTTACGTTTCGATCGATTTCGAATCGTTCGATTTATGATCTGTGAAGATCTGACCGTCCGATGGACTTGTAGTTTTGATATGTTGATCGTACGCCTGCCCCAGTGACTTTGTGTGGTCATGGGCGAAGATCCGACCGTTGGATCGTCGTATAATTGTGAAATAGTGATTTGAAGGGCGATTCGTGAGAATCCGACCGTCGGATTTTCGTATAAATTTGTGAAGATGTTAGTAAGGACGATTCAGGAAGATACGACCGTTGGATCATCATTTAATTCGATCCGACCGTTGGATTGTTGTTTGAGTATGTTTTTGAGTTATTGGCTAAGTTAAGGTCATGTTTGATTAGGTGATTGACGGTCTTCCTTGGGTGAGCTGTTTCAGTGTGTATTGTGTTAAATTGAAGACGCAGCTGGAATATCGAGGTGAGTAAATCTCACATGGTTCATATTACTAACCAAATGTCTTTAATTACCTTGTTTATATTGTTGTTTTTTTTGTGAGAAAGCATAAGTGAGTCGAGGTGTAACATTTGAGTAAGATAGGATGACCTTTAAAATGTTTTGATCTACGGATTGGTCACCAGTGGTGACGGAGGCAAGATTTTCGTAAGAATGAACCTTGTCCAAGGTGACACATTACGACGATTCAGTTAGAGCTCTAGTCTGTCTGCCATAGTATGACATGAAAGCAGCGAGTAGTAGAATTACTCGTGATCATGAATACAGTATGACATGAAAGCAGCGAGTAGTAGAATTACTCGTGATCATGAATACACTTTTGAAAATTGACGTATGACATGAAAGCAGCGAGTAGGTAGAATTACTCGTGATCATGTATACACCTTTATTATTTAAAGTGTGTCGAGTGGTGAGTGTTGAGATTGTTGGTTGTTACTTGAGTTAAAAGTATTTGTGAGATAATAAATCAACCGTTCTTTTCTTTTACTCATACGGGCTGTTAAAAGCTTACCGGGTTTTGTGTTGTTGCAATTCCCGGTACACTATTCAAATGGTGTAGCGGGTAATTCTACAGGTCAGGAGAATCGGGAAGGTGATCGGGCTGCTTAGAGTAGTGGTAATTGAGTTACAGCTTTATTGTGAGGTTGTTATGCTCATTTGAGCTTACATTTAAATTTGGAGTGAGTGTGTTGTAATAATAAACTCTTGAGGATTTGGTTTTGTATTATTGAGTGATGCGAGGTGTGTTTACTTCTGAGAAAAAAATTCAGAACGTTTATTTGATTAAGTTGTTTAATTCATGTTTCGGATTTGAATTTATTATTCAAAATTCGGGGCGTGACAAAAATTCTATTCATTTCTTGCACCAAATGAAACTACAAGTTTCTTTCTTCAATTCTTTCTCCTACAACTTTCTTCTTCACTTCAAAAAATTCTTATGCTTCTATTTGGTGAACAAAAGTTTGGTAAGTAATTACTTAATATTATTAAGCATTTGGTTCTTATTGTTTATTTTGTTGTTCTAATTAATGACGTTTACTATTTTGTTCAAGTAAATCCAGAATATGTGTCTGGCCCAAACTCTAGGTTACTTGACCTAGTTGTAATAGGGTTATGAATTAGAGATATTCTCGGAGATATTCATAGATATTCAATTAGTTGTACGATTATCTTTCCTTGTACAAGTCTGATTCTATGTCTTGTAATCCTCTATATAAAGAGACCCCTATTATCAATGAAAGCACGGCCAATTATGTCCCAATTCAGTTTTCCTTAAACATGTTATTGTTGAGCAAAAATTGCACACAGTGAGCGTAAATGTCACCCAACATAATTTTACTCGTATTCATTAAAAGAATAGAGTTTTAATTAGTTCGGGTTCGACCCATTCAAGACAGAATGTGTCTTTTAATTACAATCCCCATTACAAGGAAACACCATTTGATTCCTATTATCAAGAAATCAATTGTAGAGATGTGTGTGTTTGTTTGTTTTTGTGGCTGCACCCGAATGTCTGAATGGGTGAATGACCCATTGGAGGGTATGGCTTTTTGGCATAGGAATAATGTTTGGACGAATTTGGTGTGAGTGAACCAGGGATTCGATTTGTTTTGGATTTGTTTGGGAAGGCTGTGACATTTCCTGGTGTTTGACGGAATTTGACTGATGATGTCAGGGATTCAAATTGAATGAACCAGGGAGTCAGAGATTTAATTTAGACTTGTGGTTGCATCTAGTGGGTCGCTAGATTGCCTACATACCCCCCAGGAGGGATCAAACCGATGTAGTTCTTGAGTTTGTATTTTTGGTGTTGAGATAATTTTTGTGTCAACGGATGTACATATATTTATTTTGTTTGAATCCGTCGAATGTATTTCTTTCGCAGACGCTGGAATTTAATTTGGGCACCCGATGCGTTGAATTCTTGTACTGGGCCGTATGAATAGGCTTTATGCTGTCAACAAACAAACTTCGCCTGACCCGAACATCGGAATAAGTTGTTTGGCAACGGGCCTCAACATTTGTGGATGGGCGAATTCAGCAAGCCCATAGGTTGGAGAACCGTTAATTCATATCCACCCCCAATTTTAAGCCCAAATTTGGAAATCCAAGCCAATGGGGATAGCTTAACTCGTATAACCACAAGAAAAGCTCCAGGCCACACAATAACACTTTCTTGGAGTCTCGATATGGTTGAGGGAGTTTTAGATCATCAGCTCGAGGTAGAGATTGAGTCGAAGACTGGCATGGATTTGAATTCAACTTGGAAACGGAGACATCCTCTTATACTCTGCATAAAAGAGAGATCTCTGTCGTTTGATTCAGCGTCTATTCTCCTAAGCGAAGGATCTGAGGTTTCTCACCTATGTAGAGAAAGGAATTGGGTAAAGCTTCTCTTTCTCGTCTCGTCTCCACTGGGCTTCATTATTCTGAATGCTGACAAAAGTCCCAATATTTTTGGCTGCTGTAGATTCAGAGCTTGTTCCGGCGGTTGATCGAATTTAATTCGCATGCAAGAGCAAAAGCTGGGGTGACTTTCCATTCCGGTACGACCCTTTCTATGCACCCATAATCAATTGCTTCATTTCTGATTGTCAATTGTCTGGGTTTAGTTGAAATCCAAAGCTGGAGCATCTTCTTTCTTTAATTTTCCTTTTGACTGAGAGACGAGCACGTAGCATCATGGTTTGTATTCAACACCGATCATTCTGCAGCCCACTTGCTAAAGCTTTAATCTGCAGCACATTTTGTCCTTTGGCAAAGCAATCATTTAATTGAACTTGTTGCTGCACTTTGTTTTTGTTGTTGCCACCATTCACCACCGTTTGCAATATATATATACACACACACACAATTATGCAATACATGTGATTGAGGATTCTTGCCATCAAAAGTACAGCAACTTTCATGCTTTGAATAATACCCAATATTCTAGAGGCTTTGTCTTTTGCATATGAAAGAAACTCATAGCAAACCATGACTTGCAGCACGTTTTTTTTTTTTTGCCATAGCAATTTGTTTAATCAAACCTTGCTGCTGCACTTGTATCTTGTTGTTGGCATCAGTACTTCAAAAGATCAATTAATTAACCATATTTTTTGTTTGCTAGCCACCTTTTGACTTGGGCAAGCTCCAGGTTGAAAATTTTTCTTGTCTTCTTGTTATCATGAATCTATAAACAAGTTTCATTTTTTTATATCTGTTGCTTCCCAGCTTGCATCAACAATTTCAAAGAAGTCATATAATTAAACTAGCTTTACTTTGACCATGTGTAGCAACAACTAAAATTTGACTTCATTTGATTGCACCACAGCGTCAAATAGCTACTCAATTCACTGGACACACTGCCACTTCTGCTTTGGTTAATAACACCGCTTCACAAAGCATTCATTAACTGTTTCTTTCTCTTTATTTGTGAACATCAATTTAGCCCATTCATTTCAAAGCTTTTGTGATCTGTATGCAGAAGCATTCATTAACTGTTTCTTTCTCTTTATTTGTGAACATCAATTTAGCCCATTCATTTCAAAGCTTTTGTGATCTGTATGCAGGCGTCGTTATGTCTATACCATCAAGCCCAGCTATCAATTTTTACAGAGGTGCGTACTACAGATAATTGGTAACCAGCAGTTTCGCCTTCCTTCTAATTTTTCTTTCTTTTCTGTTCACAACTCTACCTTTCTTTCTGACCATCTTATTTTATTTCTTTTGGTTTGCAGGTTACAGAAACAAATTATTAAGGGTGAGGCTTTGTATTTCTCTGCTTGGCATTGTGGATTGGTAGTTTAGGATTTGTATTTCTTTTTGGAAGTGGTGGTAGAAAACAAAACCAAGGCAGCAAGGGAAGCTTTTTGTGTGATGTGTATTGCTGGGATCAAAGGAAGAAAGTGTGGCATCTTGTGCAGATTTTCAGCATTGGAACTTGGCCATTCATGAATGAGCCTACGTTCCAGCTTTAGACACTGCAGCAGCCAAGCACGTTGAGACTCCGGCCGTTCATGAACGGCCATATCAGTCTAAACGCAAGAGGAGATTTTCATGATGCCGGGCCGTTCATGAACGACCATGTATTTCTTGGCAGCTCGAGAGAGTCTCAACAAAAGAATAAAAGGTTGTTCAAGAACAGCATGTCTTTTGTTGACAACAAGCTTGCTGAACAGTATTTCCCTGCCAAAGAGCATAACATAAATGTGTTGTATACCTGAGCTTTCACCTTCTGGGGTTTGAATTGTTGATGGATCTGCTTGGCTTCACGCTCTGTTTGGGCAGGACTATAGCTTGTTTTCTGAATATTTTTCTCCTTTATCTCTCTCTCCGTCCCTTTTCTCTTCGGTGTTGCTGCCTATATATAGTACTCATTGGGTAGGTGAAACCGGATAGTGATAACTTCTTTGAATAACAAGTCTATCCTTATCTTCATGTATATTTGAACTGATCAACAACTTGACCGAGACTTGAATCAAGGAATCAAGGCTAACAAAACATTATCTCCTCTAACTTGACGTTAAAGATAATGGTCTCCTTACTTTGCTGTTTGGACTTGGTCAAAGATGTAACAACTTATCTCAAGTGTGAAATTGAATATGAATGTATTTATGTTTGTTTTTTTTTTTTTTACGGCAGCCCTATGTATGTAGCAACCAATTTTTTTTTATATCTCAACAGTTATCAGCATAACGCCCTAACCCTAAAACCTAATAGCCAAAACCCTAAATCCGAATACAAAACCTTGAAACCCTTTTGGCCCCCGTCGCCCACCTTAAAGCTCTCGATCCCAGGAGCCCAGAACCGCCGGCGGAATCACCAGAGCTGGCCAGAAAAGCACCGAACCGGCCCCCAGAAGAAAAAGAAGTTTCCTGCCCGGTTCGAATCCTTCCAATCTGAAATATGTCGGAATATTTCTTGAACGACGACATCCTAAATCCAGAAACCCAGAACCAGAGGAAATTCGACCAAAACAGGCCGGAAAGTAGCCGGACCGGCCTGCAAAACCGCCACATCCGTGAACCGTCAGAAATTGATGCCCAGCCTTTCCCTAGCCGAGCCCAGGGCAAGAAGCAGCACAAAAGGAACAAAGAGGAGGCGCGACCCAGCAAAGAAGAAAAAGAAAAAGAAAGAAAGAAAAGTGTGGCAGGCCCAGAAGAGGAAAAGAAAGAAAAAAAAAGAAAAGGAGGCAGCGGGCCTAGAATGCGTGGCCCGCATTAAAGAAAGAAAAAAAAGCCAGCCCAGAAAAAAAAAAAAAAAAAAAAGAGGAGAGGGCTTGGGCCGAGTCAGAAAAAGAAAAAAAAAGGAGAAAGGTCTGGGCCGAAGCAAAGCAAAAGAAAAGAAAAAAAAGGAAGGAAAAAGAGGAAATGAAGGGCAGCCCACCGCCTAACCACCGCCAAGCTCTGGCAACCAAATTCGGGCGATTTTCCGGCAATTTTCTACACTTTTCAAGGTATGTTTTAAAGGTTCCTTTAGTTTCCGTTTTTGAAATTTTTATTGTTTTTCTCTTCTTTTTCTCGGGGACTTGCAATCTCCCTTCTTCTACCCCCCTTTCTTCATATAGGGGATACCAAATTAAGCCGAACTGTGGGGGTTCATGCTCACTCCAAGCTTGGAGCTTGTAGAGTCCTCCAAACTTAGAGTTTGTAGAGAATTTATGATCGACCACTTACGTCATTGTTTCGATCTAATCCAATACCTCTTTGAATTAATTTCTTGGAAGCGATTACGCTTAGAAATTTTATATGTTTTCGTGGTAGCTTTTTCCGCTCCGAAACTAACCCTTTTTCTTGTTCTCTTTCAGGATGAGTAACATGAACAAATTGGACTTTGCTCTATTGGGAACAACTGGCTCTAGATATCACAGGTGGGTTTGTGATGTCCGCTAGCATCTCAAGGCCGATGGAATCCTGGATACGATTCTCGAGCCTAGCTAGGACGTGCTAACTGTTGAGCAAGCTCAACCTTTGGAAGCAAATAGAGCAGCCTTAGAGGCAAATAAGGCGAAAGCCATCATCCTAATGACTCGTCATATGGATGATTTTCTCCAGTACGAGTGTATGAATGAAGAAGACCCCAGAAGGCTATGGATCTCACTCGAAGAAAGATTTGGCAACGTCCGTGACTCCCTACTTCCTGACCTAGAAGTGAGATGGCATAGCCTCCACTTCTGTGATTTCAAGTCAGTTCTTGACTATAACTCGGAAGCAATTCGCATTAAATCCTTAATGGAATTATGTGGTAAAGAGATCACAGAGGCGATGTTGATTTAGAAGACTCTCTCTACCTTCCCCGTCTTTGGATTGATGGTTGCTAAGAACTATCAAATCGATGTTACTGTAGGACAGATCACAAGGTTTCATGAGCTTATTTGAGCTATGAATGTCGCTGAAAAGTACGACAACATCCTTGTGAAGAACTATAATTCGAGATCCGTGGAAATAGAGCATATTCTGGAATCCAATTATAGTCGCGCCCCTAAGAGAAGGCGCCAAGAGTGAAACCCTAATCTTAGGGATACTTCTGGACGTTCTAGTCTATATAATCGCTCTACTTGGGAAGGTAACATCCAAAATAGGCGAACACGGAACCAAAGAGGTCAACATGGAAAGAGAGAGGGGCCGTGTTGGTGGCGCCAACAACACTAAGAGTCATCTAAATAACGCTTTCAAAGTGCCTCAATCAACGGAGTCTAAGCAAAGAGATGTATGTTCTCGATGTGGAGTATCCGGTCATTGGGCACATATTTGTTGGGCTCGTCAAGAAATTGTCACCGCCTACAAAACATATTGTGAAGCAAGAGAAGCTCACTATGTGGAACAAGAAGATCAAGAAGATGATCTAGAGTGAAGGGTTGAAGACTACAAATCTGGCTGGGATCACTAGATCGCCAATTCTGTTTAAGTCTTTATTTTTCCAAGTGATGTAATAGGCAATTGCCATATACTTTGTAGTAAATGCCTTTGGTTTAGTTTTTCTTCACAAAGGCTCATCCAAAATGAGTATGATGTCTAGAAGGTTTTAAGATAAGTGCTACTTAAGCGTTAAGCGAGCTTTGCTCCACCGATATCTCTCTACTCACCTGGTCATATTTATTTTGGAGTTACCGAAAGAAGTCAAACGACTAACTTTGTTTTGCATTAGCTAGCATTTGGATTAGATTCTCCTAATGGTTAAAAGACGATGATGTAATCCTTTGGCTTATGAATAAAATTTAGAGTTCTTTTCATTATGACTCCATTTTGATTCTGAGCATGTTACTTTGTGACTACGATGGCTGGGCCATTAGTATTAATTCAAGGACATGGAATAGCCCAAGTTCCCGTTGCCAAATGACACCTTGATTACTGTCACAGAAACTCTCTATGCTCATAGGAATCGCACCTATGAATGGCCAATGGATTCCATGCAAAAATGCCTGAAGAGAACGAAAAATGAGTTCCTTTGCAATACCTCTAAAGATTGCGAATAAATGCGCATTTTAGAGAAGTTTATGTGTCTCTCTAGTGGACTCTATTTCACTATTCGAGCTATTAAATCCAATCAAGTCATGAGAGAAGATCTCTTGGATTTAGACACATATTGGCTTTGTCACGACATGATAGGTCATCATGGTCCTGATATGATGATCTGTCTACTAAAGACTTCGCACGGACATCCATTCTTTCGAGCGAAACGAAGCACGAATCAAAAGTTGATTCCTGGACTAAGTATGACGGCCACCACTACCTAGGGCATCGCCGTCGTCCATTACCAGCCTAGAGTTGGCACGGTCCTTATTCATGACGCCATGGATGGTATCATGGTGATGGCGCCCTAGGTGATGCTATAGTCACCAACTTTGCTTCAAGTAGCGTTTTAGACGCTTAGGCCCAACCACAATCCTCAGTGGTTGCTTCTAAAGCCTCTTGCTCGTTTTACAAAGCCTGTTCTTAAGGAAATTAGGACTGAGACTGTCCTATGCAAATGATATGATAATACTTATTTGTTCTTACATAGAATCCATGGGGATCCTGTGGACAGATTCAACCAACTTGTGGACGTTTAAATATTTCATGATGATTGGTTGACACGCAAACACTTTGGTCATGTGTTGTGCCATTGTCCACCTGTAAATGTTGCTTATACTGCACTCCTAGCACATATCATATGACAACGGGCTCACTCTCCAGATCATGCTATTCCGTCAATTGGACTTGACGATGCTAGAGAGTTTACATCAAAGACTTTCAATGGTTATTGCACTGGGACTGATGTTGAACATCATATTCCCATGAACACACCTAATTAGTCTCGCAGAAACTACTACGATGGTAGTCCGGACATTGGTAATGTGCACCAAACTCCTTATATCCGCTTGGGGTGATGCAATATCCCATGCAGCTATGCTAATTCATCTATGACCCACCGCCGCTCAATCTACCTCTGCGTTACAGTTAGTGACTGGGTACAAGTATCGTACTTACGCATATTTGAGTGTGCCATTTATGTGCCAATTGCGCCGCCACAGGCTCTATGATAGGTCCTTACAGACGAATTTTCAACTACGTTGGATTTGAGACTCTAACAATCGTCAGTCACTTAATGCCCTTGCTAGGCGATCTCCTTACCGCTAGATTTGCGAATGTCACTTTGATGAGACAGTCTTCCAATCGTTAGGGGGAGATAAGAACACAAATGTTCAGCAGGAACGACAGGAATTGTCGTGGCCTGTCCCCACTATGTCTCATTTCGATCCCTGTTAAAGTGACGAGATCACACAAATATGTTGTAAACATGCCTGCAAGGAAGGACGTCCCTAAGAGAGGACGTAACACCACCCTACATGGAAGTAGGCATGGCACTAACGCCAAAGAAAGTGGCACTCTAGCGTTACAGGTCATGGCCCCAGCTAGGATGCATGGGAGGCTCGTGGGTTCGAAGGATACTTTGGCACACTCCAATCTTTTGATCATCGACACTCAAAATCCGTCTCATGAGTATCTTCTAGGTTATGATTATCATTGGGGGACACTTCAACGTCAGATATTCCTGAGAATATAGAGCTCTATGAAAATTACACTAGTGTACATGAGACGTGGGATAGAAACTCCATCATAATTGATGATGTAGTCACGCATTTCATTGTGCTTGAGATTGTTCAGTCTAATGATATCGAACCACGCTCCATTGATGAATGAATGCCAACGTAGAGAAATTTGGCCTAAATGGAAAGATGTGATCTAGGTTAAGTTGGGTTCTCTAAAGAAGAGGAAGGTTTTTGAGCTAGTGATGCCAACATCTCCTAACATAAAACCTATTGACTAATGGGTCTTTGTTAGAAAGCATGATGACAAAAAGAGGTGGCAATCTCGCCTTATTGAGCAAGGCTTCTTACAAAACTCCCTGGAATCGACTACGATGAGACATATTCTCTCGTAATGGATGTCATTGCACTCTACTACTCTGTCATTTTGGTAGTTTCCGAATAACTGAACATGGAGCTTATAAATGTGGTCACTACATATGTCTATGAGGATCTAGATACAAAATATACATGAAGGTTCATGGCGAACTTCATTTACCTAAGTCAAGTGGCTCTAGACTACGGAGCGCATTTTACAAAGAGGTTGAAACTCTCACTAAAGTGACTACTTGATTGGGAAGGGACATGCCCGCTCGTTTCTATAACAAGTTTCGGATTCTATCGCGGTTCATGTTGGAAGCCCTTAAAGAATTAAAGGAAACTGTTGAACACTTGAAATCCAATTTTGAGATGAAGGATTTTGGGAGACGATTATGCCTCGGTTTGGAACTTGAGCACCGTGTTGATAGATGCTTAGGCATTTTGACAAAGTCAAACCTTTAAGCACCCCTATGATCGTCCGTAGTCTTGATCCTAAAAAGGATCCTCTTCGTCCGAAGAATGATGACGAAGATGTGCTAGAGGCAGAAGTGTCTTACTTAAGTACAATAGATGCATTATTGTACTTACCCCAATGCATAAGACCAGACATCTCATATATTGTGAACTTGTTAGCTAGGTATAGCTGTGAGCCAACGCGACACCGTTGGATTGGTGAAAAAAAGATATCTTTCAGTACTTGAGATGTACGATTGATATGAGCTTGTTCTATCTCTACAGAGAGATGATGGATTTGGACTCATCACACACCAGGAACGCCACCAACAGTGGTCTGCGTCCACTATTTCTATCCCAAAATGACATGTGTTTTGGAAGTTTTTGCTGATATTGGGTATCTCTCTGACCCATAAAAAGGTCATTCCCAAACTGGTTAAGTGTTCAACATGGGTAAAGATCGTGATATCTTGGAGGTCTAAAGAATAGACCCTAGTCGCTATATCTTCTAACAATGCATAGATTATTGCCCTTCACGAAATGGTTCGTGAATGTATATGGATTGGATCCATAATTACGCATGTTTGAACAATTGTGGTTTGAAGTCTACCACAGATGAGCCTACAAGCATTTAGGATAATGCTGCTTGGTTTGAACAAATGAAGCAAGAATATATCAAAAGCGACAACACCAAGCATAATCAGCAACAACTGACTCTCCTTAAGATTAAAGTGAACTAGGTTCAATCTGACGACAGTGTGGCAGGGTTGCTCACTAAGTCATTGCCTAAATTCCACTTTCAAGAAACATGTTGGTAGCATCGTTTGAAGAAGTTATCCGAACTCCCATGACCGTAGTCATTAGGGGGAAATGCAAACATCAGGGGGAGATGTGTACATGTATAGTCTCGAAATGTGAAGGGTGTGTTGTGCTCTTTTTCCCCTTCGACCGAGGTTATTTTTGTCCCACAGAGTTTTTGTTACTCGGCAAGGTTTTTAATGAGACAACGAGAGGAGGACCACATTTGGGCGACATAAGGGGGAGTGTTCAAGTAAATCCAGAATATGTGTCTGGCCCAAACTCTAGGTTACTTGACTTAGTTGTAATAGGGTAATGAATTAGAGATATTCTCGGAGATATTCATAGATATGCGATTAATTGTACGATTATCTTTCCTTGTACAAGTCTGATTCTATGTCTTGTAATCCTCTATATAAAGAGGCCTCTATTATCAATGAAAGCACGACTCAATTCTCTCATAATTCAGTTTTCCTTAAACATATTTTTAATATTTGGTATCTTAATGACATTCCTACATTATCTCAATACACTCCTACATTACATAGGAGATTAGTAAAATATTGAGATATTAAAAAAATAAGTTAATTCAAGTCCCTGCAGGTCTGTTATCTCCAGACGCAAACTTAGGTTTGACTTATTATCAGCGATTCAGCATTTACTGTTTTATTGCAAATTATTACAACTTACCATATAACAATGTTTATTCAAGATTTTCTTTTCAAATATAGTAGCTAGATAATTGATAAAACAAACATATCCAAAAGTTTCACTTAAAATTTCCCTATTTTTCTTCAAATTTTCACCATTTTCTCTATTATTTACCGAAATCGATATATCAACGATATTTCCATTAAAATTTCCATTTTCCGGACCACCGATATTTCCTCGAAACCCGATATTTTAGTCATTGACTGATTCTAATACTTGATATCTTAAGACACTGATGAGGTACAGTTTTCAATTTGCAAATCATGATCCTGATGCAGGTTTTGTTGATTATTTCTGAATCACACGATTTTTTCCAAATAAATTTGCAGATGTAAGATTTCATTCCCAATTATTCAAGGACAAATATTCATAGCTGGACAAAATTTCAAATGGTGCTACAGTCCCGGCTATAATTTTAACCAAATTCTTCACTATGGTCATTTCAAAGGCCATAAATTTCAAAAATAAGAGCCGTAAAGATTCTCCATTTACATCATTTCAAGTAGGCCTCATCATATGGCCCTTTGGCCCGAAGCTCGCCCGTCATTTAGGGCCAAACCCGACCCGGCCCTTACATTAGGGGCGGCCGGCCCAACCCTTTCTCAAATAGGGTACTATATGGGTCATGCAAATAAAGTCCGACCCTACCTTACGGCCTAGCCCGATTGAGCCTGTAAGGACTAAGCCCAGCCCCATCCTAAAATTTATATTTTATTTTTACTATTTTCCAATTTCCATCACATTGAAATACAAACATAAAATCTGTTATAATAGAAATATAAAATTTTTATGAGGCCCATTTTGCCTAGCCCAAAGTCCAAGTCGAAGTCCTATCCTAAAAAACCTAGACGGCTAGATATCGAAGTTTATAGTCTCCTCGACCTAAACTTCTAATCTTAACAGCAACCATATGGAGAGAGAAAGAGAGAGAGGCTTGCACAGAGCTGTCGAGGGTTAGGTTGAAGAGTCATTGAGGGTACGACGGCTACTTGTTAAGAGAGATTAGCCACTAAGCACGACCGAAACACCCGAGTTGAATCAATCAAACGAGGCACACACTTATTCTTCTAAGCCGAGACCCCTTCTTGGCAAAGGTATGAACATGAGAGCCCTTTGTTGGATTATCAGCTTCTTAAACCGGCGATGAGGTCTGGGTCGATAACATTTTGGTGCGTTGATTATGTCCAGTTTCTTGACATTACATATTTAGCTTGCCATGGTTTCAGTAGCTAGAATTATATTTGCTTTGATTAAGACTAGTTGCTTGATTATGCATGAAATAGAGTAGCTAGAATTATATAATTTGTGAATTTGATGAAATTAGAATGAAGGACTTGATACTATTATATACTTATTTATGGAAGCAAGGGAGACTAGGAATTTGTGGGCATTGCTTGGCATTATTGCAGTTGACTTTTACAACTTTGATTAGATAGTGTTTTGGAACTTTGATCAAATTAGTTCACATATTTTATTTTATTGGATCACTCAATCTCCAGTCAACTTTGATTACTGCGCAGTTTACATATTTTATTGGAGAAATTACTAGTCACTTCCTGTACTTTTGGGGCGTCAACAGTTCAGTCCTCACTATTGTAATTTTAACAAATTACTCCTCAGACATTCAAATGTCATACAATGTGGTCCAAAATTATTATTTTACCCCTCACTTCCTCTCTCTCTCTCTCTCTCTCTCTCTCTCTCTCTCTCTCTCTCTCTCTCTCTCTCTCTCTCTCTCTCTCTCTTTTCGTCCGCACTGACCTCGGAAAGACCAAACCCAAACCCTTGAGAAGAACTCGGAGCCGACATTCATGTGCCTCACATGCACTCCACTTTAACCCACGACTCCACCCCATCCATCTAATCCATTACTGCCAATGAATGTAATCATCAACTACCCTAGCATCAACCTCACCGCTTGATCCGCCACCGTGCTTTAAGAGGTCGATAATATTGCTAATTAGCATAGATGAACTGACGATCCTCTAAGAGTGAGCTGAAAAGATCGTTGATGTCACTCAACGGTGTGACGCGTCAGAGCCGGAGCATCTCGAGGACACGCTCCCTCAATCAATACCTGCAAGAACCCATTCTCAATCTCACTCCTCAACTCCCCCTTTGCCACTTTTCAAGCCCGGAACAAAACATCGCCGTAGGTTTCCAGCATTGGCTTCCTTCCAAACAGAATCTGAGACTTAATCACAGCTAAAACCTCCTTCAATAGTTGCGAACTCAACCCAAACAGAAAGGCCAGAAACTTCTTCCCCTCATCTGAGGCGAAATAATGCACCGAATTAGCAAGAGCCCCAAGTTTTCAAAGCTTTCATCCTCGAAATTGAAGCAGTTGAAAGCCTCATGGAGGGCGTAGACTCTGTGGACGTCTGCCTTCTTATTGAGAGTGAGAGATCTTTAAAGCAAGAAACGGAGCGACTAGAGATTAGCGATTCTCGGTGATAGGACCAAAAAGTGTGATGATATTATTGAATATGTGCCCCATTTTAGCCTTGTTTCTCCCTTAAGTTTAGTGTTTTGAGTCAGTCAGTCATTTTGAGAGTCTTGTTGAGTGTTTGGAGTGAAATAAGCGGAAAAAGTAAAATTCATGAAAAATCCTAGCTGGATCAGGATTCCTAACTGTCAACTATTTTTGCGGTCTTTACATTATTTTAATTCCCTTTATTTTCTCTAGAAAATTCTGATATTCCCCTGCTTGTTGTAGGAAACCTTGCCTGATGGAACTCTTGGAAACAGCAATGATGGAGTCATAAAATAAAGCATTAAGATATTTGACCAAGCAATGAAGAAGGGAAATAAAGGAGAAAAGACGTTTTCAGTTGAGGAATAAAAGAGAAAGACGTTTCAGCTGGAAAATAAATAAGAGAAAGACGTTTTCAGCTGAAGAATAAAGGAGAAAGACGTTTTTCAGTTGATGAATAAAAGAGAAAGATGTTTCAGCTGAAAAATAAGAGAAAGACGTTTCAGCTTGGAAATTAAAGAAATTGCCCCATTATGAGAGGAGTTAAGGCCATAAAGGAGACGTTTCAGTTGGGAAAACCAACCAATGCTCCCCTATAAATAGGCAATGTCCAGAATAGAATTAAGATCACTTCCCAGCCAAGATCACTTCCCAGCCAAGCTAATTCATTGCCTATCACTTCCTGGCCAAAAAACCATTCCAAGACTGCCCAATTCACTCCTTAAACTTCCATCACCTACAAGACCATGACACCATCCATCCATCAATCTACAAAAGCTCTAAGGCGCTGAGTCAAGGACGCTCCACCACCATCGCAGAGACGAGTTCATCACCGTGTTGCTAAGCCGCTGAGGAAAGCTTCAAAGTGTAACTATGACTCTACTTATAATTTTTGTTTCGGTTTTGTGTGTTTCAATTTGTGAGTTGTGTAATTGGAGACATGAAATTTTCAGAATATTTTTATTAATATTTTTGAGATTTTCAGTTTATTATTGAGTTAATTTCGAGAATTCTTTTATGATGCATGTTACAATCTTGTGCCCTTTTATGTGTTTTGGTAATTTTCAGAGTTAGGTTCATAAGTTTGCATGCAAGAATAACGGTGAGAGTTCTTGTGTGTTTTCTTAATTTGCCAGGAGTAATTGTTATTTGTTAAGACGCTGAGTTAAACAAGTAGCAATTAGTTCTAAAAAGTGGTAAAAACTATGTTCAATGGTTAAACGATTCTGGAAATTACGTGTTAAATTCTATGTCTAATGGTTAATTTGCACGTGTGAGTTGATTCGAGGGTTAGATAATACTACTAGTTAAGAGAACTACGCTGAGTGTTTTCGAAAATTAGTAGTATTAGGCTTGGTAAGGACTTTTCCGATCCATGCCTACATTAGAATGAATCAGATAAATGAATTGATCCGCTGAGGCTTTTCATTTGAGCTCTTATCTAGGCATTTAAGATGGGCACATTTTTGTAGCATGTTGAAATGAATTTTCTGTTTTTACACTTAGTAATTTCTGAATGGTGTGTCAAGGTTAGGGAAGTCGATCATTGTATATAGTTTTATTTGTTTTGTTTTTATTTTAAGTAGATTAGGAACCAAAATTCAAAACCCCCCATTTTATTATTTTATTTGTTAATTGACCTTTTGTGTAGGTGTACCCTACAATCCCCGGACTGAACGATCCCTGCTTATCCTATACTGACAACTACATTTTGCAGGGTTAAATTGTGAGGCTATTTCAGCCGCATCACTCGGCCTAGCAACTCCTCCTTCCACCACTGCTCGCACAAATTTGCAATCACCGATACCAGCACTAAGAGAGAAAGATGTAGAAGACGAGAGAGAGAGAGAGAGAGAGAGAGAGAGAGAGAGGGGAAGTGAGGGTAAAATAGTCATTTTGGACCACATATGTGAAATTTGAATGTCTGAGGAGTAATTTGTTAAAATTAGGATAGTTGGAATTGAATTGTTGACGCTCTAATAATATAGGGAGTGACCAGTAATTTTTCCCATTTTATTTTATTGGATTACTCTGATCTCCATTCAACAACTTTGGTCTACATATGTCCAGTTGCAAGAGATGTTACTTATGAAGAATCTCCAATCTGGATAGAGTCTCACTTTTGGATCAGTCTCCCATCTCTCAAGCATTTACTGAAATGAAAAACCATACTAGATTACAACTTTATGTGAATTGATGAAAAGAGTTTTTGTAGCGTCAGTGCAATTTCTATTTCAAGTTGAAGACTTGATCAGTGAGAATGTATTTGTAATTAATGTAGGTTCTTAAGTTGTTAAGTATGATGACTGAAGTGTTTTTTTGTTTTTTAGTTTGAGTTTATGTAGTTAGCAACTTTGTGTTTTATGTGAGTTAAACAAATGCCCGGCCCGACCCCATTTAGAAAGGCTAGCCCCGCCCGGTCCTTTTGACCCTTGCTGAATGGGCCTTAAGGGCGGATAAGGGCTCACATATTGAAGCTTCGACCCGGCCCTAAGCTCCGTTGACTTGGTCAAAGCCCAGCTCGACCCTACTCTAGGCCCTAAAATTTAGGGTGGGGCTAGCTCTAGCCCGACACATGATGAGGTCTAATTTTAAGTGCAAAATAGATTCAAATTGTATTGTCAAATAATTATAAGTCATGTATTTTGACTATAAAAACACACTGTGCCTACATTATGGATTTGAGTGCTTTAGCAGCTGAGCAAACTGTGTTTTAAGTCTACTAATTGAGTTGGTTTTAATGTAACTACTTTGAAAATGTGCAATGACAATGAGTGTAATTGTAGTGTTGTGTCAATAAGTGTGAAAATTTACATGCATTGGAGGATTGAGGATTGAAAAGGGACTTGGATGCTGAGCAAACTGTGAGTGGCAATTTAACAATAGATATTGATAATTTGAAGACTCGATTGGGTAATGCAAACACATGCATTGAGAAATTGAAGACGGACTTGGTAGCTGAGCAAATTGTGAGTGACAATTTGACAACAGAGATTAATGATTTGATGACTCAATTGAATTATGGGTCCGGCCTCCGATCTCAGCTGAGATTATGGGTCGGCGGTGTGATAATGCAGGGTTGATTCCCCAAGTTTGTTGGCAGCTGAGTTGGTGGCGAGATTGGACAGCAGAAGCTCGTTGGCGGCTGAGCTGGTGGTGAGACTGGATGACTGCATATCGGGATATCCTTGGGGTGATAAGAGGTTAGGCTGGGCTTAATGTTTTGGGCCTTTGCTGGTGGGCTACTGTTTTTAGTTGGTTTTATAGTAGTTGTTTTTTTATAGTCAGTTTGTTGTTTATAATAAGTTTTTGACATAGTTTGGTAGGAGGGGATGGGCTTCGCTCCGACTTATGCACCTCGCGTGCCTTGTCTGGTCTAGGAAGGCGGCGGTTTTTTGCATTAGCAAATGGTCTCAACTTTTTAGTGGCAGTAATGCGTCTGCTCTGGGTAGGCAGCGAGTTCCTTGCTTGGTCAAATGGTCACTTCCGCCTGCCGCCTAGTGGCAGGGTGAAACTAGATGTCACCAGAGTTATTTTCCGGTGGCAACATAGTGGGAAAACTGTGTTATTAGTAATGATGCTTCTTAGTAATATAGTTATCTTTCCAGTATGTCACCACAATTGTAAGGCGAATACTGGCTACTCTTCGCTAATTGGTGCTTGTTAGAATACATTGTTTTAGTTGAGACTCTTGTTATTATTTCAGGAAGTTCTCATGATGCTTATTGTAATCTGGGGTTTAGGCACCATGTTCCCTCCATGTATTTTGCAGTTTCATTAATCAAGGCTTGAGGGCAGCCGCACAGGCCCTTCTTTCAAAAAAAAAAAAAACACACATGCATTGAAAAATTGGAGAGGGGTTTGGCTACTGAGCAAACTGTGAATGACAATTTGAGAACACAGGTTCTTGAGTTGGGTGATGACTTGGGTAATCAATTGGAGCAAATATTGTTGACATTCAGGTTAGGTTGCCCACTTTATTGTAAAAATTGAAACTTACAAAAATTATAAAATTGTTTGGTCTTATATGTAAGCACTGATTCTATTCTTATTTTACAAGAGTCTGTTGAAGTGTAACAGTTCAAAAATTTTATAACCACCTTTCACATTCTTACTCCTATAAATTGCTTCAAATTTACTCATTTCTTGCATCTGACTTGTTTCATTATTGATTCTTCATTTATTTCTCATGCTACTTTTTTCTTAACTAAAAAAAAATTCTTATGCTCCTATTTGGTGATACAAAATTTGGTAAGTTATTAGTTAATATTATTAAGAATTTAGTTCTTATAGTTTATTTTATTGTTATAATTAATGATATTTACTAGTTTAATACTTGTTTCATAAGTTTCATTCTTGATTATTGATTTATTTCTCCTGCTACTTTTTTCTTAACTCTAAAAAATTCTTATGCTCTTATTTAGTGATACAAAATTTGGTAAGTTAATGTTCCTAGTATCAAGTGTTTGGTTCTTATCATTTATTTTATTGTTATCATTAATTATATTTACTAGTTTTAATAGAGGCGGCCCTGAGAGGCTGCAACTAGTGCAGCCGCACTAGGCCTCTAATCTCAGAGCATGTGTATATAATATATAAATTATTTAGTGACTGAAGTGCTTGTTGGTATTTCATAAGTAATATCCGCAAGTGTGATAACAAGTTCCCTTGTATTAGAGGTCTCTACAGAGAGCGGCGACATGTTGAAACCCTACCCTAAGGTTTCATGCAAATCGGCGGCGACATCTAATAGCGGTTCGTCATTTGTCTAGGTAGGACGAGGTTGTTTATAGGCTCCCTTAGTGGTGTGTGGAGTGAGAGTTTTTGGGTTGCTTTCGTTATTGTTTGCAGGCGAAGGTCGTGAAATTTGGTTTGCCAGATAGCCCTTGTTCACTGATGAGAGTAGAGCACGGAGGTGTGGTCTTTCGGTAACTGAGCCGTCTATGCTGCAAGAGGATCTGGACCAGATAGAAGCTTGGGTTCTCTTTTCCTAACCAGATCAAAGGCTGATTCCAGCCATCTGCAGAACATCTAGTTCTCTTTTCCTGATTCTAGTTAGGTCTTATTGCTGATGTGTTGTGGTAGCAGAGGCAGCAGAACCAGATTGACGGTGACGCAGTGTTGGAGAGGCTGGCAGCTGGGAAACATGGCGGCGACAGTGCTAGATTGGTAGAAGCAGAGTTGGGCTTTTGCTCACTTTTCTCATGTTTGGGCTTGGGCCATTGGGTCTGAGCTCAAATTTGGGTTGTTGGGCTCTATGTTATGGGCCAGCATGGAGGGTGCCTTGCCACTCTCATTTATCACTTAGTGATGCGGGTGGGCCTGACTTAAGAGTTGGACTTTCTTGGGCATTTGGATCAGTAGATGGTCCAGGACCAATCGTTTTTAGATCAAGACTGCTACCGGAGTTGGTAATTATCTGGAATAAGATTGGTGTTTGTTTCAAGCTTCTTATGAATGAGGAGGTGCTCCTATTTGTTTGTTAGGAAGTGGCTGTCTGTGTGGTACCACAATTGTGTGACTGGCCAACTGGGAATGCTAGTTAATGATTTTGCCCTAGCAGGCACAGAGCTTCTTTGTTTATAAGTTTGCTAATTATAGCGAGCTTATCATCGACTTATAATGAGTCTGTTTTGCTTACAATAGGGTTTCCAAATTTTCTTACTGGTTGTCTTGGTGTAAATACAGTTAGACTCCAACCATTGGCAGCTTGCCAGCTATTGATGTTAATGATATCAATTTATATTCATATTATAAGGAATATAGTATAAATATAAAATCTGAGTAAAATTTATAATATTGTGAGGTTAGTGTGCTGGTTTATTGTGTGACTTGTATGTAAGAGGTTGTGGGTTCCAGTAATGGTTAGGTTATTTGGTGAAAAACTTTTTATTTGATAGATTTCTAAGAGTGGGACCCACTCTTAAGCTAACTACGCATGTCACCTCAACACCACATTATAAAACACAGGCCCCACATGAGCCACGTCAGCAAGTTAATTGACTCACTTAATAGAAGACTAACATATTAGACTTACTAAATCAAAATTGAAACTGCTTGAGTGTTTTTGATGAAATTAGAAGTTCAGAGACTGAATTGATTTTGAACCCAAACTACGGAGTTGTAATCAGTATTTAGCCCTTTTCTTAAAGATAATTATATTTGTCAAGTTTTTCTAAAACCATTTTCAAGTTTTTTAAAACTTAATCAAGACATATTTCTTTTTTTACAATACTTTATAAATACTATATATTTGTACTTTTCTTTAGGAAAATTTTCAGTTTAGTACCTTGTGGTTTGCACTCAACATCATGTTAGTCCCTCCCCTTTCAATTTGATCAGCAACACCCCTCACGCTTTTAATTTCAATCAGCCGTATCCAAATTTTACTGTTCAGTCCATATTAGCCGTCAAGTGAAGACATGGCGGTGACTAGCTGATTGAGTGGGGTCCACTTGAAGGGCTAATTTGGACATTTCACTCAAATTTTCATAATTTTTTTTTTTTTTTGATGACCTATCTCCTTCTTCTTCCTCTAGTCCTTCTCTCTCCACCAACAATGTCGATATACGGCGACCAAAATCACCACCCCCTCAAGTCCTAGTCTTCCCCTACCCTCCACAAACTCATATCTGCCCACCACCCTCTCTCTCTCTCTAAGCTCCGATGGTTAACTCCGAATAACCCAGCAAGCTCATCTCCCTCTAAGGCTGTCGTCTTCCTCCACTTCCCTCCTCTCCAAACCCAACAACCCACTCTCATATCCAATCAAATCCTCACCAACAAAATGGGTCTTCCCCATCAAGCTCAAATTCACTAGCACCAAATCCTTATCCGAGAAATTGGGCCGACCAAGTTGCAACAAATCAAATTCCAACTAATCGAAACAAAAGTTGCAATTGCAATTATCTCTTTTCGATTCCCCAGCCATGTCAGATCAATAAAATTTAGATTTTGCACCATAACCTCTATCGATTTTGCAGATCAAAACATAAACACAAAGAGCAAATCTATGATCCCACGAACCCAGCTTGAGGACTGCTCTTCTTCTTCTTCTTAAAGTTACCTGGAAAGGACATTTGTAGCCAGTTGACTAAGTTTGATTTCTTATTTGCTTCAGAAAGGTGAAGACGCCACTGCTCGAATCGGTAAACGAGTGAAAGTCGACCGGAGCGGAAAAACCATTTGATTCCCCACAATTCACAAGCAGAAAAAGTCATAATCCCTCCATCCCCCAATTCTTCTCCTCTGTCCACGACCGAATCAACACCGCCTCCTTCTCCATTGACCTTCGTAACAACGCTGGTAGGGTTCCCGCAGGCCTAAGCAAGGCGCAGACTTAAGATCGTTGTCACCTGTGGCGCCAGCTCCCACCTCATCGACAAATTGTTGGTTTAGGCATGTGATTATCTGAAGATGAAGAAGAAGAAGAAGGGTTCCCCCCGGCCTCGGCAAGGCGCAGACTCAGGATCGTCGTCACTGGTGGCGCCGGCTCCCACCTCATCGATAAATTGGTTTAGGCATGTGATTATCTGAAGAAGAGGAGGAGAGAGAGGAGAGAGAGAGAGAGAGAGAGAGAGGGGTCGCATGTGGTTTTTTTTTTTTTGAGTTTGGGTGGAAATTAAGTGGAATGTCGGTGGGCCCACTCGTTGACTTTGTCGCTGCTAGCTCACCAGTTAACGTCCGATTTGGATGTCTTGGAAAAATTTGGGCACGACTGATTGAAATTGAAAGCGTGGGGGGTGTTGCTGATCAAATTGAAAGGGGAGGGACTAACATGATGTTGAGTGCAACCACATGGTACTAAACTAAAATTTTTCCTTTTCTTTATTACTTCAAAAGACTTTAGGCCATTCTAATTTATACTTTTTTGTTGTAAATATTATATATATGTGACTGTCCACTGTAAATACTCATTAGTTATGTCCTTATGATGTAAATCTTACTCCTATATAAAGGAGTCTAATGAGAATGAAACATACACTTCTACCTCCTTTATATTCTGTTTCTCTATTCTACCTCTTTCTTATTCTCTAGTTTATAACACGTAATCAGCACAAATTTGCTCTTTTTTTTTCTTCTTCTTTGAACTCCATGATGATCTGCAAGTCTTATGGTGCAACATAGTTGCTTATACCATGCAAATGATCTATGAGTTTCTTTTTCTCTATAGATGAATATCAATTTTTTTTGTATACGTTCATATAATTGTTGAAAATTTATATTTCATATACGACAATGAGAACCACATGTTCCATTGCTCAAGACTCGAGTCCTCTAACTGAGTACTTTTAGTTACTATGGTTCTATAGACATCACATGAATGTTTTTTCTCGTGTGTTCCCTAAGGGATCTATTGTTCATATCTATGAACTCTTCGAAACTCTGTTTCGTATATGAATTTTCTATTATTTTTCATATAACATATTGTTCTAATACTTATGGATCCTGATATATCTCGTCTTTTCTCTTTGGAAAGGTGACGCATCTGACAAACTTAGATTTTGATCCTCTTGAAATTTCTGGTAAGAACTATTTGATGCCGAAATTCACCTTATGGCTAACAACTTTGGAAATGCCATAAAAAAAATTGACAATAAGTCATCAGTGCAAAATCGTGCCAAAGCTATGAATTTCTTGAGTTATCATATTGACAAGAGCCTAAAAGATGAGTACCTTATGGTGAAAGACCCGTTTGCATCATCATATTGTTTAATCAAATCCTTGACGGATTTATATTGCCAAAGGTAAGTCCATGAATGAGTGAAAGAGCTTAAAGCTCACTCATGGAATCAAAAAGTCTAAAACTCATATATATTCATTCATTTATGGTCAAAGTGACTTATTGCCTCAATGAGTACTATGATAAGACTAATAAATTGAATTCGAATCATGCTCAAAATGTTGCAACATATTCTAACTTTCGCGAAGTTATGAATTTATCTAGAGCTCATATTGAGCCTATGTGAAATCATCAATTACACAAATTGATATTTATTTATGGCTAAATATGTCATACTTAAATTTCAATGCCTGGAATATTGTATAAAGGTAAATGTGTCAATTGTTGTTCCTTTATATTGTTATTTTTTGCTAATATCTTTATCTATAATTTGAGCATATGAAATTGGTTCTATTTGAGTTAAGATTTATTATCATAGTTTTATTGGTATTACTCTAACCTTCGCAAGAATTGAAATTCATGATGAGTCCCCTTTATGCAAAGCACATATAGTCTCACCTATATATGTAATCGACACACCATATCCAATCTACATGGTGCATGTATTTTACTACATACATGATTGAAGCTTGCAACAATCAGGGGGAGATTCTCATCTGGGGGAGCATTCAAAATTATGTTACCTAAGACATATGCCCATTGTACGTACTCTTTTTCTCCTTCGACCAGGTTTGTTTTTATCCCATTGAGTTTTTGTTACCTGGCAAGGTTTTTGACAAGGCAACATTAAGCGCGTCCAACATCATATCATTCAATGGAGGACAGCTAAGGGGGAGTGTTGTAAATATTATATATATGTGGTTGTCCATTGTAAATACTCATTAGTTATGTCCTTATGATGTAAATCCTACTCCTATATAAAGGGGTTTAATAAGAATGAAACACACTTCTACCTCCTCTATATTCCGTTTCTCTATTCTACCTCTATCTTATTCTCTAGTTTATAACATTTTCTTTATTAATTCAAAAATACCTTAGGTCATTTTAAAATTCTAAATACTACAAGTTTATATCTCGAAGCCAAGGATTACAAAAATAAAAGAAACGATCGATGGTTAAAAAATTGCGGCATTTTGTTTATCTTTTTTATTCTTTTTTTTTTTTTGGAAAATGAGTTCATTGAAACAATTAATGATTACAATTGTTCCAAATGACATCCCTTATAATTTCGGGAGCTATGACAAACCCTAGAGTTAAGATAGAATAAATCAGAAGGTTTACTACATTGACAAGTTGTCCTTGTACAATAAAACACCGCTTGAAACACTTATACAAAAACTAGCAAAAACTGAAGGTATTTTTTCAGCCTCCCCAAGAAAATTATCAACAATATTGTCACGACCTTGAGATTTGTAGATCAAATCATCAGAATCTACAATCCGAACATGCAACAAATTAGCAGACCAATCAACTCTAGACTCGTCCTAGCCTACAACACACTGCTTTCCAAAACACGGAATTGTGGTACTCACAATGTGATTACATCGAGACTCTTTATATAATGTAGAGAAAATCAATCTACTCGAAAAGAAAAACAACATGTCTAGAAAAGTAACTGTTGTAAAATTAAGCATAAGCAAAATACCTCCTAGGTCCCAAATCTAAATCCTTAAAGAAATCAAGCCCAACTGGGCTTTACCTTGAGCCCAAACACAGTCTCCCTCTTTTTGATTTGGACACCTATACACTTGGCACCCAGACACGACTAACCAACTTTTGCCACGTTTGGACCTCCAGCAAGCAAGCCACTGCCGCCATCAGGAGTGTCGCCACCATCAGAAGCCGCGCTGCCATCAAAACCATCACCTGCAGCCGCTCGCACACGACCTACCACCAAGTTTGCTAATTTTCACCGTCCGGATCTGATCCACGCCGGCCTCACCACAAACCACCAATCAGCCTTAGATTGTGATAACCCAATCGCAAAGACCAGTATCGTGCATGACCTTTGGTCTCGGTGTCAAAACATTGATGCTCGCCTTTGACGGCGTTGCTAAAACGCGGCTAGGGAGAAAACCCTAGCAGAGCATTTTCTCTTTATAAAAAATCAGTAATTTGTTTATGGTTTTTTTTTTCTTGGTTACAGATAAACCCTTTTTTTTTTTTTTTTTTCTTTTTTGTTTTTATTTTATTTTATTTTTAGGAAACTTTTTTGTTCAAAGATAAACCTAGTAAAATAAAAAGGGAAATTTTTAAGAACAGTACATGAACTTAAGGCCACTCCGAATTTTGGTGGCCAACGTTTATATAACCCAAAATAAGTACATGAACTTTTAATCCCGACCCAGTTTTCATACATGCCGTCACTAACACCGTTAACACCTTTGCCTTATTAATATGCCATGTGGCATAGATGTTAACAGTGTTAGTGACGGTATGTATGAAAACTGGGTCGGGATTAAAAATTCATGTACTTATTTTGAGTTATATAAACGTTGACCACCAAAATTCTGAGCGGCCTTAAGTTATGTACTGTTCTTAAAATTCTCAAATAAAAATAGCTAGATGCCTTTGCCAATCTCGTCTTAAAACTTTAAAAACTGCTCTGAGCAAGTAACCAGCGCCTCCATGGCTGCTTCAACTGCTGCTGCTGCCCCAATCAGTTTCCCTTATTCTAAGAAAATATCAAATCGTGTCCAGAAAAATAACAACTGATGATGGCTGCCGCTTCGAATTCAAGGGCAAGGTAATATGCTTGAATTAACTTTTGTATTTTTCATTTCAAAGAAAAAGTGGGAATTATACATGCTTATGAGGGCATTGGCTCGCTTCTTGGAAGCAAGACGTATTCGCTTGCCTTCTATTCATATGTTTGTTTGGCCTTTGGACCATTGCACTAAAATTGATTTGCTGGTCAAAACCCATATTTTATGGCTGCAGAACTGGGCACCATCTCCAGTTGAAAACATACCGTCCAACCCATAAAGAAATCTGCATTGTAGCAGAGGAAGAGTTGCATTGTTTCTTGGAAATACAGAAATACATAAACCAACAGGTTCAATTGGAAACCTTTCTTTTGGATTTTGTAGCTGAATCCATATTGTTAACAGATTCCTATATCTTCACAGTTACTGAATATAATTTGTATCTCTTTGATCAATTTTTTTTTTTTTTTTTTGCAGGGTGGAGTTAATTGTGGTTCCCCTAGAGCGCGTCCATGTCCTTGGCAACCGACTCTTGTAAGTGGGGATCAATCTTTTTCTTTCTAGGCTTGTTTGTTAACTGACGTTAGATAAACAGCAACATGATAAGCTATTCGTAAGAATGCAAGGTGAGGCTTCGGCACAGATCATATGAGTGCACATATGCCGTCTCTTTTGATATCAAGTGTGTAGCAGTGGATATTATCGTGCTACTTTATACATTGATGCAGAGTGTTTGTATTGCCTCTGTTTTGATTTTCTAAGTTAGAATTAGAAAATAATTGCATAGTCTTTACAACTTTCTGAAAGTAGATGCTTATTTGGTTCAATAATCAGTGCCTAGAACTATTACTTGAATGCAATTGTGAGGTTTCTAAAAAAATATTTTTCTTTATACAGGAATGGATGCTCAGATATGATATGATTTTCACACACAGAGGGAGCTGCATGCGGAAAATTTAAATATCAGTTATTTAATCAAGTACTAAACTATACAGTTTTTACATCCAACAGTCAAGACTACTGCTGACGTGCCCTTACATTTGTGTCACTATGCTAGCTTTCACCATTGTCGCGGTCTTTCTGAGTCGTTTTTGGTGAGTCACTTGTCCACTATCTAATTCTCGGCGTGTTTGATAGGTATGTTGAAATTAAACTGAAATGGAACAGGCATGTCAAAACAGTGAACTTGAATTTGACATATATCTCTCTTATGTTTCTCTGATTCTTACTCTCTGCTATTGGTACTTTGGCATCATCTTGGCTTCTCCTCATGTATCACTTAAGAACTTAATGACAAATGTTTGGGCATTTGTTGATAATTTCATGTGCTAATTATTATGATTAATCATAAATTGGGAATATATGTATTAAGGCATATACATTCTGCAAATCACAGTTTCGGGGGTGGGAAGAAGAGAGAGAGAAATATTCATGGTAGGGAAACCTCTATCACCAGGTCATAATTTACATTGCAATGGAAAAGTGATCTTTATACCTTATAAACTATATGCATACAAGTAGACAACTCTGTGATGTCCTATATTGTATAAGAAGCTAGTCTGACTCTGAATGGATCTTCTAGAACCTGAAAAAGTAGAAGAAGCAGCTAGTAGTCAGCTGTACTTTTATTATCTTTGGATATTTTTCTGCATCTCAATCTGTATTTCATGTTGTATTTTGGGATTTTGTTCTTCATCGTATTACTATTGGGTTTGTATGTAACTTCTTTCTAGTTTGAAGAGTCTTGATCACAATATTTTGTATATCTTGTGTCTTTCTATCATTTGCTATCACTTGTGTTGTGGTGTAGCATCTTAATTAATTAATTATTTATTTTTAATCTTTTGTGTTTTACTTTGAGATATGCAAACTTGCAGGAACCTCTCAAGGAGTGAATAAGCTTAATATCTCAAATGATGTCAATTCATCATCCATTGAAGCATCTCCGGATTTTTTCAGGCCTAATGGTTCGCTGTATCTCAACCCAAGAAAATATTTTGTCAAACCTTATTCTCTGCCATGATCCCTCCACGGAACAATCTTACATGCAATTGTCACAAAAATTCTATGAATCCATGAAAGCTTGTGCATCTCTAAGGTCGATCCCCATTGCCCGAAAACTCCATGGCCAACTCATTTCTGTAGGATTGGACTCTGCCATTTTCCTTCAGAACCATCTCTTGCATATGTATTCCCGTTGCAGCTTGATAGATGATGCTCGCCGGATTTTCTTCAGTATCCAACATCCTAATGTGTTTAGTTGGAATACAATGATTAGCGCGTTGGTAGACTTGGGTCACATGGGGGAGGCAGAGAAGTTGTTCAATGAAATGCCTGAGAGAGACTCCGTCTCTTGGACTACAATGATGTCTGGCCATTTTCATAATGGGCAACCTAAGGATGCAATTAAAGTGTTTGCTTCAATGCTATGGAATTGTGATAGTTTCTATGACCCATTTTCCTTCTCTTGTGTAATGAAGGCTTGTGGTAGTCTTGGTCACATTAAGTTGGCTCTTCAGTTGCATACTCTAGTGGAGAAATTAAATTTTGGAGGCAACATGGTTATTCAAAATTCTATAATTGACATGTACATCAAGTGTGGTGCACTGCGTTTGGCTGAGAGAATGTTTATGAGGATCCCTAATCCTAGTTTGTTTTGTTGGAACAGTATGATCTATGGCTGCTCTAAACTTTATGGGGTCAGAAGGGCTCTCCATATGTTCATTGAAATGCCTGAACGTGATTGTGTGTCTTGGAATACCATAATATCAATCTTTTCTCAACATGGTTTTGGGGTTGAGAGTCTTAGTATGTTTGTTGAGATGTGGAACCATGGTTTTAGACCAAATGCTATGATATATGCTACTATACTTAGTGCATGTGCAAGTATACATGATCTTGAATGGGGTAGCCATTTGCATGCTCGGATACTCCGTATAGAACCAAGTATGGATGTTTTTGCAGGTAGTGGGCTGATTGATATGTATGTGAAATGTGGACAGTTGCATCTTGCTAGGCAGGTGTTTGACAACATGACAGAACACAATGCAGTTTCTTGGACTTCTATGATCAGTGGAGCCATGCAGTTTGGGCTTGAAGATGAAGCTTTAGTACTGTTTAACCGAATGAGAAAATCTCCTATTGCCTTGGATGAGTTTACTCTTGCAACAGTTCTTGGGGTTTGTTCAGGCCATGAGCATGCTTGGGTTGGGGAGCAGCTCCATGGATATACAATCAAAGGTGGAATGATCTCCTCTATTCCTGTAGGGAATGCTCTTGTTACGATGTATGCAAAATGTGGAAACACTGATAAAGCCAGCCAAGCATTTGAGTTGATGCCTGCTAAAGATATAATATCATGGACAGCCATGATCACAGCATTCTCTCAAACTGGTAATGTTGAAAAATCCCGAGAGTATTTTGATAAAATGCCAGAGCGAAATGTCATAAGTTGGAACTCAATGTTAGGAACATATTTCCAAAATGGTTTATGGGAAGAAGGCCTTAAATTGTATACACTTATGCGAAGGGTAGGGGTTAACCTGGATTGGATCACACTAGTAACTTCAATCAGTGCCTGTGCTGATTTGGCAATATTGAAACTTGGGCTGCAGATTATAGCTCAAGCTGAAAAATTAGGATTTGGTTCTAATGTTTCAGTCATGAATAGCATTATTACTATGTATTCAAGATGTGGACGAATTATAGAAGCGAAAAGAGTGTTTGATTCAATATGTGATAAAAATTTGATTTCTTGGAATGCAATTATGGCTGGATATGCTCAAAATGGACAAGGTAGGAAGGTGATCGAGGTTTTTGAGAATATGTTGAAAATGGACTGCGCACCTGATCATATAAGCTATGTATCTGTTCTATCAGGTTGTGGCCATTCAGGGCTTGTAACAGAGGGGAAACACTACTTCAGTTCTATGACTGAAGATTTTGGCATCAATCCTACATGTGAACATTTTGCTTGTATGGTAGATCTACTTGGTCGGGCTGGGTTACTGAAGGAGGCCAGGAATTTGATTGATGCAATGCCCTTTAAGCCAAATGCTGCTATCTGGGGAGCTCTTCTTGGTGCTTGCCGGCTTCATCGCGATTATAATTTAGCAGAATTTGCAGCAAGAAATTTGCTTGAATTAGATTTAGATGATTCTGGCAGTTATGTCCTTCTAGCTAATACATATTCAGATTGTGGACAACTAGAAGCTTTTGCAGATGTAAGAAAACAGATGAGAAAGAAAGGAATAGAGAAACATCCTGGATGTAGCTGGATAGAGGTTAATAATAGGGTACACGTGTTCACTGTAGATGACACTAATCATCCACAAATCAAGGACGTTTATAGAATACTAGAGGAGATAGTCAAGAAGATAGAAGATACAGGATGCTATGTCAATCCAACTAATGCAGTTCGTTCTCAGTGCCATCACAGTGAGAAGCTTGCTGTTGCTTTTGGGTTGCTTAGCTTGCCTGCTTGGATGCCTATCTATGTAATGAAAAATCTTCGAGTTTGCCATGATTGTCACTTGGTAATCAAGCTGATCTCCCTTGTTACCTCAAGGGAACTTATTGTGCGGGATGGACACCGGTTTCATCATTTCAAGGATGGATGTTGCACCTGTGGAGACTACTGGTGATATGGGGTATGGGATACATTCTCTTATTATTGTAGGCACGTTCTTTGTTACTACTGTTATCCATATTTTGGTTATGGAATAAAGATCACACATCTTCTGTTAGATATCTTATTGTCATATATCTTGTTACATGGGGGTCATGTATTTAATTACAATGATTACTTCACCCATCCACTAATATTAATTTTTTGTTTATGGAAATTCATCATAATATCATATCAAGTAAGGAAATCAGAATGAACTCTTTCTATTTTAAAACATTGTTACGACCACATCAAATCTTGTGTTAAATTGTTAAATGCAGAATCTTAAAAGATACATCTTTTGCTAATCTGGGTCATGCTCACTTGTTCCTTTGTTTTACTTTGTGCTACAAGTATGAGAAAAATAAATATATATAAAAGAATTTCTTGAATTTTAAGAGAATCACTTTCTAATCTGTATTTCTGCATTTATCTTAACATTCAGCCTCTTTCTGATCTTTTTGTATCCAGGATCTACAACCGGAGAACTCTGATAGAGTCAAGAACATGGTATCTATTTTAATGAGAGGCCCTATTTCTTCCTACGTTTCTTGGCTTCCTGGAAGGCATACCCTGCTCCCTGAATTGCCTCTTTCCACTCTTCAGGTATTTGGATTCATTTTGGTTCAATTGTCATTTTGTAGTCTCTAAATCATGTGTACTGTTTCAGCAGTTTTACATTAATTGTTTGTAATTATTGAAACAATTACCCAGTACTATTTTCAAGGAAAATTGATATGGGTTTGTCAAATATTAATGCTTGCCTAATGTATGTTTCAAAAATGTTACCATCCAGAATACATAAATGGACTAGTTGAAGCAGGTAAAGAGGGAGGTAAGATGCTACGTGCAGGCCTTTATTGAACGCTGGCTCATGGGATGACTCCCTTCTTGCTGCTCTTACTACACTATCCGCAATGCAGCATGTGCTTGATGGACATGACAAAATTATTTATGCATTGTTCAGGCCTCCGGGTCACCATGCCTACTCAAGCTAATGGCTTCTACTTCCTTAACAATGCTGGTCTTTCTGTTCAATTGGCTTTACATTCTGGGTGTGCAAAAGTTGCAGTGATAGACGTTGATTTCCATTATGGCAATGGGACTGCTGAGGTTCTATCGGTTTGATAAGGTTCTTACAACCTCCCTTCATATGAATCATGGTTCTTGGGGTCCATCTCACCCACAGAATGGCTCTATTAGTGAGCTTGTTGGAGGGGACGGATTTGGATATTATCTGAATCTACCTTTGCCCAATGGGACAGGGAACCAAGGATATGTGTATGCTATGACCAATGTGGTTGTCCCGGCAATCAGAAAGCTTTTAGCCTGAAATGATAGTTCTGGTCTGTATCCAAGATTCAAGTGCTGTAAGTTTAGTCTTTCTGCTCACCTTTTATCTAACATTTTATCTCGATTAATTAAGGGGCATGTCTATATTTTTGAATCTTGTGTAATATTTACAATATGCATTGTATGAAAGACTTCAATTTAAGCCATCTAGAAACAGTTTTATATGCCATTCTGCCTCATTCTGCTATATGAACCATAGGCCAAAGAACAGATTAGGATACAATCTTCATGGCTTATAGAATGTCTGTACTGCCTAATGTGGGAGCTTGTAATCTGCAGAACTCACAGTTCAGATTAGAATAGAAAACATTCATGTCTAATAGAACCAAAATTCTTCTTGTCTTTAGGTAGAGGCTTTTCATCATATTCGGAAGAGTCATTTGCCTATGGTGTCCAATATTCTATATATGTATCATTAATCCTGCAAACAGTATGGAGTTCCAGTTTTTGTCTTGCTACCTCTTGAGAAATTTACTATAAGTGTACAATAAATTTGGAGTAGCTCATATCACTGCTTGTGCACAGTTGGATCCAAATGGAAGACAATGGAGGGTTATCGAGAGATTGCCTGAATAGTTTGTGGCTTGGTGGGTAGGCACTCTGGTGGACATTTTCTGATTGTCCAAGAAGATGGATATCACATTACTCAGCCGATTGTCTTCATGCAACACTTGAAGGTGTGCTCAACCTACCGATTGTCCGATTCCTTTATCGTCCAATCCCATTGCTTATCACCCTGAGGACTAGCGATTGTCTGTAGAAGGTATTGAATCCATTAAAAGGTTCCAGAAAGATACTGCATCGTTTTTGAAAGGTGATTAATTTGAACCGTATGATAGTAACTTGTAAAATTCTGTCTGATATAGTAATGTTATTGCAAAGAAAAATGAAAGGCATGGTTTACTTGGTTAAAATTGTTTTAAAGCAAACTTGCTATTGTCAAGGATCCTTGACAAAGATGAAAGTACTGCCTATTCTTGTGAATGCATTTGAACGTCTAATTTATATCATAGTTTGCCTTCCAAACACTAGCTACGCAGATTACAGTGAGACAATAATCTTTTCTCATATTTCCTACCGAGTAATGTTTTTCTATTGTAAATCTTTTTTTCATATTTGTGATGGAGAATATCACAAATAGTCACTCAACTTTTACCTATTTGACACTTTGATCACTCTTTTTTTAAATATATTACTTTGATTACTTAACTTTAACTACGTTATTCACTTTAGTCATTTTGTTACTTTTCAGTTAAAAAATAAATTTTTTTGCCATAATATTAAAGATATTTTCGTCCAACCACTCTTGTAAAACTGAGAAGTCTGAATTGGATTGATTGAGAGGAGTGACTAAAGCAAGATTTTGATGAAATTACCCTATAAAAATGCATATTTACAAAAATATTGTCTATTTAACTAAGATTTTGATGGAGGATTTAACAAAGTGACTAAAATGATTGATGACATAATAATTGAGTGACCAAAGTGATATATTTGAAAATTGCGTGACCAAAGTGTCGAATACGTCATAGTTAAGTGACTATTTGTGATATTCTGACTATTTGTGAATATCAATCTTTTCAATTTTGAGATTCTAAGGCCAAACTCTTCCAAATGGAACCCAATAGTGGTATGTTGGTAAACTAATCCTTATTACATGGCCCATCCCAACGAAATTAAAATAACCAATTGACCACAATCATAATACCACTAAGAGATTACATGCAACGATAAATATCAATAAATTTAAGGGATATCTTCACAAATGGTGTATGAATTTTAGGCCATTCTACATTTTGGTGTACCAACTTTCAAAACTATCAGAATGGTGTATCAAGTTTGCTCCAATATTTCATTTTGGTGTACGCCGTTAAATTTTTCGTTATCTTTGCAAAAAAAAAAAAATTTCCGTTATCTTTCATTTAGCTTTGTCAGTTTTTTTTTTTTTTTTTTTTTTTTTTTGTAAAGATAACGGAAAGATAACGGAAAATTTAACGGCGTACACCAAAATGAAAGATTGGAGCAAACTTGATACACCATTCTGATAGTTTTGAAAGTTGGTACACCAAAATGTAGAATGACTTAAAGTTCATACACCATTTGTGATATTTTCCCTAAATTTAATTAAGATCAAGCATTTTGATTTGAGAGATTGACATATCAATATATCCAACAACGAGAGCAAGGTTAAGCAAGTAACTGAATCAAGTTGACTAAAATAGTCAACAATAACTCGGATAAGTGACCACAGTAGAGAACTATTGTGTGAGAAACAAAAAAAAAAAAAAAAAAACAACAAAAACTAAGAAAATAAATAAAATTCTTCCAAAAATAAATGAAAATTCTTATTTGCCTTTTGCGGCCCTTTTCCATGTCGCCTTAAAATGAAGATATGACTAATACAGACATGGGTACTGGCAACTTGGCAAGGCAGCAACGCACTAATCCCCCTCCATGGCTGCTTCAACTGAGCGCGTAGATGTGTTCTGGGACTCGGGCATGCTGAACCATAACTCAGGCACCGGAGTATTCGACACCGGAATGGATCCTGGATTCCTTGACGTGTTAGAAAAGCACCCAGAGAACTCCGATAGAGTCAAGAACATGGTTTCTATTCTAAAGCGAGGCCCAATCTCTCCCTACATTTCTTGGCTTCCTGGAAGGCATGCCCTGCTTCCTGAATTGCTCACTTTCCACTCTCCAGGTAACTGCTTCAGTTCACATATTATTGGGGTTTTGTAGTCTCTAAATTCTGTCTTCTGTTGCTTGGATTTTTACATTATGTTGTTTGATTTTTCTTTTGAGTGAACCAGATTTGATATGGGTTTGTCAACTGTTTCATGTTTTGATTGCTTCTTTGCATACATAAGTTATTAGTGCCTAATGTATGTTCCCCCCATATGTAACTGTCCAGAGTACATAAATGAACTAGTTGAAGCAGATAAAGAGGGAGGTAAGATGCTATGTGCCGGGACTTTCTTGAACCCCGGCTCGTGGGATGCCTCCCTTCTTGCTGCTGGTACTACACTATCCGCAATGAAGCATGTGCTTGACGGAAATGGCAAAATTGCTTATGCATTGGTCAGGCCTCCGGGTCACCATGCTCAGCCTACTCGAGCTGATGGCTACTGCTTCCTTAACAATGCTGGTCTTGCTGTTCAGCTTGCTTTAGACTCTGGCTGTGCAAAGGTCGCGGTGATAGACATTGATGTTCATTATGGCAATGGGACCGCTGAGGGGTTTTATCGGTCTGATAAGGTTCTTACAACTTCCCTTCATATGAATCATGGTACTTGGGGTCCATCTCACCCACAGAATGGCTCTATTCATGAGCTCGGTGAAGGGGAGGGCTTCGGTTATAATTTGAATATACCTTTGCCCAATGGGACAGGGGACCGAGGATATGTGTATGCTATGAACGAGTTGGTTGCCCCGGCAGTCAGAAAGTTTGAGCCTGAAATGATAGTTTTGGTCATTGGCCAAGATTCTAGTGCTGTAAGTTTAGTTTCTCTGCTCAACTTTTATTTAGTTGTTTATTGTTTAAGGATCATGTCTCGGTTTTAAGATTCTGTGTTTACTATTTTACAATATGTATTCTATGAGAGAACTTCAATTTAATCGTAAGCCATCTAGATATACTATTGTACTATTATGCTTAGAATTTTGCTGCTGTGTTCTGTCAGAGCTTGTTTTTTGCAGAACTGAAAGTTCAGATTTGAATAGGAAAATTTGAGTCTAGCAGAACCAAAATTGTCATTGTCTTTAGGTAGAGACTTTTCATCATTTCCGGAATAGTCATTTGCCTATACTAATTAATTTTGCTTTATATAGCATTAGTCCTGAATAAAGTGTGGAATTCAAGTTTTTCTCTTGCTACCTCTGACAAAATTTACTGTTCGTGTACAAAATTTTTAAGTAGCTTATAGATATCACTGCTTGTACAGTTTGATCCAAATGGAAGGCAATGTTTGACAATGGAGGGTTATCGAGAGATTGGCAAGATAGTTCGTAGCCTGGTGGATAGGCACTGTGGTGGATGTCTTCTGATTGTCCAAGAAGGTGGATATCACATTACGTACTCAGCCTATTGTCTTCATGCAACACTTGAGGGTGTGCTCAACCTACTGATTCCTTTGTTATCGGATCCCATTGCTTATTACCCTGAGGACGAGCGATTATCTGTAGAACGTATTGAATCCATTAAAAGGTTCCAGAAAGATACTGTACTGTTTTTGAAAGGTCATTAATTTGTTCTGTATTGTGGTACCTTGTAGAATTCTGTCTATGATATAGTAATCTTATTGCAAAAAACTAGTGTGGTTTACTTTGTTCTATTTGTATGATAAAAAAACTTGCTTCTTTACTTTATTGTTTCTGTATGAACGTCCCCCAGTAAGGGTGAAAATAGTGTTGTCTTGGCCTGTTCCCATGAATTCAAATACTAGCTGCTCAGATCATAGTGAGAAAATAAGTTATTGTCATCTTTTCTCATATTTCGTACTTGGTAAAAGTTGGCAAAAGCTTTCTATCTCTTGTGATTTATGATTAATGACATATATTACACACACATATTGGTTATTATTTATGGAATTCTGTTTCTCGTTTTCATTCTAGTTAAGATTTTATAGAAACTGTTGTGTCTGTGTTATGCTAACCCTTTAGATTGCGTAATCTCAAAAATATATTTGCTTTAAATTCCTACAGGCTACAACCATTTTTGTTCCGTGAAAGTTAGTTCGCTGATATTGTTTGATTTCAGTTTGCAGATGTTGTTTGGTAATGTGTTATATAGTCTCTTTTTATCAAAAATGAAACTTCATTTATAGACTTGGAACTGGTACATAGAAGGGATCTTAACTTGTGGCCTAATCACAACTTCGTGTGTGGTGGAAAATCAAGCGGTAAAAATTCCCATGTTGGTGAGTCGGTGACTGACCTCATCTTAGAGATTTCATTTACCTAGGTGCATGACGAGCCAAAACCTTTTGCTTCATATTTTTGAAGATCATCAACCTTATAGAGAATCCGTCTTTTGTGATTTGGAGAGCATCATTCTAAGATCAAACATTTAAACCTATCTCCACAACCTCTCCACCATCGAATTCCTTGCTTTAACAGACAAACCAGATGTAGACATATAAGAATTGTCGGACTCTTGCAGATCCACACATAATCTAATGTTCATTAAGCAACAGTTACTGAACATGATCAGAAATGGACAGCTCCGAAAACAAAGACCCGGATACAGAAACTGAAAATGGAAAAGTGAGGAGGTGAATGTACTATGTGGAACTTGTTGAGTTGCTATGAATGTGGAGAGTGGGGAAGGGTGAAAATGGGAGGAAGGACCGGTAATTTTCCTTTATATACAACACACACTTAGGTTCACCCTAAGGGTGAATGAGCATATTCACCCCCATTGTCGATTAACGCATAATAACTTTATAATTTTCTAATCCAACCATTCATGTTGTATAACATAATACAAATATTAGTTTTGTAAAAAATCAATCAAATTGAAGATCTTTCAGTTATTTATTTCTATGAAATATATGGACGGTTCATCATAATAACAGTAAGTGTTGTTAGAACCATCAATTTGTTTGATTTAATTAGATAATTAAACGATTTCTGATTCGATTGATTTTTTACAGAGATGATCTGTAAAGGCTAATTTAAGATATGGACCGTTGGATTATAAATTTATTAAATAAAAGTATGTTAATCGACAATAAGGGTGAATATGTTCATTCACCTTAGGGGTGAACCTAAGAATTGTTCCACATATATATAAATATAAATTTATATCTCTCCGACTGGTATCCTTGTCTCAGAATCTATAAAGGAAGATTAGATTAATAATAGGAATTGGATTGTATGACTGCATTAGACTAGGATAAATTTGAGACTGAAATGATAGTTCTGGTCATTGGCCAAGATTCAAATCCCGTAAGTTAAAGTCTCTTTCTGCTCAACCATATTTATATGTTTATCTCGATTGTTTTAGTAGCATACTAGCATGTCTATTTTATAACCTTCCATAATGATTACTATATATTACAATATGTACTCCATGAAAGAACTTAAAAGTTAATCCTGAGGCATCTAAAACTATAGGCCAAAAAAAAAAAACAAATAGGTAATGAACTTCACGGCTTATAGTATGACGTCTCTACCATCGGCTGTAAGAGCTTGTTCTCAGCAGAACTTACTGTCAGATCTTGATTAGAATAGAAAACATTCGTGACTTACAACCAAAATAATCATTGTCTTTAGGTAAACTTTTCATTGTTTTAAATGTCATTGCCTATAGTAACTAACGCTGAAAACAGTATCGAGTTGCAAGTCTTTTCTGTGCTACCTAGCTCTGAAGAAATTTACTATTAGTGACTTGGTGTAGAAAAGATTTTGAGTAGCTCACAGATATCACTGTTTTTGCACATTTTGATCCAAATGGAAGGCAATATTTGACAATGGATGTTATTGAGACTCAAGAGATTGGCTGGATAGTTTGTACTTACCATGGTCGATAGGCTAGTGGATGTTTGCTGATTGTCCAAGACGGTGAATATAGCATTACACTCGGCGTATTGTCTTTGTGCACCATTTTAAGGTCTGCTCACCCTACTGATAAATAGAGACTGTAAGAGGCGGATCAATCCTTAATAAATAAAAGCTGTTCGTAAATAAATATATTTATGCACGATAAGGATTCCAAATAATGGTGCAATGTGCAATACTAAAAAAACAACACGTAAATATATATCTAAAGTATATCAGCGAATCAAAATATGGACTCGTATATGATTTCTGATATACCTATGAACAAATTGAAAGAATATCAAGAAAAAAGAAGTCGAATTCACTGACTTTTTTTCTTTAGTGCAATGTCCTAAGACAGAAGTAAATCCCTACACACTTGTTGTAGATCTTCATTGACGTCTACTCTGCAACTCTCAATCCAAGTCTTGTAGTGTTGCCTTATATTCTATTGTGAACATCAATCTATGTTCTCTCTCAAAAGATTTGATGAAAAATGAGTCTCAAAACTGATGATATGGGAATTGGTCTTTGCGAGTCGTTTATAGAGTTCAGATTGAATAGTTGTATGAGAGGTTGCAACTACTCAATTTGAATTCAAAACTTACAAAATGTGTTCTTTGCACAATCGCTATCATATTTATCTGAAATAAAAAGAAATACGTCTTTCAGTAGAGATGTTTAAGTCCCTAGATCTCGAGCTCTCTGGCCCAAAGCTTAGTCTTTGATCACAAAGTTCCAAGAATCCAGTCCCATTGCTTGTAATTACCCTGAGGGCGACGAGTTGGCTGTTGAAGGGATTGAATCCCTTAAAGGTTTCAGAAAGATACTGTACCTTTTTTTAAAGGAGTTTAATTTGGACCCTATTATAGTAGCTTGTAGAATTCTGTTTATAATATATATAGTAATGTTATTGCAAAGTACATTGTATGAAAGTAAACTTGCTGTTTTACTTTATTGTTTATGTCTGAACATCCCTTATTAAGATGAAAGTATTTATGTCTTGTTCTATCCCTGCGAATGCATTTGAACCTTTAAATCATAGCGCCTTCCAAACAGTAGCTAGGCACATGTTATTTTATGATTAGGATTATGACAGACCTAGCCGTCTCAGCTAGGGTTTCTCAGTGTACTCTTACATCGACAAAAATTCCAAAACCTCATCTTTCTCAACAAATTTTCACACTCTTTCAATGGTTGAAGCGGGGGATTGAGACACTCTGATTCGACACTAGTTTCGCTGAGGGCAACAAGGGTTGCTGCATTTCAAGACAGCCAATGGTATATGGTAGGCTGTCTGCTGGCACCGAAGGCAAAGTTGTCGGGATTTAAACGCACCATCTCCGCCATCTGGCATATCAGATCAGGGCTTATCATTTAGGATGCCGGGGAGCATTTTATCTTCTAGTCTGAGAGCGAGGTCGTGCGCAATAGGATTCTGCATGGGGAGCCGTGGTTTTATCGGAACGCAATGCTTGTGGTGGGGGAGTACGAAGGCCTAGTGTAAAACTAATTTACAAATAAGCTCACGCAAACATGTTCATCATTAACCTTAAACATACCATTGACATCATAAGTCGAGGCCATTGTCGCAGCTGCTAGGATGAAGACGAGGTTCAAGTCTTCTGCTATTCACCAACTGGAGCTTCTGAATGGGCAGAACACAATGCTTGTAGACGGGGGTGGTGATAACAGGGACCCTAACCTCTTATTTATACAAGTTCAAGTCCTAGGAATCCTCCCATAAAGGTTTTCCTTGAAGAACAAGACTTGTATCTTAGATTCCTAATGCATCACAGTTTAGGACTTTCTTGTAGTCCAAATAATGGATTCCTAATCCAATGTTAAATACACTATCACATTAGATATCTAGGTAGATTCTTTTCCAAATCCATGTTGTATACGATTTAATGTATTTGATGGTTTCCTAGTTACTCTAGGATAACTTGTGATGAGTCCACTTTTGATCCATGTTGTATTTCAGGCTGCTTCATGTAAATAACCTCATCAAGTTCTCCATTCAAGAAGGCTGTCTTGACATCCATCTGGTGTAGCTCCATGTCAAACTGAGCTACAAGTGCCATAATGATCCTAAAAGAGTCTTTGGTTGAGACTGGGGAAAAAGTTTCAGTAAAATCAATACCCTCCTTCTGTGTGAAACCTTTGGCAACTAACCTAGCTTTATGTCTCTCAATATTCCCATTTGCATCTCTCTTGGTTTTAAACACCCACTTGCAGCCTATAGCCTTTTGCTTGGGGTCAGGTTTCACTAAATCCCAAACTGCATTGTGGTTCATGGACTCAATCTCAGCTTCCATAGCTTGTTTCCACTCATTTGACTGACTGCTTTCAATAGCTTGATTGAAAGTAACTGGGTCATTGTCATCTGCAAGATCCATTTCAACTTCATGTTCTTGCAAATAAACAATGTAGTCAGAATCTTCCCCCCCATAAGTTGGTTTCCTTGCTCTATGAGACCTTCTTAATTGGGGATTTTGATTTTGTTGTGGTTCTGCAGGCTGATCTTGAGGTTCTACAACCTGTGGTTGATCAGTTAAGGGTTCAGGGTTAGCTTGATCATCTTCAAAATGCATTTGTTGATCAACAAGTTGATCTTGTGCATTTTGAGTTTCTGGAACACTAGTGGCTGCTTGTGTATCTTGAACTATAGGCAATATACTTTCAGTATGCTCATTATCCACAATTTCTTCAAATTCTGAAGATAAATCTTCCAAACTTGTATTGTGAATTTTCTCATCCAAGAATTTTACTTGATGTGTTTCAAAAATTCTTGGTGAGTGTTGAGCTGCATAAAGCTTATAACCCTTAGATTTTTCAGGGTAGCCTATAAAATAGCAGCTTACTGTTTTAGGATCAAGTTTGTTAATGTTTGGATTGTAGATTCTAGCTTCTGCAGGGCAGCCCCATACATGACAATGGTGGAGGCTAGGCTTTCTGCCACACCATAACTCAAAAGCAGTTTTCTCTATAGCTTTACTAGGTGTTCTATTGCAAACATAGTTTGCAGTCCTTAAAGCTTCACCCCATAAAAATCTAGGTAGGCCTGTTGTGCACATGATGCTCCTGACCATATTCAAAAGTGTCCTATTCTTTCTCTCAGCCACACCATTTTGCTGAGGATTATATGGTGTGGTATATTGAGCCTTAATGCCTTGTTCTTGCAGAAACAAGGCAAAAGGACCCTTTTGTTGTCCACTCTCTGTGTATTTTCCATAAAATTCACCACCTCTATCTGATCTAACAGTTTTGATTTTCTTCTCTAGTTGTTTTTCTACTTCAGCCTTAAATATTTGAAAGGCTTTAAGTGCTTGAGATTTTTCTGAAAGTAGATAAACATAACAATATCTGGAGAAGTCATCGATGAAAGTTATGAAATATACGTTTCCACAGATTGTTTGAGTTCTAAATGGACCACAAATGTCAGTGTGTATGAGCTCTAAAAGTGCTTGGCTTCTGTGTGCAGTCTTTTTCCTTAGGTTGGTTATTTTTCCCTTAAAACATTCAACACAATCTTGTAAATCAGAAAAGTCAAGTTCATTCAAGATATTGTTTTTAACCAAAAGTTTCAATCTCTCTTTTGATATATGGCCAAGTCTTCTATGCCACAAAAATGCAGACTTTTCATTGCATTTAGTTCTTTTAACACCAGTTAAAGTGTTACTGGATGTGTTATTGTTTTCAACAAGAGAAATTTCTTGTTGACTATGTGAACAATTTAACTGTAGGTAATCATTCAATATAACACCAGAACCAATTTGAACTGAATCTTTAGAAATAATAATTCCATTATTGTCAATAAGAAGTCTACATCCAGACTTAACCAAAAGAGAAACTGAAATTAAATTCCTTCTCATGGAAGGTACATAATAAACATTATCCAAAACTAACAACTTTCCTAAACCAAGATCTAATTTTAAGGTTCCAATAGCTTTGACTGCCACTCTCATGCCATTGCCTACACACAGGTTCACTTCATTACTTCTTGGGACTCTCTTCCTTATGAATCCCTGCAGAGAATTAGTAATATGTAAGGGACTTCCTGAATCAATCCACCAAGTTTTTGGTTCAACATTAACTAAATTAATTTCTAATGAAAACAGTGAGTTAGAAAAATTACCCTTTTTGATCAACCAATTTTTAAAGCCTGTGCAGTCTTTCTTCATGTGCCCTACTTTCTTACAGAAATAGCACTTGAACTTAAATGGTTTGTTGGCTTTAGCTGCTCCTGAGGTAGATCCTTTGAAGATGGTTCTGGTAGGCTTGAGCTTGGACTGGTTCTGGTACTTCTTCTTAGGCTTCTCAACTAGGTTCACTAAGGTACTTGGCTCTCTTTCCTTCCTAATTCTGTCCTCCTCATCTACACAAATAGAAATCAACTCCTTGAGGCTCCATTTTTCCTTCTGAGCATTGTAGCTGGTTCTTAGTTGGCTAAAAGTACTAGGCAAGGAATGTAGTGCAGTGTGCACTACATAGTCATCAGTGACCCCCATGTTGAGGTCCCTTAGCTGAGCATTAATCTCAATGAGCTTCATGATATGCTCTCTCACTTTTCCTGTTCCAGTGTACTTAAGGTCGTTAAATTCCTTTGCCAGCCTAGCTGCCTCAGCCTTATCACTTTCCCGGTACATATCATGGATGGCATACAAAAAATCCATGGCTAGATCAGGTTCCTCTATACTTCCTCTAACTGTGTCTGACATGGTAGTCCTAATAACATTCTTTGCCATCTTATTAGCCTTGTGCCACTCCTTAAAATATTTCTTCTCTTCATCTGAACTTTCACTAGTAAGCTTCTCAGGTTCATCCTCAGTTAAGCAAAGGTCCATGTTCTGGTTCATGGCTAGGTAAAATTCTACTTGGTTTCTCCACTTCTTGTAGTTATAGCCAGTTAGGAGCTGAATGGTGTTCAAGGTCATAGTAGGGATTCCTAAAGAGCAGAACAAAATAAAGCTTTGTAAGTTTTCTATCTGTGAAGTCTTTTGAAATTTCAAGTTTTATGTTTTCTGTAACTTCAAGCAATATCAAAACCAAAACAATGCAAACAGAAAACAAAACACAAGCAATACCATATTTCAACCAATAGCCCTTTTATCTAAAATTAATATCATGCAACACTTTTAAGCAGAAGACATAATATTCTGAAGGTTCCAAATCAATAAGCCATATCTGTTGAAAACAAGTTATCCAAAGAAAACAAATCACATCTTTAGACAGAAATTTGTATTCTAAGTATCCATATTTGAAAACAACAGTTATGCATATTGCTATTTGCATTCTAAAATCATACTGTACTACTTCTTTGGAAGCAAAATTATATGTATAATTTTAAAAACACAAGATACAACTTTCAGGTTTGTTAACTCAAGGCTTTCTGCAAGAATTAATGAAGAATGCTTTGTGCAATATGTTCACTCAAACCTACAGAAAACACAAACCAAAACGAGCTTGTAAACTTGTTTTCTATCCGGATCAATGATCTTTATAAGAACCTAAGCTCATTGTACCTGTAAAATTTTAACAATGCCAAAGAATTTTGGGAGATTTCTGCATACATTGTTATACCAAAAATACAGATACAAAGTTCAGGAATTTATCTCAAACATGCATACCAATCATAAACACAAGCAACACAGATATGCAAGCACAATGTCGAATTCATAAGAACACAAAAAACATCCAAGAAATTTAAATTTCATCCGGTCACCATTTACTCTAGCCTATGCGCACGCCGGGAATGCTTCTAGGGTTCTTGTGCTCATCAATCAACAAAACAAAATGAATCGAAACTGAATTTTTTTTCTATAAAAACCAACCTTTGCAGATTTTCCCAGATTTGCTGCGAAAACATTCGCGGAAGCATGAATTTAAAACTGGAGTACAGCAAAACATCCTTCTTGGCATCTTGATTCAACAACATAAGGGGTTTTTGATCGAATCCCCAGAAGGATGAATCATCCTTTGTGCTTTCGATTCCAAAAACCCAGAAAACCCAGATGACCGTTGTGAAATAACGGTCATCTTCTTTAGTATATGAAGGAATGGGTTTTTCGGGCCGGGTATGGGCTTGGATCAGCACAGGCTGTGACTTGGGCCTTGAAGGTTTTTCTGAAGAGGCAAAAGAGGTTTTTTTTTTTTTTTTTTTTTTTTTTGTTTGAAAACCTAAAACGATTTTTGCATCGAAAATAAATTTGAAGAACAATTTGTGAGCCTAAGCTCTGATACCAATTGTAAAACTAATTTACAAATAAGCTCACGCAAACATGTTCATCATTAACCTTAAACATACCATTGACATCATAAGTCGAGGCCATTGTCGCAGCTGCTAGGATGAAGACGAGGTTCAAGTCTTCTGCTATTCACCAACTGGAGCTTCTGAATGGGCAGAACACAATGCTTGTAGACGGGGGTGGTGATAACAGGGACCCTAACCTCTTATTTATACAAGTTCAAGTCCTAGGAATCCTCCCATAAAGGTTTTCCTTGAAGAACAAGACTTGTATCTTAGATTCCTAATGCATCACAGTTTAGGACTTTCTTGTAGTCCAAATAATGGATTCCTAATCCAATGTTAAATACACTATCACATTAGATATCTAGGTAGATTCTTTTCCAAATCCATGTTGTATACGATTTAATGTATTTGATGGTTTCCTAGTTACTCTAGGATAACTTGTGATGAGTCCACTTTTGATCTAACACCTAGGTCCCGTGGAGGATGTGCCGCTGAATTTGATGGAGACCTGGGTTGCCATAAAAGGGCTACCTTTTGCTCTAAGGAACAAAGTGGCACTCTCCATGGTGGGCTCTTCTCCAGGGAATGTAATCCGGTTTAATCTGAATGCATTGAAGAGAAAAGAAGAAGAACAGCGAATCAAAATTGAGTACGATGTTCGTCGTCGGATTCGAAACTGGAAGGTTTTTGAGTTCTCATCTGCTGTGAAACCGGCGCTAGTTTTCATCTATGAAAAGGTGAAGGGTTTTTGTCGTGGTTGTGGGTTGTTCGTTCATGATGCTCTAGGCTGTGACAAGCTTCTGATCAAGGAGAAGGAGGAGATTCAAGCTATGCCACCGGCGGCCTGGCTGGCCTGTCTCTAATCTCAGGGGTGGAAGCTGGATCTAACCCCTCCGATGTGTCTGGCAAGGTTTTGGGGGTGGGTAACATGCCAGATCATAGCTGCAATGCCCTGGTTACTGTTGGGCAGGCTTCGGGTTTTTCTAGTGGTATTGTAGGTGGTCTCTTTGTTTAGAAGGGACACCAAGTGGTGGTAGTTTCTCAAGGGATAATCTTGGAACATGTCCTGGCTGATATCAAAGCAGCGGGGTGCTTGAACACTCGTGTACCTCTTCCATTCATCTCGGACGAGGTAAGCTCGAAGTCTTTGGCTATAATCCTTGCGTCAACAGAGTTTGGAAAGGCAGCTGCTAGGGTGGATTTCTCCTCCATTCAAGTGGCTCCAATTGGAAAAAAAAAATGTGAACAATTTGGACCGGTTTGGGAAGAAGTATTTAGCTTTTTCTGACTCGATGCTTCAAGTGGAGGAGAATGTCTCCTTGGTTCTGCAGCATAAGAATGGTAAACTGATGGTTTTGCCAAAAAATAAGAAGATTGGGCGACCTAAAGGAAGCAAGAACAGAATTAAAGTTGCAGATAAGTTAGAAGTGAAAAAGCTTAGAAAGTATAAGCCTTAGGGAAAATTTTTGAGAATCATTCAAACTTTGAATCATCTGATGCTGAAACTGCTGGTAAGAGAGAGACTATGCAGATGGTGGAGAGCGACGTTGTGCAGATGGTGGAGTATTCTGCTGTAGAGGGTAATGTGGAAGGTGATATGTCACCTTCTACTGCTAGTTTAATTTAATTTTTGTTTAGGTCGTAAAAATCAGAGCCTTAGTTGAATTCATTTTATGTCTTTTTCGAGGTTTCTTAGTTTTTGTTAGAATAAAGATGCGTGGATTTCCTAAAAGGTGGGTGTACTGGGGGCTTTTTGGGTTTTTATTCTTCTAGAATAGGGATTTCAGGTAGGGGTGTGCAAAACACGATACAAACCGGCCAAACCGGTCAAAACCGACCAGTAAATATGGTTTGGTTAAGGTTTTTTAACTTTAAAAATTGAAAGCCGGTTCAATACCAAACCAAACCATTTATGGGTTGGTTTGGTTTCTCTTTTGCTTAAACCACGGAACCCGAACCGATACTTATATTTGAAATATAATAAGAAAAAGTGTTAAATATATATATATATATATATATTCATTTGTTCAGTTGTTCTAAGTAAGTTCTAAATATTCAATTATAACTTTATTCTCAAATGATATACTACCATATCGAATCCAATGCCCAAAGGCCTAGAAGTCTAATATATAATCGCTACGATTTATTTGATCCTCTCATGTCACATATCTCAATCTCTCATTCTCTAACCTTTAATACTACCATATATATTAAGCTAGTATTTATAGCTAAGCCATCAAATAATTCAATCATTTTGAATCTATTCTAGATTTTGGTTTTTGAATATTAGTTTTGGATTTGATTATTGTATTTTAAATTTAGATTATGCTTATTTAATATAATTTTTATTCTTTAGATTGAATTTTACTAGATTTTTTTTTTTCATAAATAGTATGTTAATATAATATAGGTTAAAACCGACTAACCGACCGAACCAAACCATCTTTAATTGGATTGGATTGGATCGGGTTAAGTTTTTTTTTTTTAATGACCGGTTGTCCAAAATGCTTAAACCGCTCACTTTAGTATTGAGACAGTTTAGAGTTAAAACCAATCCAACCCAATCCGTGTGCAGCCCTCTAATTTCAGGAGGTTCTGAGGAACGATTCTTTTTGTTGACCCCATAGGGGTGTTTTGTTTTTGTATTGCTTGCTGAACTTAATGAAAGGGCTGACCTATTTTGATCAAAATAAAAACAGCAGCAAAGCTGATCATAATGAGAAAATACCAAGTAAAAGTTAGCATAAATTGTCTGTCATTGTGATTTATAATTAATGGATTATATTCATGATTACAGACTTGCGTTTCTGTTTTTTTTTTTTTTTCAATTAGTTTTTGACGATCATACATAGGTCAAATTTTTGGAGATTTTGTGACAAAAACAGAGCCGCCTCCTTTTCTCTTAGGGTTAGGGTTTCTGCGGTGTTTCTGTGCAACCATCAACAATGTCTTCTGTTGATGCCATGGCAGCTCGCCTGGCTTCTTCTCTTGCGATTGTTGAGGGAAAGAAGCAGATAGATCTGTGACCTACACAAGGAAAGGGTCTGCGACAGGCAGACGTGTTTATGGTGGGGAAGCTTCTCACCACTCGGGAGTACAAGAATTTATCTTTCCTGGGGATGTTCTGGAATGCATGGAGGGTGAATGGTTCACTGCGCGTCGAGGAGGAGGAGGGGCAGAGAGTTCTTTTCACTCTATCTGACGTTACCGATCGGGATCGGATCTAGAAGGGAGCTCTATGGGGTTACAATCATGCTCCGGTTGCCCTAGCCTACTATGATGGCGTGGCTGCTATTAAATCAGTATCTTTCACCTCAGCCTCATACTGGATCACTTTGCAAGGCATCCCTCATGCGTTTCGTTCTGAGAGGGTGATGACTATGATTGGGTTTACCTTGGGTGACTTCAAGGAGATTGACAAACAGGCCATGAAGGTTGGGAAGCTTCGAATTAGGGTGGAAATCCCTCTTAACCGGCCTTGCCTTTTAAGCGATGGTATTGGGTGGAGGATGAAGTCGAGTTTTTATGCAAGTTTAGGTTTGACAAACTATTTGGTCGATGCTCGACTTGTGGCCTGGTTACTCATGTAGGCCTTCCATGCTCTGGACCTCCTTTGGAGGAGGATGATGAATCAACACGCACAGTCTTAGGTACATCATAGGGGACTAATGCTTCTATGTCGAAGATGTAGCTTGTTGGGAACAATGGTTCGACCTTGAGTTTGGCGTCGATTAGCGTCATGAATGCAGGAGTCTGTATTAGGTTTTGTATGGGAGGATAGGATGTGGTTTTCCGAACTGTACTTCCCAATCAACTGCCGGAGTGGCTGCTCCACAATCCAATTGTGCTACTGAACTGACCTTGGCGTAAAACTCATATCCGAGAACTGACTGAGATGATAGCTGTATCTGACAGTTTCACGGGGAAGAGAAGACAGAGGGAGGATGACAACATCACTATTTCTCCAAAAAAGCTCAAATTGAGTCTAGCTGTTGGAAAACGGAACTTGAAGTTGGAACCGGAACAGCTAGGTTTGGTACCGGTGCAGAAAACTGAGGAACAACCTCTCCAGGAGAAGAGTAAGAGGGGGAGACCTGCAGGTAGTAGAAACAAATTACCCTATGGGGAAAAGAAGAAAGCAAAGCAGGGAGATGAGAAAAAGCTTCTCCCCAAGCTTGACAAGGTAAGTGGCGGAGCAGAGTCTAACCCAAAAGGGAAAGGGATAGCTTTTTACTAATTGCATTTTATTTCCTTCTAGTCTATGTGAAGGTGGTGAAGCTTCTATATGTCTTTTATGACGTTTCTAATCAGTGTTTGTACCACAATTGCGTGCCTGGCAAGCAAGGGTTAGTTGAATATTTCTTTCGTAGAAGGCGAGGTTCGATCACTTTTGTATAGGCTTGCAAATTTACGAGCGCATCAGAGACACTAGTAGTTTGCTATAGCTTGGATAGGGTAGTCAGTCGTTTAGTTTTGTTTTGGCTTTCTTATGTAAGCTTTGTGGACTATAGCCTTTTGGCTATTGATCTATTGATATTCAACTTCTATTTAAAAAAAAAAAAAAAGATAAAATTTTTGTCAAATCAAGAACTGTTAAAGGAAAAGCGCGCACATTATGTGCCTTCGTCAAAGAAACAGACGAAGAGGGAATCAAGCAATTACAAATCACATCTCAATCAGCATTTAGTATCATCAATGTAATTGATATTTCCGTTGTAATCCTATCCCTATATAAAGGAGTTATGAATGAAATGAGTAGACCATTCCAATTGTCATTTTACTTTAACACGTTATCAGCACGCTCAGAGCCAATAGCCAAAGAAAAGAACCTCAATTCTCTAGTTTCTTTCTTATTCCCATTGCAGCAGCCCTGCCCTCTGCCTGCCCTAGGGAACACCGGCAGACCATCTGACCGCGTGGCCTCCGCCCCAACCCCGGCACCCCTGCCTTGCCTTCTGCCGCAGATCCCAGACATAGCTGTATCACCTCGATCCCAAATCGATCCCGCCTGCAGACCCCTTGCACACCCAAGAGCAATTTGCTCTCCGCACCCAAGTCGCCTGCAGCACATCACCGGCATCCAGCCTCCAGTAGCCTCGCTGCCTAACCCCATCACCGAGCCCAGCAGACCTGCGGCATCCCACCTGCGCGCGACATCCCATCTCTGCACAGCTTGCCTGCCACGCCCGCGCAGCTTCCAGCCCAGCGTCTGCAACAGCGCTGCTTCCTTGCGCACACCCCGCCTTCACTGGCTGCAGATCCCACCCACGCCTGCCCTTCACCGGTAGCCTGCCAACGACGCTGCCCACCTCACCTAGCCGCTGCCCACCTCGCCCCTAGCCGCTGATCAGTCTTGCAGCCACCATCTGTAAAGAACCAGAAAACAAACAGAAAAATGCGAGAAAGAAGAGAGAAAAAAATAAAGAGGAAGAAGGACCAAAAAAAAAAAAACAGAGAGAGAGAGGAAAAAGGTGACCCGGCCCAAAGAACAGGACCGGCCCTAATAAAAAAAAAAAAAGAGAGAAATAAGAGAAGTGGCCCAGAAAAAGGAATCCGGCCTATAAAAAAAAATTGAAAAAAAAAAACCTGGCCCTGAGTGGTGACGCGGCTCAGCACAAACAAAAGAAATAAAACAGGCCATGTGGCCAAGAAAAAGAAAAGAAAAAAAGGGCTTTGTGGCTCACTGTTGAAAAAAAGAGCAAGCAGTCCAGTTTTTCTCAAGTCGAAAAACATCGCTACACACGCCTGCATCAACACGCGCGTGCGCTAGGATTGTTTTATCGAAATCAAGTATGTTTTCTTTATTTTATTTTATGGTTTTAACAAAGCATGCTTTATACTTTATTGTTTATGATTTTATTATATTTTTTTATTAAGCATGTTTTGTTCGATAATATTAATCCTCTTACAGCATGCCTTGTTATTTATGTTTTAAATAATTATGTTTAAGCATGTTTCAATTATGCTATTGTTTATACTTTATTTTGAACATGCCATATATATTTTGTTATATATTATTATTTTTTATGCAATTCTGAGCATGTTTTGTGAATTTTATTTACGCTTATATAGTTATTCCTAAGCATGTCTTTAATTATGCTATTGTTTATATTTTATTTTACGCATGCTATATTATTGCTATTATTATGTGTAGTATATAATTTGTTGAATATTTGTGAAATTTGAGCATGCCATGTAGTTTATTTTTATACACTATATTTAAATGTGCTATGATTATTTTTAATGCAACATATCAATACCGTTTGGCCACGATAATGAAAATTCATGCGCATTATACACACACTTACTGTGATCAAGTATTTTCACATAGCTTCGGAAAAAAAATGTGACCATTAGGAATCTTGGTCTTGAAATCTAATTCACATTTTTTGGAAAATAATTTACGTGGATGTCTTTATGACTGCGTAATTTATATTTTCTCTCTTGTTTTATGTAGATGGCTGAACCAACTCGACCTGAGTTTGACATTTTGGACTCAGAAGGACTTGAGTACCATCGTTGGGTTTCCGATATGGAAACTGCCTTTGTGGCCAAAGACTACACTGCCACCATTCACTACAAAAAAAAATTGCAATGGCCACCGCAGTTAGCGTCGGCGCAAAAATGCTGTCGCCATTGGTCATAAATTTGCTATGGGAAACAAGGCGTCGCAAAATTAAAATTGGTTTGCGACGGCAAATTAACGCCGTGGCATAAAAACTGATACAATTGCGACGGCATCTTTAATGCCGTAGTTAAATTTGTCCCGATTCTTGCTACGCTATAGTTGCCGTAGCTTTTTTTAGTTTTCTTCAGGTGCATTAGTTGCCTTTTGTTATTTTTATTTTTCATTTTTATTAAGGAAATGGTTCCCATCGGTGTGACGCTCTCTCTCTAAACTCCTTCTCTCTCTCCTCTTTTCCTTTCTCCCGATACGATCGATGACTTCGAGAGGGGCGTAGAGCGGAGCCCTCTCTCTCCCGCCGCCCAAAAATCTCTGCCGTTGATTCAATTCCGATAAGTTCTTCAAACCCTAATCTCACCAATTTTCCTTTACATTGTGGAATCAAATTTGAACGGAATCAAAAACCCCAAATCAGGTTGTGAAATTCATGTAGTTGATGATTCGCTGGCCTTAGGCTTCATGTCATCTCATCTCAGATCTATACTTGCAAATGGCTCAGATCGACCTCCATCTTTACCTCCTTGGCGGCTCTCTCACAGACCAAAGGAAGCCATGGCCATTGTGCATGTCGTATCCTGCCCTCTTTGGCTTGGCAGCGAATCGGTAACCTTTCTCCTCTCTCGTTCGTCAAGTGTAGCTTCTTTTAGGTTAACACCTTTTATCTTCATCTTCCTTTGAATTCAGTTTGGTGGCACATGAATTAGAATTAGGTCGAGTGTATTCTCGCATAGATTCACATGAAAAACCCAGTCCAGACTATCTGCTGTAACAATGGCTGTAGGGGAGCCCAGGGCACCAAAGTAATAAATTCACATCTCCATGTTTAGGCTTTTCCTCAGAAGGTAACCCAAAAACTCAGTTTTCTACTCTTTTTCTAGTGTAGATTTTTTCTTTTCTTTTTGGGTAAGTTAAATTGGGATTGGATTTTGGGTTTTTAGGCTGCTGGTAAATATCCTTACTTTCCTGGCCAAGAACCCACTTTTCCTGGGGATATCGATTTGTTGCTTCAGGTATGGCTTTCATGAACCCACTAGTATTCCGATTATGTCTTACCCTCTAGCATTTTTCTTTTCAATTTTGTTTGTTGCTTATTTAGAATGTTCAATTACTGCACACCATGTGTTTGAAGTTATGCCTCAAAGACAGCACCCAAGCTGAACCAGTGGGCTATTCCATGATTTTCGAAAACCCTATAGTTCTTGTTTTACTCTCGGTTTTTGATAGCTTAAAATAGACTCTTCAATGATCATTTTGAGCTTGGTTTCATGAAAAACGGAGTTGAAATGAAATACTTATGCCATTTTGAAATTACTACACTGTTTCAGAATTTCTGCTGAAATCAGTATTTTCTGTTACTTTGGATTCTTGTTTGACCACTCATTTGAACTGCGAATGACCTGAAATTTTTCAAAATAGTAGCTTTACATGTCTACTTCAAATCTGGAGAGTTTTGCATGAAATCAATGAAAAGAGTAGTTGTTGGTGAATTTTTCTTTCTTGCTACCAGTCTTCTGAAATTTTCCCAAATTTGCAGCAACCTTGTTACGAAACAATCTGTTTGAAAGGCTTTCACACCTTTGTCAGTCCTTGAATTTTAGTATGTTAAAATAGACTGAATATTAACATTCTTATATGGATTTCTTGTTAACACTTAAGCAGGTTTGTAGAGAAAACAACAACCATGGGTTGTAACAATAGGTGTCTGGGTAGCTTGATTTGCTAAGAATTGATCAATTTTAAGATTGGGTTTTTTTTTTTCTTTTAACAATGTCTGTGTTTTTATCTTCTTCTTTGGTTGGTTGTTTTCATTGATTTTGGATGTTGATCAATTCTGGGTTTTTTCTTTCTTTTAACAACGTCTGTGTTTTTATCTTCTTCTTTGTTTGTTTGTTTTCATTGATTTTAGATGTTGATCAATTCTGGGTCAAGTAACTGTAACTGGTCATTTAACTGGTCATGTAACTTGTCACGTAACTGACCATGTAACTGACTATGTCACTGACCAAGTAACTGTAACTGGTCAAGTAACTGACCATGTCATTGTAACTGGTCAAGTAACTGACCATGTCACTTGTCAAGTAACTGACCATGTCACTGACCAAGTAACTGTAACTGGTCACGTAACTGACCATGTCACTGACCAAGTAACTGTAACTGGTCACGTAAGGGATACAATTTCTGGATTTGTCTTCAGCTTTCTCATTCCAATTTGTCTTCAGATTAGGATTTGTTTTCAGCTTTCTCATTCTAATTTTCTTTTCTTCTCACAAACTCATAAAATCGTTTATGTCTCTACAAATTACCAATTTTTAGTCTAATACACAAACAAACATGGGATATGACTATTTTGACTATTCTGCTCTTTAGTCCTAAGCATTACCAAACATGGGTCAGGTATTAACATAGCATATCCCAGGTTAGAAGAGTCCTAGACTATTATAGGAAATAAGGTGGGGGATAATAGTCCCACGTAACAAACACCACCTTAATGGATTGTGACACTGTTCCGGAACCTTTTTGTTTCAGTAATAACGCTTCCTGATTGAGCTGATTTGATCGAACTGGTTATTTAAGAGAGTCAGATATTTAACTTCAATAATTATGTTGTTTTTTATGCAGGTGATGATGTGAAGGAAAAAGAGCCGGGCCCTTCAATTTATCTTATAGTTGCCAAGGTAAACAATCTACATTTTTTTCTTTCAGGCTTTCTACTTTTCCTCCTTCGATGGAGATGGAATCATAAAAGAGAATGATAAGTCAATTTAGAAATCAGAACGTCGACCCAATGTACTCAAATATAGAGTAAGCATTTCCTTACAAGTATGAGGTATGTTGTAATTTTAAGTCTCGAATTGAATGTATCCTTGCAACACTTGATTATGATATAACAGAGCTAGGTTGTATGATATAACATTTGTTATGATATAAATACAATACTTATTGTTGGATTTTTTTTTTTTTTTTTTTTTTTGTAGAATTTGGAATCTCTGGTCTGTCCAATTTGGAGTTGCTCATCAAAGAGAGGTGAATATATACCTCCTTTATCATGATCGTTTCTACAGATCAATTGATGTTTACACTTTTACTTTTTGAATATACATGTTTGTTCATTCATATCTGTCATGAAATATTTATGTTCTATTGATGCATTTATACGATTGGGAGTTGTGATAACTATACTATTAGCTCTTCTTTCATCAACCTAGAGACACATGTACTATTATGAGCACGTCATGTTTGTCATTTGAGACCTATGCATGTAAATTGGAATTCTATTTACAGTGCATGTAACTTGGAATTCTATTTATAGTGCATGTAACTTAGACTTATGCATATGAATTGAATCATATTCGTCCGGATGTCAAGGTTCATTACATATTTGTTTATATGTATAACGTATTGCAGAAGTCAAAAGAAATAAAACATTCCTTATTCTTTTCTCTTCTTTTCTTCTAGTTTTCAATTAAATTCAGAAGTATTGCAGTTTATTCTAAGCATTGGCTTTGGCCTAGCAAGCATAGTTCCAGTAGCATTCCCAGAATGGTAAACTTGGCCATGGCCGGCCTACTTCTTAAACTAACCACATCCTAGATAAACACTAAACATGAATCTAATGACTATATGATATGCCAAGATACAGAATCCCACAATTGCCATGAATGGGTTTTGTGTTTAAATTTGAAGAAGGGTAAGATAGTTGTGAGCTCGGTTGATGTGGGTATATAATGAGTTTTGGTTTTGGGTTAGTTTCTATAGTGATCACTTACATATGATGTGGGTTTATGATGAGTTTTAATTAACGTGTTTATTTCTTAGCCTTAAAGAAATTAGTATAAGTTATAGTTATTGAGTGTTCATGAAAATCTAATGGTTTTATTGTTTTGCAATGATAAATCAGCCTGCAAAAAGCCAGTGGCAACGATCTCTGAGTTCATTTTAAGGTACCCTGGATCTTCATGATAATGAATGGAAATTCAGACATATATTTCGAGGTAAAATGGAACTATAGATTTAGCATTCTTCAAATCAACTACTCTAACTTTAATGTCGAAGAAAGACTAGGTGAACTACTTCACACACTTGCTGACTCAAAATGTCAAAAAGTAATTAAGAGTTCAAGTGAAGTATTAATTGTATTTACGGGTATGAACAATATCTGTGTCATGTACATCTCCCATTAATTTTCTAGCTTTTTGTTTCTTTAATGACTTCTTGAAGATTTATGACTTTCTGTTATAGGAGGCTTGCAACAACACTAGAGTAATTGGTATATGAAGTAGATCAAGGAAGATCCTGCAAAGTTTATCTTGAAGTAGAGGAAAATAACTGACTTGTAAAGCTTAATCTTGTAAATTTTGGTAGAAGCTCCATTCCTTTGTAACATTCATGAGGAAAATTAAAATGTAACATTTCTTTTTATATAAGCTTCATTCCTTTTGTATAGTTTTTATTCATAAAAAAAAAAAAAAAAAAAAAATTGGCATGCATATTTGCATGTCAAATTTTTTTTATTCATAAAAAATATTTTTGCGACGGCATTTTTGCCGTAGCAAATGACTTTTGGCGACGGCAAAAAACTTCAGTAGCGGTTGGTGGCGTCGCCATTGGTATTTGCGACGGCATTTTTCCGTCGCAAAATTCTTGCGACGGCAAACGTTTGCCGTCGCTAATAGTCTTGCGACGGGAATTGCCGTGGCAAATTATATTAGCGACGCCACCAACGGCGTCGGAAGCATTGCCGTCGCAGAGCCGTCGCCAATACTCTTTTGCGACGGCATTGCGCCGTGGCCATTGCAATTTTTTTTTTGTAGTGATTACTGATCCCAAAGACGATGAACTATCTAATAAGGTGAAAGCAGATGTCTTAATTTTTCTGAGGCGACATATTGATCCTAGCCTACGCTGGGAGTACCTTCAGTTGAAGACACCCAAAGCACTGTGGGATGCCCTTAAAGGACGTTTTGGGAACATTCACGATACTTTGCTCCCAGGACTGGCTGTCCAGTGGAATGGAATCCGCTTGCTTGACTATAAAAAGGTCAATGACTTCAACAAGGACATGTTGCGCTTAAAGGCACGTCTCCATTTCTGTGGAAGGGAAATCACAGAAGATGATATGATCTACAAGACTCTTACCACATTTCCTAATTCAGCTTTTATACTAGCGAATCAGTATCAGTTGGATTATGACAACAAAAGAATCACAACCTTCAATAAGTTGATAAGCCTACTGCAAGTGGCTGAGAGACAAAATGATATTCTCTTGAATAACAATGCCAGGCCCACTGGGACAAAGAAAATTCCCGAGGCTAATTATGGCAAAATGAAAGGTGGAAATAACTCCAATGCAAGGGGGTTTAGACGTGCTGATCCCTACCCACGTGGCAACAATGCACCGCGTGGAAAGGGACATGGGGATCATGGAAACAAGATGCAAAAAGAAAGAGTTGACAATGAACCATGCTATAGGTGTGGATTCATTGGGCATTGGTACAAGAACTGCCAAGCAAACAACAGAGTAGCAACCAATTACAAGAGGTATAGAGAGTCTAAAGAACAAGTGGCTCACTATATGGAAGAAGGAGGTCATGACCTAGACGTCAACCTTACAGTTGCAGACTTCAATGGCAAAGAGGAACTTGCTAAGTCAATGGATGCTCTCAATCTTGACTGATCTGCTTTATTCATTTTATTTTCCAAAGATAGTTGTGAAGGCATAATGCCTCATTTTTAATTAGACTATTATTTGGTCTTAAAGAATGGTTTGATGAATTAGATTTCTGAACAAAGACCTTGATTTACTTATCGTTGACTTATTAATAAATTTCAAATTTTATTCTGAAGCACTAAATTTATTCAAATTTATTTCTATACACATATTTACATGGTTCGAAATAGCACTATAAAGATGTAAAACAATACATCTAGAAAAAAGAAAAATTATTAGAATGAAAAGAATACCATTCTACGCAAATAGAAATACTCTAAAGAATATGAGTTATATTTTCTAAATACCTCCCATTTATTTGTAGGAATGAATGGAGGAGAACTTGAGTGCTTAGATGATAGTGGAACTACCCACATAATATTAAGCAATTATTCATTGAACTAATAGCCTATAATTCCTCTGTGACTACGATGATTGGATTATCACAAATAATAAAAGGGCGAGGAACTGCCAAATTTTTGCTGCCTAATGGCACAACATTTAAAGTCACAGACGCTCTATATGCACCAAGAGCTAATCGAACCTTGTTAATGTTTCAAAGCAATTTGTGCCAACGGTTATCATGTAAAAACACACCGTGAGAATGGGACTGAATACCTTGATATTACATCTAATGACTGTGGAAGGAAACGCATCTTAGAGAAACTTATGAGTCAATCTAGTGGACTGTACCTCACTACGATTCGGATCATTGAATCCTATACTGTCACCAACAATGAAATGTGGGACACTGACTTATACAGGCTTTGGCATGACCGCCTATGGTACCGAGGTCGTGACATGCTGATCCTTATTTTTAAAGAACTCACATGGACATCCCTTCTTTCGAGTGAAAAATGGGAGAAAAATCCGCCACACTGCAAGGTGTCGGTTCTAGTATGCAGTCATTGCCTTCTGAAGTACCAGAAGCACTACCTCCCTCCCATTATGCCTCATTGACTATTTCAAAGGCACATCACTCGTTTTGCAAAGCCTGCTCTTTAGCAAAAACAGGATCGAGACCTTCCTATCCTAAAGATACAACACAAAACATTCCATTCTTGCAAAGGATACAAAGAGATGTCTGTGGACCTATCCATCCAGAATGCGGACCATTCAAGTACTTTATGGTTCTGGTGGATGCTTCAACAATTTGGTCACATGTCGTTTTATTGTCCACAACAAATGCTGCAATACTCCTAGCACAGATTATACGTTTAAGGGCTCACCACCCTGATCACCCTATCAAGTCTATAAGGCTTGATAATGCTGGAGAGTTTACATCAAAAGCATTTGATGATTATTGCATATCTATTTGGATCGATGTAGCGCATCCTGTACCCCATGTGCATACACAAAATGGTCTCGCAGAAGCCACCATCAAAAGGATACACTACAAAAAAGAATTCATTTGGCTTCACCAATTAGCGTCGGCGTCAGAATGCCGTCGCTATTGATCAAAAATTCGCTACGGCAAATACGGCGTCGCAAAAAGAAAAATTATTTGCGACGGCAACGCCATGCCGTCGCATAAATATGCCTTCAATTGCTACGGCAATATCTTTCCGTCGCCAGAATTTACTTCTTTTTCGATAAGATAAAAACTCGGGCTAAACCCAGATCTGTCCAGACTCTCCATCTCATCTCGTTTCCTCTTCTTCTCTTCATCCTCGCTCGACGCCATCCCATTGATGTAAAGGGCAAAGCCAATAATCCGGTCATTAGGTGAGTGAATATGTCTCTCCCAAATTCAATTGGGGTTTCTCTCTCTTCTCCAAATCCCTCTCTCCTGCTCTGGGCGGCCCTTCAAGGCTTCCATCGCCAGATGTGTATGCATCCAATGCCTCTCTCTCCATCCTCTCTCAGGTACTTCGGCCGCTCTCTCTTTGTCTCTCTTTCTCTGTATCTATCGCTGTTTGTATTTACTTGATCTAATTTTACAATCAAAAGCTTCAAACTTGGGTGGTTTTTAGGGATTTCGGGGTTTTATCTCATCGCCGCTTTTCTATCTCTATCTGTGTGGTTCAATTTTTGGTTTAATTTGTTGTATTTTTTTGGGTTTTAGGGGTTGAAGTAGTTTTTGCAATAGAGAAAGCTGCGGTAGAGATATGACTACTGTAAGATCAAGCTTGCCGTCTAAGATTCAGCAACTTCAGTTCGCCGAAGGTGCTCTCGGGCTGTCTATCAAACTCAACTCCAAGCCGGTGAGTTCCTTCCCTTTCGCTTTCGGTTTGGTTTGATTTTTACATGGTGGAGTTGTATTGTGAGAATTTTCTACTGTTTTTTGTTTAAGTGTTTTAGAGATTAGGATTTCATAGGTTAGGGTTTCTGAATGGTCCATCTGTTTAGTTCTTTGGAGGTAGTCAAGCGTTTGGGGTCCTTAAGATATGTGATTGTACATCTGATTGATTTGTTACCATATTTTTGTGGCAGGATTATCACATAGATGCTGATTATCAAGTGGGTGATGGCTTCTCTTTCAGTGGAGGTGTCTATTCTCTTTTCCACTACCTCTTTTATTTCCTAAATGGCCTTTCTAAGTTTTTCAGTAGTAGTAACTAAGGAAGTGGGTACGTTTTTGAAATTGAAGGTGGAATGGAACCTTTCAGTGGAAAACACCTTTCTCTGTATTCCATTAGTAACTAAGAAAATTCGAACTATTGCTTTCTGTATGTTTGCAGGTGGAATGGGAAAAGAACATCGATCCTGATAACATGACATATGAGGTATGTTATAGATACCTTGTCCTTTTGTGGCTTGTCTCTTTTAGATATTAGAGCTAAACCACCTTTTGTTTTTCATGGGAGGGACGTTAAGCAATAACACAAACCTGAGTGTTTGCACATTCATGACCACGTGAAACTTTGTTCGGCTGCTTCTTTGAATTTATCAATGCATGATGGTCTTTTGATGAATCTATAGGTTTCAAAATAAATTGAACAGTGATTTTCAATTTGATAATCAAATTACAAATGTGTTGCATTAACAAGATTAGAGTTTGCTTTAGAGTATACAAAATGCTTAAGATGAATATGTAAAAGCCAAGGAGTGAATGAATTGTGATCTCTTATGTCCCGGGACCAAGGCTGGTGGCCATTATAATATAATAGAGACTTATTTTCCTGGTCATAGGTGGGTGTGTGTGTCATATTTATAGTACAGTTACCTATTTCTTCTATGCAGAAGCTTAATAGGATTTGCAGTGTTGTCAAAGTCATCCTTTTATGACACTCTGGTTTAAGCATATATTGTATGAAACATAGACGGACTTTGAAAGATTATTATAAATTTGACTTTGAAAGATTATCACATTTCTTTCTAAAGTGTTTTGGATATGTTTAGTTTACTAGATGAGGCCTAACTACCACCCAGAAGGCTCATTTTAAGAAAACAAAGTAGCTGGAAAGAGTCAATAACCTAATGAGTTCAACTTCTCTCAGCTTTGGATATTAGGAGGGTCTTTTGGTGAAGATTTGAACAACATTGAAGCTGGTTGGCAGGTATTATTTTTTATTCACTTTAATCCTTAAGGCCACAAATGAATGAATCCTTATTTTTTCTTTTTGAAGGTTGAATTATAAATCTTGATACTTGTTGGTGCATAACAATAGGTTAGCCCAGACCTCTATGGTGACAGCAACACGACTGTTTTTATCGATCTCAAAGGTCTCTGTTTTCCCCTCTTTTAAGTTTTTCACTTAAAGTTGATTCTTTTTTTAGCAATGTTAGTAAACTTATCTTCAATGTCTATGGGGGATTCCTTCTTGTTATAGGAATTGGTGATCAATTTCATATTAGTACTTGTGAAGTTATGTTGCGAATTTCCCTTCATTGATACTTGAAGCTTGATGATACATTTGTGATTTGTATAGCTTAGTAGTTGACTAGGATTTGTATAGCTCAGTAGTTTGGATGATTTTTATATCAAGGAAGGTTATCTAAACTAGTAGCTTTTTATGTATCAAGGATGTTCTCTTGTTAGGATGACTTGCATGTTAATGTGAATACCGCATTGAATGTTGATTCTGTGTTGCAGGTAATCACAAAAGGTTGTAAAGCAACTCAAATAAGAAGCTCTCGGACACAAGAAGATGGTTCATATAAGTCTCTCTTGGCTCTATCTTGTGCCCCATTTGGATGGTAAGATGGGCAAAGTTTCTAATTTTGTGTCCTCTGAAGAAGGAAAAAATGAAAAAAACAGGCACTGCCTAATTGAGTTTTGTGGTCAGCTCAGTTTACAATTTTTTTTAATTTGATTGCAGAATGATTTGTTGGTCCTATGTTTTGATATATGCATGAATTTGACTGTATTTCTAGGATTGGATCCTTCAGAATTGATATTTTTGTTGTCAGGGTTATTTGAGTGATTTTAAGTACTGCATTTAGACTTGAATCGTATATATTTGTTAATCATTTGCATGGTTCTGTATTATATTGAAATAAGTGATAGCCACATATTTCAGGTTTGTAATCTTTCTCCAGTCTTCAAACTAGAATGAAGTTGCTAATATCTGTTCAGTTTCTGTTTTGCTACACGTTTTCAAAAGTTTTTATACGGTTGTAAATATGATCATATGCAAAGACTGATACAACTGAAATCAGATTGCTTTATTTAGTTCTTTGTCAGGTATTGAAAATGAGATTCAGTGGTTGTTTTGGTTTTCGTTTCTCATTATCAAATGACTTCGGATCTTTTGGCCTTCAAAATGTAAACTGCTTACACGATGGTTCACATCTTCTTTAGATTGGATCATGCAATAGTATTGCCAGTAAAACAAAGTAGCTAGTGTACTCAAACATGAGTTATTAATTTCTTTGTAGTTTTTGGTTTGTAAATTACTAATTATTTTCTTTTTGAAAACCAGCGAGGTAGACAATGGAATTAAGAAACCAGAATTTTCAAGGAATCCTTGATATCATGACATCCTTATGGATGAAGTATATCCTGCAAAAGAATCTTGGTCTAGAATGCTATTTGGAAAGGAAAATGTCAAGTTACATATTCTTACGTACGTTATCTTGGTCTATAGGACCAACAATGTGTTAATTTCCACACTTCACATTAGTTCTTTGTCCTTTGTATGAAGAATCATTGTATGAGTTACAAGTGTTCTAAAATTGTATGAGTTACAAGTGTTCTAAAATTTAAACATGGACATAGAAGTCCAGCAGTGTCTATTTTAAAGTTTAAGGACAAGGATGTTACTGGGAAGAGGATTCGAGGGGTATGCTGTGTTTCATAGTTTCATGGATTGTCTCAATTTCATATTCATGCATGGTTTTTCTGTTCAATTTCACATCAAACCTACTTGCTTTAGGACTGTGCCACCTTGCGACCGTTGCTCTTCTGATCTGCTACTTACCTTTTTTATTGTGTAGTGAATGTTCAAGTTTATGGTTTGGAATGAAAAGACCTGAAACCATGATTCCTTTTTTGTTACTATTGTATGCAGTTCCAATCAAAATAATTAAATAAATGACCACATTCTCACAGAGCCTGTTTTTTTATTTTGCTAATTGGGTTTGATGTGATACTTAGTCTGGATTGTTTGTTTGGCTGGTGTTAGCAACTAAAACAATTAGGAAACATCATTTGATTACTATTAGGAAGCTAAGGCTGTTGTGATCATTTGCTTCACATCTGGGATGAACTCTCTACTTTTTCTATCTGTTTGCGAGTGAATGTATGATCATGCTTTATCTGGAAAGTTGTTATTGTAGCTCAGCTGAGTTCTAATTTACAATTAATATTTCCTTTCTGATGCTGGTTCAGAGGCTAAAGAGTTTTCTATAATATGGTTGAATTCGTTATCTGATTTACATTTTTCAACTTTCTCAGGGAAATGATATCCTGGAAATCCACTATCCCGAAAGTCCTTTCGGAACAAAGACCAGAGTGATATGAAATTTTAGTAAATTTAGATTCTGTATAAAATTTAAGAAAATCAAACAGAAACTGGCATGGGTGAGCTGCCTAGTTTTAGCTAAGGTTTAAATATTAGTGCATTTTTGTATCTGTATAATCATACCTCAAATATTATCTAACCAAGGATTCCAAGCTTTGTATTTCAATTTTGTTGGCTCTGTACTTATAGATTATCTTGTTTGCATAATTAAGTAATTGAACAGAATGTCAATTGTATGCTTTTTGTTAAAAAAGAAAAGATTTTTTTTTTTAATTAACAATTCATATTTTGCGACGGCATTGTTTCCGTCGCAAAAATTCCGCTGCGGTAGGTGGCGTCGCTATTGACCTTTGCGATGGCATAGTTGCCGTAGTCAAACTGCAAGCTACGGCAATTACGCCGTAGCAAATAGCAATGGCGACGCCCTCAACGACAACGGCAAAATTGCCGTCGCCTAGCCGTCGCCATTGGTCTTTTGCGACGGCAATTTGACTTTCCGCGACGGCGTTGCGTCGTGGCCATTTGAATTCTTTTTTGTAGTGATACATATGGTGGCTAGGGCATTGGTTATGCGCACCAACCTGCCTATATCTGCATGGGGTTATGCAATATTGCACGCAGCTTTACTTATTCGTTTCAGACCCACAGCTAGCCAACCATTTTCTGCGTACCAGTTGGTAACTGGATATGAACCTGACATTTCACACTTACGCATATCTGGTTGCACAGTATATGTGCCTATTGCGCCCCCACAGCGCACTACACTGGGTCCTCAGAGACGATTAAGTATTTATGTTGGATACGAATCCCCAACAATTATCTGCTATTTGGAACCCTTGACAGGTGATCTCTCTACCGCTAGATTTGCGGATTGTCACTTTGATGAGACAGTCTTCCCGTTGTTAGGGGGAGATAGGAAAAAGGATTTTCCAAGGGAACGACAGGAATTGTCGTGGTTTGTCCCCACTCTATCTCATTTTGATCCCCACACTTCACAAAGTGAAAGTGAAGTGAAAAGAATAATCGATCTTCAGAACGTAGCAGATTCGATGCCTGATACGTTTACTGATATCGCAAAAGTGACGAGATCACATATACCAGCTGCAAATGTGCCTGCAAGGTTAGAAATCCCCAACAAGGGGCATGGTGCCGCAGATAGAGGCACTGCAACCGCACTTAGTGGAGATGTGGTTGAGGCCGTGGCTCCCCAAGGAAGAGGGGGGTGGTCACTTGGTTCGATTGACACTCACCCAAGGAAGAAGAGGGTGAGTAAGGCACAAACCAATCATCAATGTATAGAATCCCTCTCATGAGATTATCTCTGATTATAGTTATGTCCATGAATCAATACTGGAGGACGCTCTGATGTTTGAAATGATTCCAGAGAACAAAGAAATCTCAAAGGATTACGAGAGTGCGTATGAGTTGATAGAAAGATCTTCCATACACATTGATTATATATATTGTTGCTCAGGAATCATAGAGCACGATGATATCGAACCACGCTCTGTTGCAAAATGTCAACAAAGAGCAGATTGGCCTAAATGGAAAGAAGCAATCCTGGTAGAATTAGATTCTCTGACAAAGAGACAGGTATTTGGTCCGGTAGTGCTAACCCCACCAAGTGTAAAGCCTGTAGGACATAAATGGACCTTTGTCAGAAAGCGTAATGAGAAGAATGAAGTCCTGAGGTACAAGGCTCGCCTTGTGGCGCAAGGTTTCTCACAACGCCCTAGAATTGACTACGAGGAGACATACCTTCCCGTAATGGACGTTATAATGTTTCGCTACTTAGTTAGCTTAGTAATTTCAGAAGGACTGGAAATGCAGCTCATGGATGTGGTTACTGCATATTTCTATGGGGATCTAGATTCAGAGATATATATGAAAAGTGTCTGATGGCCTTGCATTACCCAAGTCAAGTGACTCTAAACCACATAGTGCGTTTGCAATCAAGTTGAAACGCTCACTTTACGGATTAAAACAATCTGGGCGGATGTGGTATACCCGTCTAATTGACTACTTGATTAGGAAGAGATATAAGAACGATGAATTATGCCCCTGCGTATTCATAAAGAAAACAAGTTCTGGATTTGCAATTGTAGCAGTATATGTCGATGATATGAACATAACAGGTACTCTTGACGAAATAAGAGAAACCGCGAGGTATTTGAAATCCGAATTTGAGATGAAGGATCTTGGGAAAACTCGATTCTGTCTAGGCCTTGAACTAGAACACCGAGTTTGTGGAATACTAATCTACCAGTCTGCGTATGTCCAAAAGTCAGGCGATATAACATGGACAAAGCGCATCCTACTAGCACTCCCATGATCGGTCGAAGTTTGGATGCAAGGAAAGATCCATTTCATCCAAAGGAAGATGACGAAAAGGTGTTGGGAGCTGAAATTCCCTATCTAAGTGCAATAGGCGCATTATTGTACTTAGGCATGTACTCGACTAGACATTGCACTCTAATGAACTTGTTAGCCAGATTTAGCTCAGTGCCAACGCAGCGTCACTGGAATGGTATCAAGAACATTTTCTGATACCTAAAAGAAACCATTGACTTGAGACTGTTCTTTCCCTACAGAGAGACAAGAGGGACTGCAAATGGAACTACAATCCCTAAAGGAAATGTTGATGGCGAAAGCGCCACTCACTACACTGAAACACCAAATGACCTTTTGGTTGGTTTTGCTGATACTGGGTACCTCTCTGACCCACATAAAGGTCGTTCCCAAAATGGTTATGTATTCACCATTGGGAACACGACGATATCTTGGAGATAAACCAAGCAAACCCTTGTGGCTACCTCCTCACTCAGAGATATTGCTCTACTTGAGATGGTTCGTGAGTGTATATGGTTAAGATCTATCATTACAGATATTCAAGGGACTAGTGGTTTGAGTTCTGCCACTGAAGAGCCTACTTGCATTTATGAAGATAATACAGCTTGCATCGAACAGATGAAGCTAAGATATATAAAGGGGATAATACAAAACACATATCGCCAAAGTTTTCCTATAATCAGCAACAACAGACCCTCCTCAAGATTCAAGTGAATCAAGTAAGGTCTGAGGAGAATGTGGCAGATTTGTTCACCAAATCATTGCCTAAGGCCATATTTGAGAAACATGTGAAAAACATAGGAATGCGAAGACTTTCCAAGCTCCCCTGATTAATGTAAGTATCAGGGGGAGGTGTGGACGTCAGGGGGAGTCTAACACACACATGTCATACTCAAATGTAAAAGGTACGTTGTGCTCTTTTCCTTAGACCAAGGTGTATTTTTGTCCCATAGGGTTTTTATTGTTACTTGGCAAGGTTTTTAGTGAGGCAACAACTCATGCACCATTTCGTCTTTGACTTGGCACAAGGGGGAGTGTTAAAGGAAAAGCACATTATGTGCCTTCGTCAAAGAGGGAATCAAGCAATTACAAATCACAGCTCAATCAGCATTTAGTATCATCAATGTAATTGATATTTCCGTTGTAATCCTATCCCTATATAAAGGAGTTATGAATGAAATGAGTAGACCATTCCAATTGTCATTTTACTTTAACAAGAACAACATATATCAAGAAGGATCTGGATGCTCTCCTTGGCTACTCTCCATTCTTGTTTGTCCTTGACTTTTTATTTCAACCATTGATTTCAAAATATAATGATTTCTAATGATCCATGTAAGCAAATAACTCTTAAGGGCTCATTTTTGACTTTTCGAATACTAACGACATGGATCATTAGCAAATTAAGAACCTTAAGAGTTATTTGCTGACGTAAAAGTTGAGGATCTTAAGGTTCTTAATTTGCTAAGGAAATTTGGATCCTTTCCTTAGCAAATTTGGATCAATGGTTGAAATAAAAGTTGAGGACAAACAAGGATGGAGAGTAGCCAAGGAAAGGATCCAAATTTGCTTCGACAATCTAAACCTGGCGGATCATTTCCTGAAAAAAAAAAACATTTAATAATTAATCTTCAATTGGGTCAATTCTTACTGAAAAACACGTTCCCCACATTCCGAGGTTCCACCATTAATTAATTTCCCAATCTGGGAAGGATGGAATTAATTTTTATGCCCTATTAATTAAGAAGAGAAGGAGAATAAAACTTCGGATATAAATTTAGGCCTGGCAATTCAGCCCATGACCCATTAACCGCCCGTTAACCGCCTGCTTAAAACTCATTTATTTCCTCCCGATAATATAACGTGTTAGTGGGCTGCCAACCCGTTAACAACCCATTAGGTAACGGGTGGAAACGAGCTGCCTGACGGAACCCATGCATCTAGCCCGATTAGAAATTAAAAAAAAGGGTTTTTGTCCATTTATCCTATTTTTAGAGATTTTTTTCCCACTTACTCCATAAATTTTTAAATTTTTTTTTTTTAATACCATTTTACTCCAAGGAGTTCACCGACTAGCTCAGCTTCTTTCACTCTGCCAAGGAGTTCGCCGCCAATTTTACGAGCTGGTTTTAATTGGGTATGTGGTAGAATTGTTTAACTGTTGAAGACGAGCTCCGAGCTCTATGAACTGGCTTTGATTTGTTTCAATTTGTTGTGGGTTGCATGCATGTTGTCACTGTGTGATCTGATTGTTGGATTTGATAATGGATAAAGACAACCAACATAAGATTTAAAATTGCATCATGCAATGTGAATTGTCTTTATGCGTATGAACAAGAGCAGAGGGCTTCAAAGCCTACAGGAAATTAAAGAAGAATTGGCTTTAATTCTAAGCGGTGTAACTGTAACCTCCCATTTTTGAAACATGATAAGAGTACTGCTAATACTATCTTTGACAAAACTGTTTCCACTTTTTTATGCAAAGAAGCAAAATTTTAACAGAACTTTTTCTCGTTCTTGATTCCATTTTAATGGATAATGGGTGTGAAAGAGTTTTAAAAAATGAAAAAAAAAAAAATATATATATATATATATATAGATACACATACATACATACTAGCCTCTTAACACACGCTCACGCGTATGTCAATTGACATTTTTTACTTTTTTTTTATACTTTATTTGTGTCTATAATATTTTATTTATAAAAAAAGAGTTTGTTTTAGTAATTTCTCTAAAAAAATGTTTATTTTTTATGAATAACTTTTTCTTTCTTAAAAAAAAAAGTTAACTTTTTGTTTAAGAAGTAATTTTTTTATTTAAACGGCCAACTCTAAAAAAAAATAAAAAAAACTGCTATTGCGGTTAACAAAACAACAAAACGTCTAAGATATAATTTTTTTGTAATTTCTTCAATTCAATTTGCTATTATATTTAGTATTTTATCCTTCATGTGTTAAATTATAAATTTTTAAACTATTATCAAAGAAGGGTAAATTGTGGGTTTTTGAAAATTTAACCATAAGCCTTCTTGGCTTAATTAATACTGATATATATTCATTTTTATGTTAGCGGGTCGTAATGGGTTTCCATGGTCAATTTATTAACGGGTTTCAATGGGTAATTGATTAGAAAATAATTTAAAAAAAAAAAAAAAAAACCTAAGTGGTCTTAACGGGTTCCAATGGGTAACCTGCGAACCCATTGGGCTCAACCCGTTATAACCCGTTATCTTAACGGGTTATAACGCGTTGAGCCCGTTAAGACCGCCCGTAACCCGCCCGTGACCGCACTGTTGCCAGGCCTAGATATAATATGTGGGGCATAAATTAAGAAGAGAAGGAGAATAAAACTTCGGATATAATATGTTCCACGCTTGCAAACAAGAAGAACAATATCTTGCAAACAAAAAGGACAATATTCAATATTGTGTAATAAAAAACTAATGAGTATAACCAAATAGTACAACAACCCTAAGAGCTTTGAGAGAGAGAGAAACAGGTCGGCGGCGACTCAACTAAGAGATTGCTCTCATCCAGCGGTGGCCATGGAATTCGGGCTGGCCTTTTGGCCTCACCAATGACGCGTGATCTACTGCCGGACGGGACCTAATGGCTAACATCCCGGAGGCTTTGGTGTGGGTTTGCTCGAAGGTCTTTACAGGTGGTTTTTGGCTCCAGATCGACTGAATTTCTCTGGGATGCGTGTGGTGCAGTTATGGTGGGTCTCAATTTGCAGATTGACGGCGTTGCTGCTGTTTGAGGAGTGCTGGGTTGTGGCAGTTTCGACTTCGGCGGCGGCGTGGAATAGTGGAGCGCTGGGTCGTAGCGGGGTTCTGTGGCGGTGTTAGCATCGGGACTACGGAAATCCTGCCGGAGTGGGCGTAGGCATGGTGGTGGCTGAGGACTACTATGCTTGTTGCACTGGTTTGGAGATGGAAGTGGTATGGGCCAATCGTGGCCTGTTGGGCTTTAGTAGGCCTGCTATTGGAGCTCCTTGGGACAGAAATTTGATGGGCTAGGGTTTTGCTCTAACCCCATCCTTATGTTTTTAGTTCGTCTAATTACAACAAATTCCTTGTATTTTAAGAGACCTATGCACTTTTGTTTTTTTGTGCCTGTTTACTATGACTGTTCATAGTTCATAGGCTCGCTGAATGCTCACTTGTCTAATGGGTGGTACTAGCATACCATGTCCTAAACTTGTCCTTGGTATGGCAAGGGAAGGTATATATCCGTACCATTCTGGCTTGAGTATGAATGAAATTAATGTTTGGTTAAAAAAAATATATATTCAATAGTGTGTAGGAGAAACCACATGATACATGTTGCTTTGAAGTATTAATTATGTGCTTGATATATAAGAACAAGAGTACGTGGCACCTAGTGCATTATTTATTCGATCAATTTTAGTTTCTTATTATCTCAGAAGAAATATTCTGCAAAAATCAGTTAAGTGCATGACAGCTGAAATTATGATCGGTTCTTCAATTATTATTGATTTTCATGTTTGACCACATGTTGTCAGTGGTAGAGACCAAAATTTAAGCTTATTGGAGTACACCCAAAATATAATTATCAAAACATAAAATAAAAAAAGGGATGCAGGTAATATTTTTTACAAAATAATTGATTGAGAATCGTTATTTAACTAGTATATATAATTGATATTAATAAATTATAATAATTCTATGGCTGATATTAAAAAGATTTGGGATTTAGGGATATTGTGTGTGTATATTATATGTTATTGATAATGATTATTAGAAATTGGGTCCAAATAAGGGGAGCACATCATCAGAACTTCGGTCCAAACTTGGGTCCATCAAGTTTGAATTCCCAAAAACATATACCAAAAACTGATCGAATTAGTTTAAAAATTCTCCAATCTAAAGCCCCAGCGGTGAATGAACAGTACCCTCCAAGTGATTGGACGATTTTACCCCTTAAACTAGGCTTTGACTGTTTTGCCCCTGGATCATGTCATGTCGTCTTTCACCGCTTGGTCGCGTTGCCTGCATAAATATCTCAACTCAAAACCTGATCTCTAGTCATTCATTCTAGTTAATATGATATTAATATATTATTCTTTTCCAAGGATCTCAACTGGTCCAACCAATCCCCGAAGTCATATATATATTAGATTAGTACACTACACTGAAACGAAAATGCAAGCAAGACTCGGATTCTAGCTTCTGGTTTCTTCTATACCTTCACCAATTATGATTGTAGAATACTAATCACATAACTCTTCTAGAATACTAATCATATTCTAAGATCATAATGGAGAGAGGAATAGAAGTAGTGTAATACTTGAATATTGGGGTTTCTCTTCACAAACAAACGAGCTAACATCATAATAGAGAAAGCCAGCAGAAATGAATAGAAGTACTGTTGTAATATAGTGAACTATTAGGGTTTCACTGTATATCCAAATGAGCTAGCTATACAAGCATATACACTTGCATATTTCTTTGTAATGGTACGTTTAAGCACTTTTACAATCCCCTTTTTCTTCTGTTTATTTATTTTCTCTTCTCCTTTCCAACATGCATGAAGATGGAAACTTTTTATTATTATTATTATTATTATTATCATCATCATCGTTTTTTAAGGTGTTAAATGGAAAAATTGGGTGATCAGAAGTTGTCTAATTAATGTATGACTTTGTTTTAAACTTTGGTTAGAGCACCTATTACCTAATGACGAAGTCATGGGTTCGAGTCACCATGGGGGTAGGAGTGAAATCCTTTGATCCTCTTTAAAAAAAAAAAAGAAAAAAAGAAAAAAAAAAAAAAAGACTTTGTTTTAAACTTAAAAGCTAATCTCAACGATGTGCGGGAGGTTTTATAATGAAAGAAAAAACAAAGGGAGTAGTGAGATGGGATGGACTTGAAGACAAAACTCCCTGCACAAAGTGACAAAACAAAAGAATTAAAAGCCAATTAAATAGCAAGCTCAATTTCTAGTAAACTGTAAAAAAAAAAAAAATTTCATTATCGAAGACACATTTTTTTTTGAAAGAGAAGTTGATATCATTAGATCAAACAGCAACAAGGCTGTAGTCTATCATTATCGAAGACACATGCATCATCACCCAGTACCATTTGATTTTGATTATTGTGTATTCTTAGTTTTTTTTTTTTTTTTTTAGAGTAATAGTCAACCATTTTATTAATAATAAACATAAAAAAAATTACAGCTTATAGATGTAGAAGGTACATCAAAACATAAAATAACAAGAGAAGTACTAGGTGCAACAAAACATCGGAAATAAAACCTAGCAAGGATACGAAGGGATGCAATTAAGCATTTGATGAAGCACCAGATAGAGTCCGGGCTATGTAAAATGGTACCAATAGTATGGTCGATCGACCATACTTCCACGCAAAGATATACGTCGAATAGAGGGTAATCTTCTATCAAGATAACCGCCGGTAGTGTGACCGACCTTGCCTACTCCACACAAAATAAAGCGCTGAATAGAGAGCAATCTTCTACCTAAGTAACCAAAGAAGCAATTTCAACATGCAGATAAGTTTAGGGCCCAAAAATAGTCTCCTGGATCCCAAATGCGAACCCTAACAACTTCGGGCTCATTCACCAGCCGCCCGGCCCCAAGAAGGAAGACCCAGCCCAAATTCCACTTGAGCAACCCAACAGAATAGAGGCCAGGCCCACCAGGGTACTTTGGGCACCCAAAGCCTCTCTGGGTACCAGCCTTGATCGCGGCTCTGGGTACCAGCCTTGATCGCGGCTCTGACAGTTGCTCCACCGCCCATCTTCAAAGACGGCACCACCCGGTCCCACCACATACTTGAGATGATCTAAGAAGGCAACGTAGCCATTGCTTCTCCCCATTGAACAGAGACACGATGACCCTGATCAAGGAATGGGAACCAGAGATCTCCACCACCAGGGTTACTCAGCAACGCCACCGCATCTTGACTCCATAATAGCCCATGCAGGCCAGGATCCCAGATCCGGCCCCAAAGCAGACTCGATCTCCGGCAGCCCTCCATACACTCAATCGCAGCCTCTTGCCACTCACCACCTCGCTCCTTATCGCTGCCCACTGGTTCTTTAGCCTAAACAAACCAGGTTGAAGAACGGAACGCTCACAGCCACCGGTGAGATGTGCTTGCCATGGCCACCGGATTGAATCACAGAAAAATCCTGAACGCTTTGGGCGATCTGAGATTGAGAAACAAGGCCACAAGCTCTGCGCAGTATTCATGACACCAGGAACGGGTCGGCATACTCCTCCGCGAGCATAAAGGAAGGTGCTAGAGACGGCCATCCAAGGAGGTGACCGCTCTCACCCTAGCAGAGCGCTAGGTCGAGTTATTGTGTATTCTCAGTTGTTATGTGATAAGAATAAAATCAAAAATCAAAACCGCATTGCCCTTTCATGCCAAATACAAGCAAACTGACCCTCAAACTATCCTTGAGATGTTTCCATTGGCAAAGGAGTGCAGTCAAGGAGCTCAATTTCAACTATGTCATGCATAACAACCTCAATATATTATGCAGAATCAATTGATAATACCAGCTTGTATCATAATCTGTATAAACTAATGATGATCTACAAGTCTGTAACTCTGTAACACAAAACATTAGTTTATATACCAAGGATAAAAATATAAAAGAGAAAACTGCATTTAAAAATAGTGGAGGAAGGTACATGTTGACTAGGGTCAAACCCTAAAACAATGAGTAGTAATATGTGGGTTTTGAACGGCTGTTGGGTAGCCTTGTTTGTCTCTCCTTGAGTCGATCAGATGAAGAACGCGCTTAGCTTGTGCTGGGTTAATAATTCATTGACAATTGAAAAGAATGTTTCTGGAACCTAGAAATATTTAAACCGCCGAACTTGATTAATTGCTATCTTATATGCTTGTACCTGATCGAGTGGGAAGTGTATCATATTTTATGTGTGACATTTTGGCCTCTAGCGTACCACACACTTCTCACTTATAAATAGACCACATCTTTTCTCTGTTAAACCACTCTCTCTAATTCCTAGACATCTCACCCACCATTTACTTTACTAGCTAGAGAGCTGTCTTCTCTATCTTCTCCTGCAGCTCGCTTCCGGTAGCTATAGCACTGACATCCATGGCATCTTCAAATAATGACCATGATCAGGTTAAATCTGCAGGACTCTTCGAGAGGTTATGGGGGAAGATAGTTAAGTTTAGCTTGATGTTAAAAAAACTAGGGCAAGATGATCCAAGAAGAATTGTTCATTCTCTTAAAGTGGCACTTGCTGTTACATTAGTCTCCATGTTATTCTACTTTGAACCACTATACGACGGTTTTGGTCTTGCTGCTATGTGGGCTATTCTGACTGTTGTGATCGTTTTTGAATTTACTGTTGGTCAGTTCATACTTCATACATGTAATTAACCATATTTCTATTTCTATTCGTATATGGATTTAAATTAATCTCAAAGAATCCATATTAAATCATTTGAAAAAATTTCAGGAGCGACGATAGGACGTGGTTTGAATAGAATGATGGCAACTTTAGTAGCTGCTGCTCTTGGCATTGGAGCTCATCGATTAGCAACTCTTTCTGGAAAGCAAGGAGAGCCTATACTTATTGCTCTCTTTGTCTTCGTAGAAGGTACATATGTATATAAGGATGATAAATACTAATTAGGTTATGTATGCTTCCATTTTATTCTATGTTTCATCTTGGTTTTGAATTTGGTGCAGCTGGAATAGTGACATTCTTCAGATTTATTCCCCAAATGAAGGCAAGATACGATTTTGGTCTGCTGGTATTCAACTTGACATTCTGCCTGATATCGGTGTCTGGCTATCGCGACGATGAGGTTATACGAATGGGATTCGAGAGAACAAATACCATCATCATTGGAAGCTGTTCTGCTGTTGCTGTTTGTGTTTTCATTCGTCCAGTATGGATTGGCGTGGAACTTCACAATCAGATTGCTACCAACATGGAAAAGCTTGCCAACTTCTTAGAAGGTACAGCTATCCAGCTATAAGCAATCAATAATTATTCTTTTCTACTTTGGGCAATGATATAGGGCCTCAACGAGGCCTAAGATTTGTGGCCTCAAATCTTAAGTGTCATGCCATGTAAGTAAATAAAAATTTATTTTCAATTCCATATAATATATCTTGCCACATCATACTATTTCAACACCAACTTTACCCTTTTACATTTCCTTTTAGATGTTAGGAGGTGAATCAATTACATTAATGAATTTAATTAGGTGAAAAAAAATATCAGCTATTAATGATGTATTAATTTAAGGGATATGTCTACAGATTCTTTGATCAATATTTTTCTTCATTTAATTAAATTTTTTCCTTTAATTTTTCTTCCCAAATGGCATTAATATATTGAATTATGTGTCAAGAAATAGACGTTAACTTTTCTTTCCAAATATTGATTAATTTTATCCACAAAAATATAGCATTAGTAAATTGAATTTGGGAAATACTTATGTCTAAATTAAGAGGTAAGAAATAATTTCAACCATTAATTAACATCTACAATCTAAATATAAGGGAAAGACAAACAAAAAATATTAAATTCAGATCTAACTTTTAAACCCTAGCTACATAAAGAGAAAACAATGAATAAAAGAATAAATACAATTATATGAATATGTATTTTTCACATTATATTTTCAAAATTTGCAGGAACCCAACAAAGGTTGAATTCATATACATGTGTTATACAAATCTGTTAATCGAATGTACGTGCAAATCTATTGACTAAATTTCATGAAATTTTTTCTACTCTTGATTGAAGAAAAAAAAATTGTTATTTAAATCTAAGCATGAGTGTAATGAAAAAGAAATGAAAGAAAGCCATTTTTTTTTAGAAGAAAGCCAAAATAATTTTTGAGGTAGAAAACCAAAATAATTTAGAGTCATTAGATTTTGGAAGAATAAGATGGTCTTTTTCTCAAGAATTACGTGGCATGATTTGACAAATAGGTGATTTATGTAGATGACATGGCATGACACCTAAGATTGAGGCCACAAATCTTAGGCCTCATTGAGGCCACAAATCATTTTCCTTCTACTTTTATTATCAATCACTTTTATACGTGTTTTTATTATCACGCACATAGATATATACATGTAAATTAATAATATGTGCACTTTGTATTTAAAAAGTATCTAACTTTATTATTATTATACATATATATGTATGTATATGTTCTTGCATTTATATTTAACTTCGCCAAAAAGATTCATGTATTATTTTTAGTTTGTTTTTACTACTACGTACCAAGAAACTTAAAAGTAATTATCTAACAAGTTCTTGCATGTATAATTACTTAATTACAGGATTTGGAGATGAATACTTTTCAGTATCCAAGAATAGCCAGAATAGAGACAAGTCATCTTCTCTTCAGGGATATAAAAGTGTTCTAACTTCAAAAAGCAGTGAAGACACCATGGTAAGAACAAATATTCAAATTAACTGAGAATATAAATTCCACATTGCATTAAAGCTAGTTTGCATGGTCCTATTAGGGTTGCTTTACTCGTTGCAATCGGATTTCAATTAGGTTTTATGTTCTAACTTAATTTTTTATTATTATTCTCCAGGCTAATTTGGCAAGATGGGAACCGGGCCATGGGAGGTTCAGGTTTCGTCATCCATGGAAACAATACTTGAAAGTTGGAACCCTAACTCGACAATGTGCGTTCAAAATTGAAGCTCTCAACAACTACCTTACCTCTGAAACCCAAGTATGATAAGCAAGCACTTTCACCAATTTACGTTGTTATTATATATAACATACATATGATCTGACTTATCTTTTGCTATAAATTCTTCTAGACACCTCAGGACGTTAAAAGCATAATACAAGGGCCAAGCGTGGTTATCAGCTCAGAGTGTGGGAAAGCATTGAAGGAGTTAGCAACCTCAATGAGGAAAATGACCAAATCACCCTCAAATGATCCCCACATTGCAAAGTCTAAAGATGCCGCTGAAGAACTCAAAACTGTTATAAGATCAAGCTTGTGTAAACACCAAGATGATTCCCTAAATATAATAAAAGATGGTGCAGTGGCATTACTACTCTTTGAAATTATCACTTGTACCGAGAAAATTTCTGAGGCTGCGCATAAACTAGCATCCCAAGCACATTTTAAGGATGTAAACCTAGAGTGACACCGGTCCAGGAAAACTCGGGGAATGATGGGCCGCACCATGCTATTACGATTGAGGGATAATCGCGCAGTTAGCAGTGAGAAGTTCAAGAATGGAAGGGTAGATTGTGGATGCTTGACCAGTTCTTTGTCAATAAATAAATTGCTGGAAGCGCTTATTTAGCTTTTTTAGAATTTTCTTTCTCTCCCGTAGATGCATTTAGCGTCTTTTCCACTGGAAGCTCAGAGATTCAGTTCGAAGCGTTTCGTATTTGTACTCTCTGCAAATGATAAAATGTCACCTTTTGTGATCACAATAATCTGTCCTCCTTCCCAAATTAAATAAGAAAAAAAAAAAAGATAGATCGAGTGGAACAATTCTTTTGTACTCTCATGCTTGGATACAGAAAATTATTGCACTTACTGTCTTACTGATAAATTAAGCATGCCCTGCTAGACCTGAAAGTTGAGAGGTGTTTAACACCTAATTCCTCTCTCTTTCTTTTCTAACCCCAGCTCACCCATGCATGATGCAGATTCGAACCTGTAACTTTCACTGTGTTGGATTTTCCAAAAAACCAACAGACCACAATTCACAAGCACACCTAACCCCCTATCAATTATCATGATCTATTAACAAGATAGAAGACGCAGGAAACTAATAATTAGATTACAATCCTTGAATCACTTACTCTTTTCATTAAACTAAAGGGTTAGATTTGATGTTGATCTTTTTATTTGGTAGATTGTTGTGAGCACGTTTTGATCCTATCTAGAAGCTGCACTGTGTTCCTCGAACTGCTTTCATATATAGCATAGGTTAGTTAGTAATTATTCTTCGCCTGCAAGCTTTCATAAATTAACTTAGTAGGGTTTCGTCAGTGAAGTTTATACTAGGGTTTTGTAAGTGAATCTTAAACTTCTCGATCATATGCATGATTGCATGAGTAACTACTTTCTATATATATTGGTAAATGTATGGTTTAAATTTCTAGGCGGTTATTTACCGTTAATGGATGCTCCTGATATGACATTGTTTAATACGTCAAAACTAAAATTGAGAGTACTTAACGTGTAACCACGTTCATATTCAATGTTCAACTGCTGCCTCATTAACTAATTCATTTTCCTCTCCTCTCGTAAGAGCTACCATACATAGTCCACCTCAGTCCCCACTCCCCACAATAGAAAAACATTGTCATTGAGCTAGCTAGGTCCTTTCTGGCTTTGTTTTTGCCATATTGTTCAATTCCAATTACAAATCTAATAATTTTTGTTGGAGAGAAATAGTTGAAATCCAACGAATAATTCTGTCAAGGAATAAATAAATTGAACTTTGTGATATCCCCAACCTTACCCATTTAATTATTCAACGTCTAGAATGTAGATGATTTCTTTCTTATAAACCATAGCTTACATCCAAATCTTGGGAATAAAGGTCCTCACTATTTGTTGTTGTTTCCATTCCCAAGGAATAATTTGAAATCTAGTTTTGATTTGTAGTCATGATTCGTAGTATATACATATCGACACGTATCGGATGCATCTGAAAATATATCTTTTGAGGATGTTTTTGATAGGAACAACTGCGCAGATACGGCCTGATCAAGAGATTAATTAAAAAGGGGTTTCATTTAAATTCTTGTCTCTTTGTTTTGGCAAGAATCTTGTCATGGTTGTTAAGAAAATTAAATATTTGCTGGTTTTATTTGAAGGACATTATATAAGGTAGTTCCCCCAAAAAAATAACAAAAAATGTAATTATAGAAACCAGCAAATATCCTATAATTACATTTACAAAAAATTGTACAATGTAATTATAGAAACACATGTTCGAGATATCTACAAGTTTAACAGCTGATTCTTCTGGGGTGGATTTCGTGATCCTATGAGACAAATTTGTTTACTCTACTGATTTATTTTTGGTCAGTCATACGCGCTATGTCATGACCGTTGTTCTCAAGGTATCCACTATTCATATCGGGAATATGTGGTCTTTCGGAGGAGTGGTTCACTTTCAACATTAGGCTTTTAGATGTGGGTCATGCAAACAATCAAAGGTCTCTAATGCATGAATTAAGGAGTGTGTTGGACGCGCAACATATATGTAAGGGTATAATTATTCTTTAATTGCCTTCAACAAGAGGAGAAATATGCGCATATCAAAGTTCGCATCTAAGAGGCAATTAATCTTGCCAAGAAAATTGCTACCACATAGGCAAATAATTATTTATTACCTACGATACGTTATCAAGACTATTAAGAGTTTTGATTGTATTCAAGGCCAATAACTGTGACCTAAAATATAGTAGAGTTAATTATATATAAGTGCATCTTAAATGTTTTTTTAGCCATAAGGCCACCAACTAATTTTTTTCTCTCATAAGGCCACTAAATTTAAAATGGTGTTATATTTTGGATATAAAAACTATAGAAAATTATACATAAGTGTCATTTTTGTTATAAACTAGAGAATATGAGAGAGATAGAATAGAGAGACAAAATGTAGGAGGAGGTAGAAGTGTGTATTTCATTCTCATTAGACCCCTTTATATATGGGTACATTTTACATCATAAGGACGTAACTAATGAGTATCTACAGTGGACAGCCACATATATATAATATTTATAACACTCCCCCTTGGATGTCCACCACTAAATGATATGGTGTTGAACGCGCTTAATGTTGCCTCGTCAAAAACCTGCCAGGTAACAAAAACTCAGTGGGATAAAAACAACCCTGGTCGAAGGAGAAAAAGAGTACAACGCATATGTCATTGGTAGCATAATTTTGAATGCTCCCCCTGATTGTTGCAAGTTTCAATCATGTATGTAATAAAATACATGCGCTCCATGTATATTGGATATGGTGTGTCAATCACATAGGTGAGACCATATGTGCTTTGCATAAAAGGGAACTCATCATGAATTTCAATTCCTGCGAAGGTTAGGGTAATACCAATAAAACTATGATAATAAATCTTACCTCACATGATAAGAGTAAAATCAATTTCATATGCTCAAATTATAGATAAAGATATTAATTAAAGAATAACAATATAAATGAACAATAATTGTCACATTTACCTTTATCCAAGCATTGAAATTTAAGTATGACATACTTAGCCATAAATATCAATTTGTGTAATTGATAATTTTATATAGGCTCAATATGAGCTCTAGATAAAGTCATAACTTCACGAAGTTAGAAAATGTTGCAACATTATGAGCATGATTCGAATTCGATTTATTAGTCTTGTCATAGCATTGAGGCAATAAGTCACTTTGACTGTAAATGAATGAGTATATATGAAACTTTAGACTTTTTTATTCCATGAGTGAGCTTTAAGCTTTTTCATTCGTTCATGGACTTGTCTATGACAATATGAATCGGTCAAGGATTTGATAAAGCAATATGCTTATAATGACACATAGAATTAGGAGATTTGCTTTTAGCAATTTGCCTATAAGATCTTCTTATTAACCAAGACAACATGCCATAAGCCTCTCGTCAATATAACACATATATGTAACACTGTACTTATAGAAAAGTTGTCGTTTGGAGAAGAATGATAGTCCCATGTCTCTATAAAGAGACTTGTGTCATAGTGATTTTAATTCACTAGAATGAACACCCTCTTGTCTTTTAGGGGTTATAAAGTCCAAATATTTCATCACGTTTCTAATAATCAAATTCATTGGAATTGCCTCTTTCCAATTTGGCCAATATTATAATTTGTTGACGTACACATCGAAACGTGGTATAGTATACAGCCCCTGATGATTTTCAGTAGCGCTACTATAGATGAGATATCATCAAATTTCGATCTCACACATTCATATATGCATGCATTAGCTATAATAAGCTTTATTGATATCAAGTACTCATTCCTCTTTTAGGAATGTATTGTCTCTTTAGGACAAATTAATTAGAGAATGTGGATCTTTGTATAACCTCATGAAGAGTGTTATAGGGCTTGTATAATATTCCTTTAAAGGGAGATTAAAACATTGGACGTAGTCGATATATCCCACATAATTTACGCCGTTACATTAGTCTTTCCTCCCCTAACGGCGGGAAGATTATCAGATTCACAAAATATGTGTTCATAAATATTGGATTGAAAATCCATTGGTGGGTGGCGGGCCCAAACCAATTTTTAGGTCAAGAAGATAATGAATTGAGATTTTTTCTCAAAATTAAAATGAGACATGGTGAATAGATATTACACACCAATTCATGTCGTTTTTCATAAACGATATTGCTCCCCCTAATGGCGGGAGGATTGTCCCATTAAAGTGACAACTCGCCAATATGAGATAAATTATAATTTCCTTGTTAGGAAGATTTGCAATTATTGTTGTATTATACACCAATGTAAAGTATGTAGATGAGTCTACATGATATAAACAATGAGACACTAGTCACGCCAAAATAATTTTCATTTGGCTTAATGAAATGTTTAGTTCGTGATACAGTATACAGTAGTATACTTAGAGTTGATTAATATAACTTAATTTAGGTAAAAATTTCATCACCAAATATATGCAATATATTCCACATAGGTAACATAATACGAGCTCGATCAGTTGGAGCCGGCCATCAATCAAGATCTGCAGCTCTTGAGATGATTGTTACCTTAGCTTTTTTAAGCATCAATTGTGAAAAACTATCAACAATTGCAATGGATCATGTCCATAGTTGCATTATATGCATGCAAGACAACTATGTTTGTCATTGTATTTATCATGAACATTCATGATCGGTTCAAATTGAATTTATTAAGGAACATGTTGTTCATATTATTGTTTGACACTGAAAACAAATGTCAAAATTATATACTCAAATTTGAGTTTGGGACATTAGTCCATATGGGTATAAGCATATACTCCAATAAATAATAGATTTAGGGATCATAGCCCTCATACTCAAAACATTTGATTTGAGTCTTCACAATTAGAAGCATGTTCTAAAAGTGGAGTGAACAGAGGTTCACATGTACTCATAAGAGAAGAGACAAAGGTCCTGACATAATTGGAGATCAAGAAACAAGAGGTTTCGATCTATTTGATTGTATAACAATTAGTGGAGGAATTTTAAGTCCTCATGAAATTGAATCAAGAAACATGTAGCTTCGATCTCATCATAAATTGAGAATTTTATATCAAATTATCAGATAAGATAATAAGAGGAAACCAAATTGAAGTCATCAAACTAATAAAAATACATACCTCGATTTTGTAGAAAATATAATTAATATTGTTGATACCAATTCAGGAGTACCATATAGCCAAAATAGAGAGATATTCATATAAAGTCAATAATTGATACATGCATTAATATAACATTATAACAAAATAATCAATAAATTTGTTGTAGTCTAGTTGGTTAGGATATTTTGTTTGCATCCAAAAAGACCTGGGTTCAAGTCCCAGCGATGGAAAATAATTTTGTTATTTTTTCACAAACGACATAATTATATGAGGTAGATATGACAAAAATAATCATAACACATCATGATCGAATAAAATAAATAACTATGATAAGTATTAAATAATAGTAATATATAGAATGAGTTACTTGTAACAATAATTACCTGAGAATGATAATAAAATTTATAATAAAATGAGTTATTAATAACAATAACTACAAGATAATGACAATTAAAAATATTATCATGATAATTATAACTCTTGCAACAAATTCTCATGAAAAATTCGGTTATGAAAAAATTGTAATAAAGGTAATTTAAACGTAATAAATGTGATTAAACAGATAAAGATAAGGAAACGTTAATCGGTGGCAAAACATAGGCTTACAATGTCTAAATAAAATAAATAGAGACAAAAAAAATGCCTAGACATTGGCTTAAAATTAACCGAGGATGTCAATAAGATCGGCGTTGATCATGTCATCAATATGTTTTCCATGGTTTACAAAAAAAATCAGAGACTTTGAGCTTGTTATCTTGACAGATTCTCCACATAATTTTAGTTGAGAGATAATCATATGTTTAGTGGAATTGAAAATCAGTGGCAGATTTAAAGTTCTGAAGGCGCAAAATGCGTCTATTCATATCGTGCTCTAGATAGAACAATGATTTTCTGGTGAGCAAATTGATCAGCCAATGCTTGCCAAATCCCAAGTGGATCTTTCACCGTAAGGTAATAATCTTTTAGGATCTTATCAAGATGATAACACAAGAAAATTATAAGCTTGACGGGATCTTGCACAGATGACTTATTGTCAACTTTGATGACATTTCCAAGGTTTTTAGCTATAAGGTGAATTTCAGCATCAAATAGTTCTTGCCAAAAATTTTAAGAGGATCAAAGTCCAATTTTGTTAGATGCATCATCTTTCTACAAAGAGAAAAGATGAGATATATTAGGATCCATAATCATTAGAACAATATGTTCAATGAAAAATTCAAATATGAAACAAAGGTTTCGAAGAGTTCATAAATATGAACAATGGATCCCATAGGGAACACACGAGAAAAACATTCGTGTGATGTCTATAGAACTATAGGTTCTAAGACTACTCGGTCAGAAGACTCGAGTCTTGAGCAATGTAACATGTAGTTCTCATTGTCGTATATGAAATATAAATTTTCAACAATTATATTATATAAAAGATACATACAAATATATGTAAATGATCGCATAAAGAAAATTTATATTCATCTAGGAGAGAAAGAAGAAAAACTCATAGATCATTAGCCTTGGTCATAAGCAATTATGTTGCACCATAAGGCTTGCAGATCATCATGGAATTCAAAGAAAAGAAAAAGAAAAATAAGAGCAAATTCGTGCTGATAACGTGTTATAAACTAGAGAATATGAGAGAGATAGAATAGAGAAACGAAATGTTGGAGGAGGTAGAAGTATGTATTTCATTCTCATTAGACCCCTTTATATAGAGGTAGATTTTACATCATAAGGACGTAACTAATGAGTATTTACAATGGATACATATATATAATATTTATAACAATTTTGAGATTTTAATTAGCCATAAGGCCACCTAGTATTTCTTGTACATATAAGGCCACTTTCATCATCAATTTATTTTTGTCTTGACTATTTTGCCCCTCTACAAACAAAACAAACAGTCTCTCACTCTCTCTCTCTCTTAAATCAAAACCGTATCTCTCTCCCTCTCTGTAAAATCCAACTGCAATTCTCTCCCTCCCTCACTCTCTCAACCATGAACCGCCATTCACGAACCACCCACCAGTCCTTGCCGAACAGGTCTATGTTGTTCCTCAAGTACCTAATATCGGAGCCCTAGCCCAAATCCGAGACTAGCGAATCAACAACTCCAGATCTCACATAATCAACTGGATCTCCCATATCCGTTCGACTACGCCGTTGTCTCCCTTCGCCGACTCTTGTCTCCCACAAATCACTGTCGCCGCCGACGGATTCCTTTGCTTCTCCCACAGATCGACAGCGACGACATCGTCTCGGCCTTTGAAGGAAACTCCAACCCGACGATGATCCAGGCAAAATCTTGCCTTTCTCCAGCGTCGCCGAACTAGAACTCCGATATGGAACGTCGAACTCGACGAGACTCGGTCGAACCGGTGTGCTGTCAAAGCCATCTAAGACGAAAACTCAGATCTTCATCGGTGACAACGACTTGTCCCCTGACTCATTGACCACCCGAGCTGCATGTCGATCGCTTTTAGGAAGCTTTTTGATTGCATATTTTTTTTAGCTGAATTTCAGTTTAAATTGAGATAATGCTGCATTAGGAACAATTGAGGTGGAAGAACTGTGAACTTTTTGTTTTGATGTGCTAATTTTTGTTGTCAATTTACTCAGATCGATTGCAAATTAAACAAAACATGGTGTCAATTTTTGATGTGCTATGATCCACTACCTGGACCACCACAGGAGACGGCGGTGGATAATCTACAAGGCAAGGTTGAGAGTAGGGGGTCGCTGGGCTTGAGAGCGCTTGGGCCTGCGAAGAGGCCGCCTCCCCTCTTATAGTAGACGGGCTTGCCCCGCTTTTCCTGGAAGGACTGGTGGTCCTTTGACGAACCTATAAATGAGGGACGTCTATAATGATGCGAAACTTGAAATAAAGCGATAACCTGATAACTTATTTGAGTTATGAAATTACTAGTCGAGAGGCGATTGGTTCATCGTCTTCCCAGTCGTCGCTCAAGGGGCCAAGGCGACTTCGTTTGTGGGCTTAAGCAGCAGCAACTTGACCGAGAATGAGAAATTAAGTTTGGGACCAAGAGGGTGTCTAGATTAAAATATAAATCTAAGTCATGAGGGGTTTTACCTCCGCAGGATCTTCATCGTCTGAAGAATCTTCAGCAACCTCAGGTTCTTCCGCCACGGTTTTTTGCTTCGCGGCCTGGCTAGTGTCCGCAGAGGAAGGACCAGCCTATTGACCACTAGTTGGCGGTGCACCCCTAACCCTAATATTAATCAACTGAAATTGATTAAGGCCAAAAGAACTTACCCCCCATGCCGGTTCACAGATTATTACTCCGGGCCTGCCCAGGTCGGGAGGGCCATGCTTCCCGAACGGGGAAGTGAGCGAGCACTTAAGAGTCAGTCTCACAAAGGTAGTTCAGGCAGCGGAAAAGCATGGCGAAGAGTTCAACGTCTGGTAAAGCCTGGCAGTTGACAGAGACTTTGGCCCACCATGAATTGTAATCCTTGTCGACTCCATCGACAAGATAAATAACAGAGGCCAGGAGGATCGATAGGGTGACGTGCTTTGAGCTGGAGGAGGTCCGGTTGGGAGGCCGATCCTTCACCAAGAGGTGTAGTAGTTCATGAAATCGTAAAGAGGGAAAGGTACCAATTGGGCTAACCCAAGTTGGCGATGTAATACCCCAGAAATTCGTTATTAATTCTTAAATGTTTCTTGGGATTAATAAAGTGTTCGTTTGTACAAGTTCGTGGTTCGAGGGTGAAGTGGAAGTGTTTCAAACAATTATTCGCTCGAAATGTTTCGATTCAAGAGTTGACTTTTTGTACATTTCAATTTTGTGAAAACTTTCTTCACGAAAGTTGTAGAGTTCGTGCATATGCAGAGGGAGAGAATCAGAGTTCGTATGAAGAAGTTATGAGGGATTGAAAATTTGGGATTTTTCTATAAATATAGAAAAATCCGAGATTAATTCATAAATCCAAAAATTTCCAGTTTTTGTGTTTTGGCCCCCCAGCTTTTCTCTCTTCTCTCTCCTCCGCGCCTCCTCAGACCCGACTGGTCTTCGTCGACTCGACCCGAGTTTTCCAGCTCAGTCACGCTTCCTCCGGTAGTGGACTTGGGCCAGACTGACTTGGATCGGCCTGCTCATCCTCTATGTGGTGTCAGCTTTCCCCGCCACCGCCCCCAGACAGAGATCGAAGTCTCCCCAGACGCACGATTGGGACCCGATCGGTTTCGCTTGCTCCGGCGACTTTCCGGTGGATTTCTTCATGTTTTTCGAATCTCCTATTCCTCCTTATCATCCCTATATAAGCCTTGCATCACGATTTGGAGTGTAGAGCGATAGATCAAGGTTTGAAGCTTTCGACGGACCACAATGAATCTGGAATCTTATCAGAAGGCCGAGATTAATCTAACTTACAAGCTCGATCTAGACCGATTCTGACGTAGCTCCAGGTATGAAAGTTGTTTATCTCTTCAATATGAACAAGGTTGTAGTTGACGACTTTTGCAATGGAGGTGGTTGACCCGGCGTTGACCACCGCCGTTGACCACCTGCTGACCCGCCGCTTGTGGCGGAGCGTGGCAGTTTGTCCGGTCTCCGTTTTGGGTTCATTTTACAGTTTATTCATCTACGCATCAATACAGTTGTTTGGATATATTGTAAGGTCAATTTGGAAAAAGTTGATGCAGGCTAGGGTTTTGGTTTTATGCGTTATCTTCAGTTTGCTATCCGCAAGGATCTGACCGTCAGATTTACTTCAAATTTGGATATGATAATCGTAGAACTGTTCCGATGACCTTGTATGGTCACAGATGAAGATCCGACCGTTAGATCTTTGTATAATTGTGAAATAGCGATTAGGAAGCGATTTGAGAGGATCCAACCGTTAGATCGTCATTTAAGTGTATTTATGAATCGTTTGCTAAGTTAAGACCGTACTTGATTAGGTACTTGACGGTTTGAGTTGACAAGCGATTGGGATTTTGTGATTGTGGATTGATAGAAGACGCAGCTGGATTAGAGGTGAGTAAATCTCACGTGGTTCAATTAAGAACCTAGTTATTTAATTGTTGGAATTCATTGATAATTGTAAATAGTTTTCAAAAATAAAGATTTGTTTGAAATAATATGAACTCGATCGACTACAGTTCATAGGGCTATGGCTCAGGTAAAAAAATAAATTTAAGTATAAATTGAATTTCTTGGTTTTAATACGTATGAACTATAGTTGGTATTAGTGGTCATTCCTGTGTGAATGACTACGTATATGTATATATTTACGTGGAATATATATATTGGATGGTGTAACATTGGTGAAGTAATGATTGAGAGTTTATTGAATTGCTATTTCGAGCATTTCTCTTACAAGCATACAATTATCATGATGTGTTGATTATTGTGTAAAAGTGTGTTTTGCTTGAGGATGGTATTTGAGTCATGTGGGATTTGTTTTAAATGTTTTCTAATCTACGGATTTGGTGTCACAGTGGTGACAGTTTCTGATCTTTAGATCTGGTGTCACAGTAGTGACAGAGGCGAAATTTTAAAGGAGATGATTTATTGGGAGTTGATGGATGATCATCGACTTTAGTTTGGAGTTGACGGGTGATCATCGACTTTAGTGTGAGTTGTTTGACTTCCTTATTGATTTTCCTTTTCATTCTAATGGTTGATTTTAAGTATAATCTTCTGAACTAAACTATATGCAGGAGTTGCTATAATTTGAATTGTGTGACTTTTGGTGATCTCTTGAACTAAATTTCTACACAGGGATTACTAATTTTTATAAAGTGTGATTGTATGTTTGGTTGTGTTTTGTGGAGTTAAATATTGTTGCTTTAATTAATCTCACAAGCTGAGAAATAATAACCATGCATGACGTGAGTCATATTAATTGAGATTACTCATACGAGCTTCAAAAGCTTATCGGGTTTGTTGGTTGCAACCTGGTGTACTATTCCATGGTGTAGCGGTTATTCCTGCAGGTCAGGACCACCAAGGTTGAGATCTAGGCGAGGAGTGCAGCAGTGTTAGGTTCATAACCTATTTTTGTTAGCGTACTGCTGGTTTTGGTATGCTCCTAGCGAGCGTGTACATTTGTATATAAGTTCTCTCGAGTTTTGTATACAATTGTTGATGGGATATTCGACTTAAGTGATCGAGTATTTATTACGTTTGTTGTTGCTAAGTTTTATTTGAAGAAGTTTCAATGTATTTTGGGCATTTGGTTAAATTTTTGCGTTTTAGATTTGAATTTCTTTATTCTAAATTAGGGGCGTGACAGGCGAGCGAAGTGGTTGAGAGCATAGAGCTCATAACTTATCTCATCAGCTGTGAGCCTGATGTTTGAACAAGAGATGGTGCGGCGGAAAGCAAAGCGCGCGTAGTCGCTATAATTCGAGCCACTGGGCAGGAACCCTTGTTGAAAGGGAGGCGAGAACCTCCTATTGAGAACCAGGTCTGAGCCTGGTATCTCGTCCAGAAGGTATAGATAAGAAAACACTCAGAGTATGGCGGGGAGGTGTACCTTTCATCTTGGCAGAGCCATCAACCTAGGAGTGAGTTGACTGGCGGATTTTCCTGGATATTTGGTCCACGGAAATGGGGGAAATAGACTTGCAGCTAGAAGTCCAGGATACAAAGGGGGCCAAAAATGTTGATCTCGAAGGGATGCATGGTGGCCTAATAAAGGCAATGATATAGCGAACCCAGTACGGGTTGCTCGAGGCCAACATGACGACTGTTGTAGAGAGCAGTGGCCAAGGAAGTCTAGGTGCCGGTGGGTTCGTTGGCGGAGATACAAAAGACTTATTTACAGAGCCAGTACTCTAGAAAGGCAATGTCGCCGGTCATATTGTGTTCTTTGCGATAATGGTTCTGCCAAATCAGATAAGATCTGCTGTGAGAAGCGAGGCCTGCTTGTCCCATTAGCGAAGGGAACTCAACTGCATCAAATTGGCCTTGCACATAAGGCTCGTAGTCAATGGGCAGCCCTGTGATAGTAAGAACGTCCAGCAGCGTTATGCTCATTTGCCCAAATCTGAAATCGAAGGTGTTGCTGGAAGTGTTCCAGAGGTAGAGGGCAGCGGCTAAAGGTGAGCAATTGGCACCGTTGGGGAGTTGAAAGCATAGATCAATAGTGTGGAGGATGCCCACCGCATTCCAACGATCCATATCTCTTTCTCTGACTTCTTGATACCAAGAAAGTTTGTCTTCGTTCACTGAAGGCCAGAACCCTATTTTGGCTCTCTTCTGGCGCTGGCCCCAACTGCTGAAGTCATTGGGGGTCCTTCGGAGGACTGGACTAGGGCGGCGAATGGGAAGACCGTATAAGGCTATGGCATCTTCTGAGAGAATATCTCGAGGGCAGGACCCAATCCGGCCCGGTCATTTGGCAAACCAGACAGAAGAGGCATATAGATTGAGGTTTGGGACAAACATCGGGCACCCATACCGGTTCCCCAAACATGGGAGGCTTCTTCATTGATTTCCTCTTCCTGATCAATATTGATTTTCTTCTGAAGGCCATTTCTGGGTTTCTAAAGGAGAAGTGGAGTGTCGGAGAGGAGAGTTTTCTGGGGTTTAAAGAGAGACTGAAAAAAAGGTTTCTGATGTGATGTATCAGGATATTTGCAGCAAGATTTAAATAGAAGATTTTGTGAGGAAAATGATGCAACGAAAAGACGTTAGCAGTTGGGCAGACGCAAACCCTGATTAATGGCCTCGTTTATGTCATAAGTCGTGTCGCTTAAGTCCTTTTTGATCAGTTACATATTCGTGGGCTTGATCTCGAGGCCTGGGGGCAATGTTTGGGCCCAAAAGTATTTTTGGCAATATCCTTTAAGAGGATTCAGCATGGCGGGCCGATACCTGTGGTCCAAAAATAAGTCTACTTGGGTGTGAGTTACAGCTTCGCCCATTCCGGAGTCCATAAAGAAAACGAGTTCTTATAGGATTCGAGTAGAAGAGACCGATTAGGAATCTTCAATCAATAATCCTTCTATGGCAAGAAGCCATCAAAACCCTAGTTATAATACTGTGTTTCAAGGACAAACAAAGGACAACTCTCCAATCAATCTCAACGATTATCCAAACCTCTCCGGAACGAGCCTACCTTAAACCTAGTTGAAACTAGCGAAGCAAGGGCAATGCCCTCACAACCCAGCAAAGCTAAAGTCACGCTTTAGCAAACTCGTGCTTTCTCCTACTTCTCGGTGATTGCTCTGCTTAACCTTCAACTGTAAGTGTTGAGTCGGTGACGCAAGATATCACACCACAAGTCCTTACCCATAAGGCAAGAAGTTCTTTTTGGAAAGGCAGAGAAAAGAACCTTGTGACGAGGTTGGTACTCTCTTCGTCCACAGCGTTTGAGAAGAAGTCAGGTCAAGGGACGCCCCGACGACTACACTGAAAAGTGTTGGCATGCTTGCGCACTCAAAAGAGACAGTTTGCTACATAGATTGGTTTTGGAGCCAAACATTTTGGCACGCCTAATGAGACTGCAGTAAAGTCTTTTCGTGTTCGCCATCATTGGGATGCCAGGGGAAAATTTGTACCAAAAGAAATTCCTAAAGTGATGCCTGTCTTTCTCAAGAAGAAGTGTAAATTCCTAAACTTCCTAAAGCACAGGACCTCCAGCTACAAGCCGCATGAAAGTGATGCTTGTCGTGGTCTTTTCAAGGAAGAAGTGTCTATGAACTCTGATCTAGACTCGCAGATAGACAAGATCGCCCATAGCGCCGCTGGCAACACTACTGACCCTGATGAGTTCGATCCTTTCCCCATCCCCGAGGGTGCTAGTGTTGAGGAGCAGCTCAACATCTTGAAGATCAACAGCGCTAAATATAAGAAGCAACTGGCCAGTTCTATCGCGAAAACAGAGCAGCGTCTGCGGGATTTGGACCAACGCATTGACCAAAATGCTCCAGAAGCTAGAGAGCGCGCAATCACAAAAGCTTTTCTCGAGTAGTAGCAAATAGGTTGCTCACCATATCATGAACACCACAGCAGAGTTTGCGACCATGTGCAAGAAGGATGCCAATCTGACTGCAACTCATGTTGATTAGCAGCATGGGGAGGTCGACGCCATCAACACAAAGCAAGAAAACTTCTCGGAGAGACAAGAAACTGCGCACGAAGATGGTGTTTCTGAGATTGAATTGCCTATAGGAGGCGATCAAACTAAGGACAAAAACCTTCATCTAGACCAACCCGTTGCAGAAAAAGAAACTAGTTTGCTCGATGGTGAACCACAGCCTTACATAGAGGCTGTATATAGTCTTGAACTATATGGGAATAATGTCGTAAGTATATTCATCTCACAAGGAGGTTTATATGGTATTACAATCATGTACATATAAAGAAAAGTAATTAATGCTGATCTAAGTTATAAATCATAATAAAGACTAATTGATATGATACAGCTCATGTCAACACTCCCCCTCAAGTTGGTGCATAGATGTCTCGAATGCCCTACTTGTCAAGTGAGCTGTGAAACACTTTACTTGAAATAGCGCGCTTTAGTCAGAATATCAGCAAGTTGATCTTCAGTCTTCACGTATGGTACATTAATGATATTTGACTCTAGTTTTCCTTGATAAAGTGTTTGTCCACTTCAACATGTTTGGTTCTGTCATGTTGAACTAGATTATGTGCTATGTCTATGGATGCCTTGTTGTCACAGAATAGGTTCATAGCTTGTTTAGGCTTGAACCCCAAATCTTTTAATATGTTACAGAGCCACAACATTTCACATATTCCTTGCGCCATTCCTCGATATTCTGCCTCCGCACTAGATCTGGCAACTACTTTTTGTTTCTTACTTCTCCAAGTAAAAAGGTTACCTCCCACAAAAGTGAAGTATCTTGAGGTTGATTTTTTATCAGTGACAGATCCCGCCCAATCTGCATCAGTGTACCCAGCAACCTCCAAATGTCCGTTCTTTGAAAACATAATTCCTTTACCTGGAGCTGACTTTAAGTAACTAAGAATACGATAAACTGCATTCATATGAGCTTCACTTGGGGAATGCATGAATTGACTTACCACACTCACAACATATGCAATATCTGGGAGTATGTGAGATAGGTATATGAGTCTACCAACTAGCCTTTGATACCTCTCCTTGTTGGTAGGCACTTGATCAGGATATTCCCCTAACTTGTGATTTTGTTCCATTGGCGATTCAGTAGGTTTGCAAGCTAACATACTTGTTTCAGTGAGTAAGTCCAAGACATATTTTCTTTGAGATAAATGCCTTTTTCTGATCTAGCCACCTCAATGCCTAGAAAATATTTCAGCCCACCCAAGTCTTTCATTTCAAACTCAGATGACAAGTAATCCTCCAACTTCTTAGCTTCTTCTTGATCATCTCCTGTTACAATAGCAATGCAGTCCGCACATTTGAGAGTGAGAGGGTCTAGGATGTCAAGTTCTTGCCTCATCTTTTTCATCTTGCTATAGTAATCATGGAGTGGGACCCCATTTTGCTTGGTAGACACTGTAGCTATTTGGAGTTCATAATTCCTGGAATCATCTTGTGCCACTGAATAAGTAAGCTTGACTGCATCCCAAATCTGTTTTGCAGTTTCGAGTCCTTCATAATTTTCTCTGACATCCCTTTGCATGGAATTGAGAAGCTAAGATTGAACAAGACTGTCTTCTTGTACCCATACTTCATATGCATCTTCATCATCTTCTGATGGTGACTTTTTCTTCCCCGTAATATAGCCAAGTTTTCCTCTCCCCATAATATTCAGCTTTGCATGTTTGGACCAGGAGATAAAGTTTGAACTATCCAACTTATCAGGAGTGATTGGACCATTATCCGTTGAGTAGGATCTGCCTACGATCTGGGATGAAGACTCACCCTGTTTTGAAGTGTCATTCTTGGATGAGTCGTTGTTGTCTTCTTGGTTGACCATTGTGAAGTTTTTTCTGATTCGAGGAGGCGGGTGTACCAAGTCGAAGACTTTGAGGTCGTAGATGTAGAAGCTTGATGACGACGCAGCAGTTGACGTAGATGAGGAGGCTTCCGATGGTATAGGTTGAAGTCGAAATATGAGGAAGATCAGTGATGTCGATGGCGGGTCTGGTGTAGGTCAAATGGCAGAAGACGCGCTGGTCTGGTTAGGGTCGATTGAGAAATGATCGAAGTTCGAATGTTCTGGCAGGTCTGTAGGGCGAAACTCTGTCTAGGTTTGTGTCGACGTCGAGCGTTAATGCGGAGTCAGGGAAGGCCTTGGCGGAGATCGAGTTGACGTTGCTGCTGGGATGCAATCGTCGAGCTCGGGTCGGGGTTGAACGTTGGAGATCGAGTTGTCAGCGTCTGGGCAGTCGAGGTCAGCTTGTACAGGTGAAATTGAGGTCATCGTTGGCGGCGATGTGCAGGTGGAGTCGTTGTCGGTCCTGGTCCCTGTCGGCTAATGAGGTCGAGGTCGGGTCTGGTACTGTAGCACGCCAGCGATCTGGTCTAGTCTGACACAGGTATTTGGTGTCGTGTCCTGGTCCCCGTCGGTGTTGAGATGACCAGAGTCTGAGGAGCTGAAAGAGACTATGAATCTGGAGCTGCAGGCCGGTCGGGTCCGGCTAAGTTAATCTGGTATGAGTCTGGTATGGGTATGGGCCTGCTATGTGTATGAGTATGGGTATGATATGGACCTAGTATGGGTAATATTCTAGGATGAAGGTCTTCAAAAGAATTTCTTATGATATTTAGAATTTCGACAGCGGAATTTTGTAGAAGAGATTTAGGTGTCAAGAGCATATTGCTCTGATTCCATCTTGAACTATATAGGAATAATGTCGTAAGTATATTAATCTCACAATGAGGTTTATATAGTATTACAATCATGAACATATAAAGAAAAGTAATTAATGCTGATCTAAGTCAATTATAGTACTAATGCTAATTAATATATAAAAATAAATCATAATAAAGACTAATTGATATGATACAGCTCATGTTAACATATAGATTATAGAGAAGATGATCAACAAGATTGTTCTTCTGACAAGAAAATTATCTCTAAACAGATAGCTAATTTCTTCACTGATCAAGCCATATACGTGGCTACTGATAAGATGTATGGGGGGCATGATATTGCCCATGTTCACCCCCTTGATAACCAGAAGCAGATGCATAATCAATTTAATTATGATTTTGCTACTGGACGTCATATTGGTCAAAAGCATGATCAAAATGGTCAACTCAAGTATCATGCAAGTGGCTTTCATGGCTCTGGACGTCATCATGAAGACTATCAATTAAGCCATCGTCAAATGTGGTCTTGAGATGCCAATCTGTGGCTTTATTAATCAATTCAACTTGAATTTCTTCATCAGTGCTTCAAGGCCAAGCGGTGGCTTTGATATATGTGGGGAACACATCTACAACCCATCTTGCAAGAATGGCCAGAACAATTATTTTAGTGGTCAGATTATCTTTCGCGGCTATGAATTAGAGTATTATTAATACAAGTTAACTCTTGTTGACAATTATCTAGCTCCAAATTTCTCGTAAAAGAAATTTATCTGTGATGATACTAAACAGTCCATAGAGGCGTCTCAATATGATGTCTGGAAAGAAAATAGAGGGAAACAAATATTTGATATGCCTATCTTTGAAGAAGAGATCAATTCACCACTCTTTGGTGACTCTGAGTTTGATCTTGATACGGAGCCAATTTCGATGAGTATGATGATAATTACAATTTGATTATTGGTTCCAAAAATCACATGCAGCAATTCAAATTCCTTGTGGCTTTTGATATAGAGAATTCAGACCAACAAGTGGTCAAATGCAAAAGCCAATTCGTGGCATATTTTGAAGACACCATGTTCTATGACATGGTAGTTGGCGACAAAGCCAATATATGCTCATCTTCATCTCCAAAAGTGCAATTGAAGATCATACTTCACCAACCAACAAGGATACTTGGGGGGCAAGATAACTGCTCCTACGAGCCAAATTTCTTCCAAGTTTTCGACACGAAGTATCTTTGTTATTTTCCTATAAGCTCTCATAAGAGGGATTTTCATACTATAAATTTTGCTACGTCGGAGCTTGGAGTGAAGCATAAATGGCTTCCCCTGTGACCTTCTAGAGGTTAGGCAAATGCATTGCTGCTAGCTTCTTTCTTTGCTTTTAATTTTCTGTCAATTTTCAGTTTCTAGTTTTCTTTTCATATTTTATAAAAAAAATAAAAAAAAAAAAATAGAAAAGAGAAAATCAAAAAAGATTTCTATGTTATGTGCATCTTCAAGATGCAAAGGGAGTGTTCTTGCCTAGCAGTGGCTTGAACCAAATATATTTGGAGGCCATTTGACTCTGATGTCGAGTTGAGGCCCGTGCGCCTGCGAAGAGGGCAATATGCCTAAAGTTTGGCGGCGGCGAAATAAAAAACTTCCCTCTCTATGATGACGAAGAAGCTCCTTTTGGAGGCCCCTTCTGTGTGTTCGTGAAGCATCCCACAAGCCCACAGATGCATCCACCTCAGAAGAAGTTGAGCGAAACATCTTGGAGCACAGCGAAATTTGCTTGCTGAGCCATGCGAAAGATCGGTCACATCACTGGTGGCACAAGACAGGCAGCGAACCGCGGGGCTCACATCCGGAATTCTACCATAAGACTAGTTTAGAGTTTTATGTTTTGTAAGGGCCAAGTAGGGGTGGAACCAGGATTTGTAATTTTTTTTTTTTGGGGGGGGGGGGGGGGGGTGGTCCAGAATGAGAAGGGAGAAAAAAAATCAACACTAAACAAAGTTGAGCACTTGACGTATATTGCGTAATTAATCTCGTTAAGAAAATAAACCATATATATACATAATATAGATATTGTTGTAAATGATAATGACTATTCATGCAATACGTATTGCTTAATGTATGTGATTGACATACTTATAATGTGCGATTGATTAGTATAGCTATTATGTATTGCATTTTTGTATATATGATGTAACCCTATATAAATCTCATGGTGAGATGAATACAATACAATTATCCAATTCTCTACAACATGTTATCAGTACGATACTCTAACCCAAGCCCTAGCCAGAAAAAAAACCCTAAGACCCGAAATTTCTTTCACCAAAAACTGCCTTAAGCTCCTAGCGCTTGCTAGCCATACAGTGCGCTGCTCCTGTAGCCCTTGAGCACCCGTGTGCCCCCTACTGCCCCTGCAGCATGTTTGTACGCCTGCTGCCCCTGTAGCACAGTAGCACGCTCGTTCCTATGTAGATAAGCCTGTTTGCAAGCCCCGAAACGTCTTGATCGGGACCTTAGATCAAAATTATTCCTTCATAAAAGTTGTTCGTCTCTGCCTCTTCTATCTGACCTCCAAATTTCAGTCCTATTGGAGTCATTTTGAGATCTGTACACCTTCGAAGTGGGAGCTGTTTAGAAGCTAATCTGCTCCGAATTTCAACAAGTAAGTTTTAAAGATTAAAGTTTCTGCTTTCTTGTCTTTTAAATTCCTTTATTTTTTGCAGGATTTTCAATATACGAACATGAGTTTGATTATTTAATAAAGAGGAATTGTGGGGATTCACGCTTAACGAACTAAGAGTGTTCATAATGCTCGGACTAAGAGCGTCCGTAAGCATCAAATTGTGACCATATTAAAACATTATTGTTTGGTATAATCCAAAAGAGATTCTTGGAAATTTTTTTCTTGGTAGCATAGCTCGGAAATCTTATTATTTTAGTTTTCATGGAAGTTTAGCTCCGAAACTAATATATCTTCTCTTCTTATTTTCAGGATATAGAATGAACCTAGTCTCGACTTTCCCATGCTTGACTTAACAAGCTCGGATTACCACAGTTGGGTAACCGATGTTGAGAACCACCTCACTTCAAAGGGAATATTACCCATAATCCAGGCACCTAACCAGGATCGTGTGTTCGTGCGAACACCTACAAAGCATGTTCAAGCAGTTATCTTGATGCGAAGCCATATGGACAAGGCACTCAGATTGGAGTATATGTTGATCAAGGATGCAAGAGAGCTATGGGTAGCACTAGAAGAGCGCTTTGACAATGTCCAAGATTCCCTCCTCCCTGACTTGAAGGTTCAATAGAACAATCTGCGCTTTGCTGATTTCAAGTCTGTTGCTGAATATAATTCAGAAGCTCTTCACCTACAGTCCATATTGAGGTTTTGTGGACAACCTGTCACAGAGCAAGAGCTAATTGAGAAAACTCTTTCCACCTTCCCCGTTTCAGCCATTGTGGTATAAAAGCAATACCGCATTGGAGTCAATGCTGGACGGATCACGAGGTTTCATCAGCTTATCAATCTTATATCTGTAGCTGAGAAACATGATAACATACTCGTGAGGAATTATAATTCAAGGCCCATTAGAACTAAAAGCGTTCATGAGGCGAATTATAATGCACCCAAAAGAGGGCGCAAGGAGCGGAACCCTAAGAATAAGGGATATGAGGGACGTATGCGTCCATATAACCGCCCTAACAAGAAAGGAAACCGCAGGTTTGGTGCGGATACACGTGGTGGTAATGCCACACGTGGAGAGGTGGTCGTGGTATCCCTGGTCATGGTGATGGCGCCATGGCTCGTGGTGGTGGCACCAACCTTCCTAGGGAACGCCCACAACGTGCATCTCAGTTAAAGGGAGGCAACCACAATGACATGTGTCATCGATGTGGATCAAGTGAGCATTGGTTGAAGCAATGCAAGGCAAGCGAGCAATTGGCTTCAAGATACAGGGCATACTGGGACCTGAGGGAGCAAGAAGTGTACCTTGCAGAAGAAGAAGAAAATGGTGGAGACATCCATCTCACCATAGAGGATTTCAAAGCTGACAATGAAGTGCACAAGGCTGGCGCAGACTTTGATTAGATTAGTCCTTTTATTTTCCAAGAATTTTTGTAATGGCAATATGCCTTAGTCAATAAATGACAATTGTATTAAACTCTTTCTTATGTGGTGCACCCAATGAAATATGATGTCTAGGAAAGTCATTGAGATTAACGGTACTTAAGAGAGCCTCACTCCACCAACATCTCTCTCTACTTTCCTGGTCATATTTGATTGGAGTTACCAAACGGATAGAGTGACTACAATGTGTCTTAGTTTGATTTTATTTTGGATTAGACTTTTTGGGACCTTTGATGTAAAGTATGGCTATCTTTATTAATAAAGTATCGTATTATTATTCGATGTCATGGACATGTTTTAAATCCAAACTTTATTATTTTTCAGTATGTTTCCTGGAGAGTTGGAATGCCTTGTTGATAGTGGCACCACACACTACACCAAAAATGTTATCAGACAACGGCAGAAAACCATTGTGGGATTTGGAGTCCCACCGTTGTAGAGTGAGCCGTTGTCTGATGAAAAATCAGACAACAGTGGAACACAATTGTGTGATAAACACACAAACAACAGGTATGTGTTATAAATGTTGTGTGATAGCTCGGCAGATGCCAACCGCAGCTGCGCAGCAGTTGAGGCGCTGTCTTCAGATAACAGTGCCAGTTTTAAGCTGTTGTATGTTAAGCATGTCAGACAACATATTTTTATTTTGTCTGTTGTCTGATTGATCTTCAAACTTCAGTTCTTGAACTATATTTGTTGTGTGATTAACTTTAGGACAACAGAGTTCAATTGATTCTGTTGTGTGATTAACTTTTACGACAACCGAGTTCAATTAATTCTGTTGTGTGATTAACTTTTAAGACAATAGAGTTCAATTAATTTTGTTGTCTGAGTATAAATTAGAAGACACTGATTTGTTAAAAACTGATGTGTGATATGATTGATTACAATGTGTTTTTGTCATATTTTTGTTACCTGATCATTGTGTGATTAGAATTAGGCAAAATTAATGCTCCATTATTACCTAAATAATGGTACGTCTAGATCGTTGATCAATTGGAAAGAAAACACAATGCAAATGCTCAAATGAGTAATCAAACCTATTCCATATATCTCTTAATGTTAAAAGCATTTCCCAAAAGTTGATACAACTACGTAAAACATGCCACATATAGAGTTTGTACAGGAACTTGGTTTCAATAGCCAACATATTGATACAAACTCTTGTCTTCCCACTATTCCAGGAACTTAGTCTGTGCAGCCATGGTGTCAAACATTTAAAGTTGAAGCGAGTTGTTTGCAATTTCTGTCCAAATGTCCAACCAAAGACACCTCAGCCAAAAAAGCCAGTCTAGAACCTATGTACAAACAAATAAGATTCAGAAAGTTCAAATTCCTTTCTATCTATTTGAACACAACCTTCTGCATGCCATCCAAAAGTGTATATATCCAATTGTTATGCTTATGAGTTAAATATTGAAAGTTGCAAGTCAAGTTGTCCAAATAGAAGTCATATACATCTCTGAGCTGTATATTAGTCATTTGCTACATTCTTAATATGATTTGATTGATACATACATGCTAATATATACCAACCAATGCTACTTACAAACTTCGAATCAATATAGTGATCATTTATGTATGAAAGAAAAGTGAAATGCATGAGTACTTTAAAACAATTAGCCAAAGTCACCACTAGTAATATAAATGTACATACAAGCAAATGCTCTTCTTAAAAAACATATAGAGATATCATTGAAACTCCTGACATTAAAAAATATGAAAAGTAGATAAAATCTGACCTTGTTGAAGAGGATCCCCAAGAAAGCATTTTCAGCATTGAATTATTTCAAGGCTGCACAAGAATGGGATAGGGACCTAAAAAAGCCAAATAGCATTCTTTTAAGGTTGTGTTGGTTCCCAATCAAATCAATGATCTTGTATATTATACAGAACAAAAACAAATTGATCCAGAGAAAAGAAAAGCATCTATGATTGCTACATCTATGATTGGTAAGTTGAAAACTAAACTCTAATTTCAGGCCTCCCCAAGTTGAAAACCAAAACAAATCAGTATCTTTTTCAGTCAAAATTAAATACAAGCAGAACGTGAAAATTAAATAAGGAGAAAGAAAACAAGTTCTCTACTCTCTATTGACTTTGTCACACAAAAACAAAACACAAAACTCTTCAAAGTAAAAGTTAACTAGAAAACCCAAAATAGTTTTACAAGATTGCGAACACTAATAAATCAAAGTAACAACAACTAAACACCATCAGGTCAAACTTGAAGTCACAAACAATTGGAATTCAACTTTTCCACCAACATCAAATCAATAAACAGCCAACATAAGACTCAAAAGTCCTCTGACCTTAAAATATAATCACAACACTAAGGTTTTTGCAATCAAATCTAAACCCCGTAAGAATTGAGGGAAAAGAAAAAAACATTCCCTTCATCACTTAATTACCGAACTCAAGAACTGTCACACCAAACTAATTTCAAAGGCTAATAATAAATCGAAGAACACTTCTAACAAGTATAATATCCAAAACTAATCCCAAAACAGTTCACATCAGTTCCAAGTACAAAAGAAAATAGAGGATTAATACCATACATTTGATAGGCATCGTAGAACCAAAAACACCCAATTTCTAACACCAAAGTGTCAGAAGGAAACAGAACAAACTTTACTGAGGAATTACTTACCCTTACTAGTCTGAAAAAAAACATGTGGGAAACTAGAGATGTAGAAATACTCAGAAATCACCATCTAAGTTCACAACCAAAAATTCATAGAACATCAAATCTGAAACCTTACATTCACAAGACCAATCTCATAAAGAGCATAACGAAAACAGTAAAAGCAGAATGATGATCTTGAGTTAATCTTAAAAGTTGGTAGTTTTACTTTCCAAGTTCCTGCAGCATGGGCTGTAACAAAAGCAGAATGCTTAAAAAGAAACCATCGCATTTACTAATGTGAAAAGATGCAATCCATATGCATACCTATAAGATTTGTGGGTTGGCTCGTACCATTGAGCGCAACGTTATCATGAACAACTTAATAAAGCAAACAAGCATCTAAATCAGACATGGTTTCCCACATTTCTCATTCATTAGACACATATAAAGACCAGCATGCAGTTAACATCATTAGGTTCTATACTAAATAAGTAACATATTAAGGCAAGCAGAATCCAACGGTGTTATTTAAATTGTATAGAACAGGAGAAAACGAAAACAAAGTAGCTGCTCCACCCCAAAAAAAAAAACACATATATATATATATATATTATATAGGCCACATATAGGATGTCAAGATAACTACACTTAAGTAAGGTCACAACATGGATAGCACACATCCACCATATTATTGTATATTCACATAACTAGCACATCCCAGCTACATTAACTGATTCAACATGGAACACACAAACCAAATCTAACTCAGGAACTTTTCTTCTGGGCTCAAATCACATGAATCAAATATCATTATAAGAACTGCAGAAAGAAGAATACTTAGCGGTGTCTGAAGCAGGAGTGGTACTCTCTGAGGGCCTGCAAAGCAGAATAGGGAAAGTATATTAGAGCAAATCTAATATTGATACCATGTGTATAAGATGTAATGTAACTAATGTTGATACGAATAAGAGGCCCTCTTTGAATCAAAAGGTGTTATAGGAGTTTGCCTTTTCTCTAAAGTTGGGAAGCTGATATAAGAAATTTTTGATACTGACACCTGACTTTGAAAATTCATAACTAATTCCAGAAATTCCATTTTGGGTGATTCCAGTTCTACATGACCCTTTAAGATGTCTACTAATACTCTTTAAAAAGAACCGACCTCAAATTCCTAGTAAATCAGTACAGTCTTGCAAAAGTAAATGATTGGGTCGAAATTCCAGAAAATCTGAAAATGGCTCAGATCCGTTTCCTTGGCCAACAATTTTTCTCAACTAATGAAGCCACAAAACAAAATACTATACAAAAAACCCCAATATGAAAACAGCAATCATCTTAGCAGCAGTTACTTTCAAAGTTCCAGACGACGCCTCTCACACGACACATCATAATTTTCCGTCGTCTGATTGATTTTTATTTTTTCAGACATCGTTTTTACAAAATTTGTCGTCTGATATGGACTTGTGAATTAGTTCAGACGGCGTTTAAGGAAAAAACCGTTGTGTGATGCTTAAAAAATTGAGCGGCAAGTTCCCACCATGTAAGTGGTGCCAAACTCCATCTCAAACCCCAAATTTCCCCCCCAACATGTATTAATCATACGACAAAAAAAAATAAAACTGTGGTCTGATCAATATGTTTGGCTGAAGAAGGGAGATTTCCCATCACCATTTTTCTCTACCTCCCCAAAGAGGGAAGTCAAATTGATTAGAGAAAAATTCCAAATTTAAAATGGTTGCATTCAGACCACATTTTTATAAAATTCTGTTGTGTGAGTCTTTTTCCAAATTGATATAGTCGGGCTTGAAGCCTTGACACTCGAGCAAAACAATAACAAAAATACCCACAGCTCCTCAATCTCTCGACAGCGCCTCACTATCTCTCTCGACACAGACCCATAACCAAAACCCACAACTATCAATGCCTCCTCACTTCAACCAGCATATCTCTTTGTTCTCGACAGTGTCGATATCCATCAGATCTAAAACCTAGACCTCTCTCCTCTCTCCTCTTTCCCTCTATCTTCTACCCCTAGACCCCAAATCCATCATTTTGAAACCTTGGACCTCTCTTCTTTCTCCTCTCCCCGACAACCAAACCAGTTTCCGCCTCATAGGATGGATGGTGAATTCATCCCATCACTCTCGCTTTAAAACAGATTGGAGAGAGCCCCCTCTTCTCCAATTCTTCGAGTCCTCTTTCTCTTACATAATCCAAGGCAGCCTCTCTATATATGTTTGTAGAAAAACTCGAAGCTCGAGCTCCTTTGACCCCATGAACGGGTCAAGAAGAACGAGTCGGTGCCTAGCATAGATGACGAAGAACCCCATCGCAACTGATTCTCTCCCGAAAGGTAAATGTCCCCAATTGAATCTTTGTTAGAGTTGGATCTCGAGATACTTCGCATCTGTGGTAACCTCTCCATTATTTCTGATTTTCATGTTGCCATTATCGGCATTTGTCTCCCCTCTCCTCTCTCATGCTCATCGATTGTGTTGATCTTTGATTGTAATTTGGTACTACACGAATTTATGTGGATTTCGTACCGTATTGATTCGTTTTTCTTTTTGGGCTCAAGAACTAATTTTGATTCGCTTTTCTTTCTGGGTATTCAAGATTTCATAAGAGAAGGAACTTCCCCAAATGGGTCTCTCAGATGCGCCCCAGAAATGGTTTCAGCTCAAATCCTCAAATAGGCATCCACTCAGTGCTCTGTCTTTTCATGGCGGTCTATTTGTTCATTCTTCTCTTGTTATATGTTTTTGTTGTTCCATTTGCTCAGTTTTTGTGAAATTTGCTTGACTAATTAGTTTCATTAATTATTTGATTGGTTACTTAGAAGCATAGGTCTGCTTTCTCATGCATCATCAACTGTGTTTGTTATCTGTTGTTGTATTCATCAATCAGATTTAGCTATAGATGAGACCAATTCTAGAATAACATAATGAATTGTTGCTGGTTTGGGTCAATCTTGGAACTGTCTGATGTTTCTGCCTAATATATTTGTGTGGGTAATTCGGTATTGTTGTGCTTCTGCAACAGGTCATGGTTGTATACTAGAATTACTGAACAAGAAACTTGAAAACTTGAAATGGGTATCACGTAGAGGCACTGTGTTGAGCTCCTTCACAACTAAAGCTGCTTCTTTGGAAGGTAAGGCTTTCTCTACCTTCTTGGAGCAAACTCAGCAGCTTTAGCTACTTCTGGATTAAACCCAGTTTCCAAAATTGCACAGTTCAGTTTTATTAGTCTTTGATTTGCTCCCGAAGGAACCATTGCCTGTCTTTAGAGGGATTTTGATTTTTTTAATGAACTGGAATTGTTCAGAATCCCATATGGTCAAAGCCATGAAATTTAAGAACGAAACTTTTACAAAAGAAGCATTATTTATATTGTGAAAATTTAAGCATTAGCATTCAAGATTGGAACTTGGGCAGCATTGAAAATTTTCTATCAAATCAGATTGGAGGAAGCCTTGAATTATTGAACAATATTAGAAATTGAGTTCGATAGTGGCTTGGATGGTTTTGTACTAGATTGATATGATGATTTTGTTTTCTAGTAATTTTTAATTATCCTATTGCCTTTGGTCAAATGTAGCTGGTGCTGCTGCAGTTAATATCCTATTGCCCGTACTTAATATAAATCGAAGGCTCTAGGACAAATCAAAAAATGGTGAAAAATATGCTGTTTTGGTAAGATATGCATGTGGACTTATGTTAAATGTAAACATGCAGAGACGTGTAAGTGGATGTCGGTCGAAAGCTGTCTAAGCTGGGTTCAGGAAGTGAAACGAAGATGTGAGTGTGTGGGGCCTTTGATAGTTGCTGGGCTTCCAAATGAATTTGCACAAACAAGAGAGTTGCAGATCCCATCGACCTTACCTTAATTACCAGGTTTGCCTATTGCATTTCTAGATGGATTGAGTATGCTTTAATAAGCTTCAAGGATGGATGTACTTGGAAGCATTCATAAGGAACCTTGTAATAATCCGGATGTTATTAGAATTGCTTATAATGGCCTTTGTTTAGCTTTCCTCTTTTTATTGAAATTAAAACCCACTCACCAACTATTGAACTTGAGGCCAAATGAATTTGCACAAACAAGAGAGTTGCAGATCCCATCGACCTTACCTTAATTACTAGGTTTGCCTATTGCATTTCTAGATGGATTGAGTATGCTTTAATAAGCTTCAAGGATGGATGTACTTGGAAGCATTCATAAGGAACCTTGTAATAATCCGGATGTTATTAGAATTGCTTATAATGGCCTATGTTTACCTTTCCTCTTTTTATTGAAATTAAACCCACTCACCAGCTATTGAACTTGAGGGAACCGTTTGGTGAACTATCCTGGCTTATTTCATTCTCCTTGATTAGATGCGTTTTGACCTTCAATATCTGATTTAACAACTCTACTGAGAAAATAAGTTTGCGAATTGATAACCATGGTGTTCAAGTACTGGTTCTGTTGTTTTATTTTACTGCACAATTTTTATCAAGCATAACAGATTCATATCTTTTTTTGTGGTATTATAGAATTAAGGAATAAAAATTTATTTTCAATTTAGGAGTACCCTCCTGGTGTTGTGCTTGTACCTATGGGAAGTAGGACAGGAAAACCTTTTCGTACAACAAACCTGGTTGTTTTTGCACCTAAAAATGTCCCAAATGATTCTGGAAAGAATGGTTTTGTCACGTGTGGAGATGCGTTGATAGTGGATCCTGGGTGTCAGTCTAAATTCCATGAAGAGGTATGGCATCTTAGTTTACTCTGCTGTGCCTGGAAAATGGTTTATTTTTAGCCATCTTTTATCAGGTCTGTTTAAGTGAAGAAACTCTTGTAAAAGAATTAGTGTTTACAGATTTTATTCTGATAGTAGGTTTTGCTAAGACCGGAACCAGCTTTATTTTTCATCTATTACAATTTCAACAAATTCTGTACAGAGTGCTTACCAGTTTAGTCTTAATAAATATTGTTTTTCTTTCTGTATTATCAGCTCAGACAAATTGTAGCTGCTTTGTCGAGAAAGTTAATTGTGTTTGTTACAATGTGTTTTCTAATCTCAGGTACGTGATCCTAGCATTGACTGGTGAGAAAGGGTATAATTGAATTGCAGTGTTTCTGTTTTGGCATGTGTACCCCTCAGTGAACTATTGATCCATATGCAGCTAGAACTACAGAAAGATAGCAAAAAGCTCCTACAGAAACTTCTAAAGCTAGACTCCAATGAGGCCATGAGAGCATCAAAGCTTGCAAAGCTAGACTCCTTAAGTAAATTTCTCGATGTATATTGCTAGGAGAGTAGTATTAGATGTACTCCTTTTGTAGATGAAAGATTACCTTTGCACGATCAATTTGGTTGTATAATGTAACAATTTCTTCTATATATTGATCAGCTACTGTTAATTTGATCATTTTTTATTTCAGTTTCAGCATATACAATGCATTGAATCATTCTATTAGGACAACAATAACCACAAAAAAACTGTCGTATGCGCACAATAGTCACAATGACCTAAAAATAAAAACCGTCATCTGAATGTAAAATAGATAATGGATATTTTGAAAAACTGTTGTCTGAATGAAAGTCACACAACGGGCATAAAATAAAGCGACATCTGAATTGCAATCACACAACAGTTTCTAAAGTCGCCCGACGTCTGAAGAACATTCATGCAACAGCTAATGTTGTCGATAGGCTGCCGACATGCTGCCGCCATGCTGCCGATCCCTTCACACGACGGTTCCCTACAATCGACCTTCATCAGACGGCGCCTCGATATACGACGGTCAGCATCCATATCAGACGACAGTTTTTGCCCGTCGTCTGTTTCAATTTCTGTAGTAGTGTTTTGTTCATAAAAAGACTGGATTCTTCAATGCTAATTATTACTACATCATCTTAAATTCTCAAGGTCTTTGAGAGACCAATCACAAATAAACATGTATCTCACACATCACAGTACATAAACAGATTACAGAAACAATATTAGGGATTAGAAATCCAACCTGTTTTGGCTGAGATTCTATTGCAAGACTTGTCTCATAATGCAAAAAAAAAAAAAAAATCATGAAAACCCTTTCAATGATCTATCCAAATCAATAAAATCTCAATCTCAATCAACTAAAACCTTTCAAAGATCTATCCAAATCAATGATATGAGCTACATATTCACTGTTACAGACAACTAAAACCTTACTCAAACAGCTTGATCGAACAAAGCACACATACAACGCAACATCAGCTACAAATAACTACGTCGAAAAACACCTAGAATCAAATCTATGTAGTTCATCAAATGAAGCAAAACATAATAGCATTGCATACCAGAGAGCGGCCTGGCGAGCAGCATCACTGACCTCAGGCTTCTCAGTCCTCCTCTTCTGGATGACCTCCAAAGTGGCACCAACAATGGACCTTGAGTAAGGCTTCTTGGTGGCATGACGGTTCTTCTTCACAGATTCTTGAGCAGAGTCCTATAGTAGCAGTCACATAACACCAAAACTCATCATCACATCGAATCAATCGAATCGAAAGAAATCAAAGCAACTTCAAGACCATAAGAAAAGGCAAAGATTGAATAATACCTTCTTGTGCTGCTTTATGAACATGGCAGTCCATGTGATCTTGGATGGCTTGAGGTGGTTGTGGAGGTACCTCTTGCACTTGGAATTTATGAACAGGAAAACCTAAACCAAGCCACAAGTCCATGATTATTAGCGGTGAAGACGATGAGTATAGGAATCGATTAAGGAGAGGTGAAGTTTTAACCTGAGAATCGGAGCAGATGAATCTGATGCCCCTACCAGGGTAGATCTTGGCGCCACTGAAGCGGCAAAGCTCAGTCTTGAGAACCATGGCTGCCTCCAGCGGTTCTCAGAGGAAGACGTGTTGGGACGACATGGTGGTCGACAAAATGCCTCGGGTGTTTGATTGGGGCAGTTTCCGATGGGAAATGAGCTAGTTCTGATCTGGGTTTTCGATGTTGGATTGGGAAACAGCCAGAGATTCTTAGATATCCAAAACTTGTTGATTCGATATCAGAATCTCGAAGAAGAAAAAGAAAGAAGCAAGCTTTGGGTTTTGGGGAATCAAGGGTCTGGATCTTGAACAAGGAAGGAAAAGAGGAGGAGGAGAATGAATTCAATTCCTTGCCCAGGGCTCGCCAGAGACCCTTCGGCAGGGAATAGGGTCAAAGAGTAGGCAAGATTGAAATTGGGGCCTCTTCCATGGAAGGAAGGAAGAAAAAGAGTGAAGAAGGGGTAAACACGAGGAGATGATTTTTTGAGGAGAGATGCTCGAAGAAAAGATCATCTGTTATTTTGTTGAAGTGTTATTTTGTGCAAGTGGGAGATAATAGTTGTCAAGGCACGGGGTTTTGGTTCTTTTTATTTTGTATTCAGGAATCAGACAACACATATATAAAGTTATGTTGTCTGATTTTACACACTTCAAAATTTGATCTGAGGGAGCAAGGAGGGATAGTTGCCGCCTATGTGCAATCATAATATCAGTTTTGGCGCTAGGGATATATATCTCTCATTTAGACAACACAAATAAGAAATTACGTTGTAGGAGTACATATATGTAACCAACATTTTGATCAAAGTTTGTTCTTTTGGGGGAATGAATGACATTTTGGATGCATTGAAATTTTGCCAGTATATATATTCATTACTTGGACAACACAAACTAAAAAACTGTTGTATGATATTTTGCAAGCTACACTCATACAACAGATATAACTGTTATGTTGTCCTTTGGAGCACCAATTTAGAGCCAAATTTGAGTTAGGCTAAGAGGGAAATCTGCCACTATTTTTTTCTTCATTCACACAACGAATTATTCTTATAACTGTTGTGCAATGATCTACTAACTAAAAAGTTCAGAATTTTAACCACCTTATACAACGCAAGTTTTGTAAACGTGTTGTGTGATTCACTTTTCTTCATCACACAACACCTTTTTTTTTTCGTTGTGCAAAAACTGTTGTGTGTTTAAGTTATTGGTGTAGTGACACATACTATATTGCGACATAGGCAACTATTTCTATGGATGACGCCTAGTCGATCTTCTGTGACTACGATGGTTGAACCATCACAATTGATTCATGGTCGAGGATCAGCTAAATTTATGTTGCCAAATTGCACAAGTATTAATGTCACCGAAGCTCTATATTCTCCTAGGGCTGGAAGGACCCTATTGAGTTTTAAAGATATAAGAGCCAATCGTTTTCATGTGGAAACACATTGTGAGAATGGACAAGAGTTCCTCTGCATCACCTCTAATGACTACGGACATAAATGAGTATTAGAGAAACTTATGTGTCGATCTAGTGGGTTGTATGCAACCACTATTCGAATTATTGAATCCAACCATATCATGAGAGATGACTTATGGGATTCTGACACATATAGGCTTTGACATGATTGTTTGGGACACCCAGGTCATGAAATGATGATCCGTATATTAAAGACTTCACACGGTAGGGCTGGCGCCGCCTACCCCCTGCGGCCCAAAAGTGGTATTGACGCCACCAATCACTAGTACAAAAATTGAATCAGACGACGGCTAAAAACTGTGGTCTGATACGGAGCTAACTATCGTATATCTCCCTGACGTCTGATGAAACATGATTTAGAGAACCGTCGTCTGAAGAACTCGGCATCCATGTCGACAGGCTGTCGATAGCATGTCGACAGCATTAACTATTATGTGAACGTTACTCAGACAACGGTCAACTTAAGAACCCGTTGTATGATTGTGATTTAGAAGTCGTTTTTTTTTTATAATCGTTGTGTGACTGTTATTCACACAACAGTTTTTTCATAGCATCCGTGATCTGTTTTGCATTCAGACGACAGTTTTAATTTTGAGGCTATTGTAAATATTGTGTACATATGACAGTTTTGTGTGGTTATTGTTGTACTAAAAGAATGATTCAATGCATTATATATGCTGGAAGCGGAATCAAAAATGACCAAATTAACAGTAACTGATCAATATATAGAAAATGTTATAATCTACATCATGCATCAAAATAGATTGTGCAAAGCTAATCTTTTATAAACGAAAGGAGTACGTTTAATAGTACTCTCCTAGCACTATACATCCAGAAATTTACTTAAGGAGTCTAGCTTTGCAAGCTTTGCTGCTCTGATGGCCTCATTGGAACAAAACCTTGCTTTATTGCATATAAACACTTCCTGACACCCAACCTTCGCAATGCCATCTTTTCCTGCTAAGTCTGCCATACGGCTGAGCGAGTCTGTTCCAAAGAAGTAACAGCAATAAGATGAATGCTTTTCAATCAACAGTACCAATCACTAAAGAAATAAAGTAATAGGTAATCCTAGATCAACAGTAGCAGATAATACTAACAAAGTTATAATCCATTACATGGAAACTTGACAATGTTATAACTTTATGATCCAAAACACAAAGAGCCATTAGCACACCTTCAGAGAGTAACTTTTACCAGAGAGAGCTCCAGTTTTAGCAACCAAGGATTGTCCAACTCTTCTAGTGGAACAGAGGGACAATGAATAACAATCACAATTAGGAAATTTTACTCTTTTGAGAAGCAAATCAAAAGCAAATTACTGCATAGAGGAGTGACATATACACGTGCTGAGCATAAAAGTGGCTACACATGAAAAGGTTACATTAACTGACAACAGACAAAGAATTGAAGTGTAGGACCCTAAGAAGCAAGAGGTAAGGCATAGAATTATGAACTAATTGAATGAAATGTAAGAGTTGGAGCAAAAGACAAGGAATTGAAATAGAAATTGAAAAGACAAAAAGTGTGGAAAGAACATGCAATAGCAAAACCAGAGAGAGTCAAAGCAGGTGGAGCACGATAAAGTACACATGGTTCAATATAAACTTAACCTGACGGCATAAAATGCAGGAATCTGAATGATAGCTGCAACTTAATTTGCCAACTTCTTCGCCCTAGGAAAAGAAAACAGCATTGATAAATGTGAGAAACAACTTATGATCAGTGCGAATTTTGCTTGCTGAACATGGGAATCTAAAAGATGAACAAGGATGCGAGCTCACCTGTATAAACTCGTGTACATTTGTAACTATAGGGAGGTCAAAAGCTATTTTAACCTTCTTAAGGATCTGAAAGTAAAAGGGTAAAATCAAGAGAAGTGATCACAACAGAAAAACAAAATAATAAATTAACGATCTCTGTAGATAATTAAATGCATCCAGTTACTATAACAAGAGAAAATCTACTTCAGAAAAATTTGGCCATGATTTTTGTATGTCTTGGTAGTATTGCAGCTGAGCTATTACAAGCTCAAATAGATCAATAAATGTCATGAGAGAACTTTAAAGGGCAAGAACACATGAACAAACCATGATGGGAAACTGATCATGGATACTGAATTCGAAGCCTCAAAATCCAATTGTAGCTAATAATCTATCTGAATTGACTGATATCTAGCATATTCTCTATGTTTATTTGCATAGCAAAAAATGCAAGTTGTATCTTAAAATGAATGACGACAAACGCTGCCTATCAGTTTATCACCTTTAACCCTTCAGCCATGCCAGGGCCCCGGAATGATTTTGAGGATGTACGGTTAGCTTTGTCAAAGCTTGACTTGAACACCAATGGCAATCCAACTCTATAATATTGGAAAACAGATTGTCTATCTTAGCAAAAACCATCAAGATAGATTATGAATAAACTCTAATCTTAGCACATAGAAGATACATAGTAATCTCTTTACTTTTCTTACTTTACTCAATATAATCAAACTGGAGAGGACAGAGTTCTCCCTTAAGCGTTAGAATAATTGGTCGAGTTTGACATTCTCCTTGCTCTTAAAACTAAGATTATAAAAAACACTCTAACTGAAAATGCAACTGGTATGAAACCAAATAAAACAAATAGAGAGACATGACCTTCTACTCCATAGAACCTATATATTGAAGCCTATTTTCTTCAACCCCATCATCTTTTATACCAAAATAAAAATTAACCAAACTCATTTTCTTGAGCTAGTGTCTCAGAGTTCCAAAGAAAAGAAGCATACTTTGTCACAATAGTCTTTATGTGCTTGGGAATCCGGAAAATTTGCTCCTTGGATTCAATCACATTCGGACCCGCTAATAAGAAAAACGGTTCTACAAACGTTGAGATCGAACAAAAAAAAAAGCGAAGTAGGACCAATCAAACCCACTATTAGGACCTTATTGCAATGGATGTTCTTATGTTTTCATTATTGACATATGCATACTCAACCAGTAGAAATTTTTATAACTAATGAAACATAGTGGGTTTACTTCCTCCAATGACTATCAGTACAAATAAAATTTGCAATGAATCTTTGGCCTACAATGGAGCAATTGGATATTAAAGCTGACCAACTGAAATAGAAGAAGGCTTAAACTGAGATTATGTAGAGCCATATTATCAGAGCTTTCAAACATTTCAAGTAATAGTTATGTATCTTCACTTTCCTCCTTGACAAACAATTTCATCGATATTAAAGCTATTACATGAAAACTGCATGGTACATTATCTTTTGGAAAGAAAGGGACTCACTTGACTTTGGAGGGGATTTGTTTCTCTTGAGATGAGCTGCTGCAATGCTGAATTGCTGATACTTTCAGTATATGCAGGTATCAATCTTGCTAAACTAACAAAACTAATTAAGACTAACATTGTGCAATTATCAACCTCCTGATAGCTTCTTACCCCTCCATAGGAAAACATCAGCCACTGCGTCATACAGTTCATATCATTAGACAACAAAATTCAAATTCTTTGCAATACAATAGGTGATGAAAAATAAACCAAGGTAAATAAATAGGTTCAGCAACTATAAATAACTAGAAAAAATACAAGCCATGCTCATAAAGATTGTGTGCAATAATTAGCTTCAAAGCCTTGGTTCGATTAAAGAAACTGAAAAACCTAGTATGAACTTGTAACCCACCATCAGTCCTAATAACATGTCTCCCTTAGAATAAATCACTCAATTAGACACTGAGCAATAGCTAGAGCTTCTCCATGTGTGGGCTTATTCTGAAAAGAAAACATTGATCAGAATGCATAGAAAACACTGGTTTGTAGTCACTTTTGAACAAAGACAAAACCTTTTCTAAACCTTTCAAACTGAAGTCAAGTTTCAGGGCATGCTTTGCATGTCTAATCTGACTCACTAAAGATCGAGGAAATAAAAATAAATGTAAAGGTTCTCAAATCAATTGCTTGCAACAATAAGCTGCAAGTTTGAGAAAATTTCATAAAACTGGTAACAAGCAAGAAAATTTCACCAACAATTAGTCTTTCAGTGATTTCAAGTAAAACTTTCCATATTTGAAGTAGACATGCAAAGCTACTATTTTGCAAAGTTTCATGCAAATCGAAGTTCAAATGAAGGGTCAAACAGGAATCTAAAATTGATAGAAACGCTGATTCTACAGAAATCCTGAAACAGTGCAGTAACTTCAAAATAACACAAGTAACTCAATTTAACTCCATTTTTTGTGAAACCAAGCTCAAAATGACCATTGAAGAGTCTACCTTAAGCTATCAAAAAATGAGAGTAAAAAAAGGAGTATAGATTTTTCGAAAATCATGGAACAGCCCACTGGTTCAGCTGGGGTGTTGTCTTTGAGGCATAACATCAAACACTTGGAGTGCAGTAACTAATCTTTGATCTTTTCCAGTCCTATCCATCCTAATGGGTTTACCAAAATGTAATAATCAAAAGTGCATTCCATTACAACCTTGAATAGCTTTAAGAGCTGGAATTTAACTGAAAATAGAAGTTCTTACCAAAAGAAAGTAGATTTCTGGTATTGAAGTAAAATAGAGAGAAGCTCAGTGGTTTGAAATCTCAAAGTCCTCCATTTTTTATGTCATATTGAAATATGTGAATTAGAGGAGGTTTACAAGACATGAAAGGCAATAGAAGACCTGAAGCTACGAAATTAGAAAAGTGCAGAAGCATATTTGAACAACCACAAGAACAATGAAAGAATCTTACTTTAGCTTCTTTCTCCACACCTTATTCTTGTATCCAGTGGCAAGTCTCTTGAGCATCGAGAGATACCTAAAAAATCCTACCATATTTCAAGATTAGCATCACAGAAAAAAAAATTAAATTGAACAAATCCTAACAATTTCAGCAAAATCAAAGGTACCCATGACTAAAAGGAAGTGAAGAAATCGAAAAGTGGAACAAGAATGAGAGAAGAAGAGCAAAGAAGGTACCCATTTTAGCAGAAGGCGAGTTCCAAGGTTTCACTATTCCAGAAGTTGCTGCAAGGAGACTAGGGTTTGAGGCAACTGAATCGAGCAAGCTATGCTTTTAGTACATGAAACATAGAAAACGTCAAATCCAAACAAAGATGTTTCACAAAGTGCTTACCACAGATCTGAAAACAATGCGAAGTATCTCTAGATCCAACTCTAATAGAGAGAGTGCGAAACGGATAAAGATTTAGAGGAGCCTAGCCATAAATCTGAAAACGATGTTGGAGCCCTACCAGTCTACCACAGATAACGCAGAAAGGACCTAGGCATCAAGAGAGAGAGAGTGAGAGGCAGAGCTACGGTAAATGGAAAGGTGTGAATTGAGTCCTTTTGAATAAACACCAAGTACACAACTAAACCTAGATTACCTGAATGACCCGTGTCAATGACCAGAGGCACGAACCCTTATCTTCCCAAGTACTCGAACTGAATGCCCGTAATCTCGCCATAGCTCAGCTTCTTCAAACCTGGAGCTCTGACAACGACGGGAACCAGCTGTATGTGTACTCGCTTCACCTTCCCGGTGTTGGGTTTGTGGGTCTGATTCCACCCAACATGCTCGGCCGGCTGAGTCAGCTCCGAGTTCTGAGTCTTCGCAGATTTTGCCAATAGTGCTTCCCTCCAAGGGAATTGGCTCGATCTGGAGAGGCTGAATCGGCTCGATCTCAGTTCTAATAACTTCACCAGCTCAATCCCATTCGCGGTCAACAATCTCACGCAGAGAGATGAGATTGGTTAGAGAGAGAATGAGGGTTTTGGCTAGAGAGTGAGGGTTTTGGTTTTGGGTCTGTTGAGACTTGAGAGTGAGGTGAGGTCGAGAGTGAGGCGCTATCGAGAGGGGGTTTTGGTTTTGGGTCAGTTTTGTTATTTTTTTTGGTTAAGTGCTAGGGTTTCAGCTAGGTTTGTGAGGCCCTATTAAGTTGGACAAGGACTCACACAACAGATTTGTGTAAGAATGTGGTCTGAATGTAGCCATTTAAATTTGGGGTTTGTCTCCTATCAATATAACTCCTGACTTTTGGGGAGTTGGAGAAAAATGGTGATGGGAAATCTCCCTCATTTCTGTCAAACTTTTGATCATATCACAGTTATATCATTTCTCATCGTATGATCAATACATGTTGGACAAAATTTGGGGTTTCATATGGGGTTTAGCACCACTTACATGGTGAGAAACTTGGCGCTCAATTTTTTTAAGGGACACACAACAGTTTTTATCTTAAACGTCTTCTGAACTAATTTCTAAGTCCCTATCAGACGACTGCTCTTACAAAAACGACGTTTGAAAAAAAAAAATTCAATCACACGACAGATAATTGCATAGCGTCGTCTGAGAGGTGTCGTCTGATTTGATTTTTGTAGTAGTGAATACCTCCTTGGTTCCTTTTTCTACTTCTAAAGTCAATTGTGACTTCGTGGCTCAACCGGATACTTCCCTGGTTGCTTCTAAAGCCCATCTTTCGTTTTGCAAAGCCTGCTCTTTAGTAAAATTAGAATCAAGACCATCCTATGCAAAGGACACTAAAGAAAATATTCCATTCTTTCAAAGAATCTAAGGTGATATTTGTGGACCTATTCAACCAACTTGCGGACCATTTAGATATTTTATGGTGTTGGTTGATGCATCGACACGATGGTCACATGTTATGCTATTGTCCACAAGAAATGCTACATTTGCTAAACTTCTAGCACAAATCATTAAATTAAGGGCTTACCACCCTGATCATCCCATTAAGTCAATTCGTCTAGACAATGCCGGAGAGTTTATATAAAAAACATTTGATGACTATTACATGTCCATTGGGATTGAGGTTGAACACCTTGTTCCTCATGTTCACACCCAAAATGGTCTCGCAGAAGCTGCCATTAAAAGACTTCAAATGGTTGCTAGAGCATTGGTTATGTGCACCAATCTCCCTGTTTCTACTTGGGGCTATGCAATATAGCATGCAGCTGTGCTCATTCGTCTGAGGCCTACTGGATATGAGCCTGATGTCTCACACTTACGCATATTTGAGTGTACAGTTTATGTGCCAATTGCACCGCCACAGCGCACCAAAATGGGTCCTCAAAGAAGATTAGGCATTTATGTTGGATATGACTCTCCAACTATTATCCGCTACTTAGAACCCTTGACAGGTGATCTATTTACTGCTAGATATACAGATTGTCACTTTGATGAGACAGTATTCCCATCGTTAGGGGGAGATAGGAACAATAATGTTCAACATGAATGACAGGAATTGTCGTGGTCTATCCCCACTTTGTCTCATCTTGATCCCCGAACCGCATAGTCCGAAATTGAAGTGCAGAGAATTCTCGATCTTCAGAACGTAGCAGACTCTATGCCTGATGCATTTTCTGATATCTCTAAAGTGACAAGATCACATATACCTGCTACAAATGTGCCTACAAGGATTGATGTCCCTAAAAATCATGGACATGGAGCCACCCCTGGGGGTATTGGGCATGGCACCTCCACTACTAATAGTGATGGCAATGTGGCTCAGGCCGAGCTCTCAGTAAGGAAACGTGGGAGACCCAAAGGTTCGATGGATTCTCGCCTGAGAAAGAAAGCGAGTTTGGCACAGAAAGATCCATTAATTATCGACTTAAATAACCCGTCTCATGAAGATATTCCGGATTATGGTTATGTCCAAGAGACATCATTGGGGGACGCTCCAATGTTAGAACCAATTCCAAGGAATAGGGAGATCTCCATGAATTACACTAGTGTACATGAGACATTGAATCGATATTCTATTATCCTCGATGATGTGTTTGCATATTCTATTGCTCAAGGAATTATAGAACACGATGATATCGAACCTCGCTCCATTGAGGAATGTCAACGAAGAGCAGACTGGCCTAAATGGAAAGATGCGATCCAGGTTGAATTGGATTCACTAACAAAGAGACAGGTATTTGGGCCTCTAACGCTGACACCCCCAAGTATAAAGCCTGTTGGCCATAAATAGGTCTTTGTTAGAAAGCGTAATGAGAAAAAATGAGGTTGTTAGATACAAAGCCCGCCTTGTGGCTCAGGTTTTCTCACAATGCCCTGGAATTGACTACGAGGAGACATATTCTCCCGTAATGGACGTTATAACGTTCCGCTACCTTGTCAGTTTGGTAGTTTCTGAAAAACTTGACATGCAGCTTATGGATGTGATTACAGCATATCTCTATGGGGATCTAGATTCAGAGATATATATGAAGGTTCCAGATGGACTTCAATTACCTAAGTCAAGTGGCTCTAAATCACCAGCGCGTTTTCAATAAGATTGAGACGCTCACTATATGGATTGAAACAATCCGGACGGATGTGGTATAACCGTCTAAGTGACTACTTGATTGGGAAGGGATATGTCAACAATGAAATATGCCCATGCGTGTTTATAAAGAGGACAAGTTCCATATTTGCAATTGTAGCAGTTTATGTCGATGATATGAACCTAATTGAAACTCTAGATGAGTTAAAGGAAACTGCTAAGTACTTGAAATCCGAATTTGAGTTGAAAGATCTTGGGAAAACACGGTTTTGCCTTGGACTAGAACTCGAGCACCGTAGTGATGGGATTATGATCCATCAGTCAGCATATACTCAAAAATTATTAAGGCGCTTTAATGAAGATAAAGCAAAGCCTGTGAGTACTCCCATGATCGGTCGTAGTCTTGAGCCTGAAAAAGATCCGTTTCGTCCAAGGGATGAGGACGAAGAGTTATTAGAGGCTGAAGTGCCCTATCTAAGTGCAATTGGTGCATTATTGTACTTAGCCAATGCACAAGACTAGACATCTCATTCGCATTGAACTTGTTAGCTCGACACAGTTGTGAGCGAACACGCCGCCATTGGATTGGCATAAAGACAATCTTTCGATACTTGAGAGGTACGATTGATATGGGCTTGTTTTATCCCTACAGAGAGAAAAGAAATAACGAAAGTGTAGGATTAGACTCCACAAGGCAAAACGCCACCTTCCGTGCTCCTCATCCCTTCCATCAAAATGACATTGATGTCTTGATGGGTTTTGCTGATGCAGGGTATCTCTCTAACCCTCACAAAGGTCACTCCCAAACGAGTTATGTTTTTACTATGGGAAGCACTGCGATATCTTGGAGGTCTACAAAGCAGACCCTTGTTGCTACTTCCTCAAATCATGCAGAGATTATCACTCTACATGAAGCCGTGCGAGAATGCATAAGGCTAAGGTCTGTAGTTAGAGACATTCGAGGAACTTGTGGTTTGAAGTCTACCATAGAGGAACCTACATGCATTTATGAAGATAATGCAGCTTGTATTGAGCAAATGAAGTTAGGTTTCATTAAGGGCGACAACACCAAGCATATATCGCCTAAGTTCTTTTACAATCAGCAACAACAAACACTTCTAAATATTGAAGTGAATCAAATCCGTTCAGAGGATAATATAGCGGACTTGTTTACCAAGTCGTTACCTAAATCCACCTTCGAGAAACATGTGAAGAGCATCGGATTAAGAAAATTATCCGAACTCCCATAATTGTAGAAATCAGGGGGAGACCTTAATATCAGGGAGAGGTATGATGTCTACATGTTCGATCTCGAAGAGTGAAGGACGCGTTGTGCTCTTTTTGCCCTTCGACCAAGGTTATTTTTGTCTCACAGGGTTTTTGTTACCTGGCAAGGTTTTTAGTGAGGCAACAATTAAAACGCCATCACCGAGTTTGAGCGGCACAAGGGGAAGTGTGGAAGGATGTCAACTACTCCACATTCACGCGCGTTGTGCTCTTTTTCTCCTTCGACCAAGGTTGTTTTTCCCCACAGGGTTTTTTATTACTTGGCAAGGTTTTTGACGAGACAACTTAGAAGCGCATAGCAGAGGCAACACTATTGACATGGAATATCCAAGGGGGAGTGTTGTAAATGATAATGACTATTCATGCAATAGGTATTGCTTAATGTATGCGATTGACAGACTCATAATGTATGCGATTGACAGACTCGTAATGTATGCGATTGACATACTTGTAATGTGCGATTGATTAGTATAGCTATTATGTATTGCCTTTTGTATACATGATGTAACCCTATATAAACCTCATGGTGAGATGAATACAATACAATTATCCAATTCTCTACAACAGATATTACAAAAAATTATTGTCCTCTTAACACTTAAGGATCATGCGGCGTCCATTTTTTATACATTTTTGATTTTTTTTCCTATATAGATTTAATCTCCCCCTAATCGAATTATTTTAAATTTTAGTAAATACTTAATGAAAAGTATTTTTTAGCAAGTACATAATTATGAGATTTAATTAACATTTCTATCTCTTGTATTACAATTTACTTTTGAGTTGACATACGTTTTAGATTTATGTATTTAATATATAATTATGACTACATAATAAGAAGACTGGAGGGGGGGGGGGGTCCAATTGGCTAAGATTGTGCAAGTTATATATGATTTCTATGAAATCATTAATTAATTAGCTAATCAGCTTAAGTCTAGGGGGGGGGGGGGTCCGAACCCTGCACTGCAGACCGAACAGTGGTTCCGCCACTTGGGCCAAGTCTAGTGGCCTCAAAGTGGAACTAGGAACAATCTTCTGCCAATCACAGTGGCATCGAAGGTTCATCAGATTCATGCGAGTAGTTGCATGAAGTTGCGAATTGCTTACAGGACAAGGTCAACACACAGCGAATATGAGCTCGCGAAAAGTACCAAGTAGAGTTTCTCCATAGTAGTCTTTTGCATTGTATTTCTATTTGTACTGGTGGCCGAGAGATTTTTGGTGATTAATTTATTAGCTGAGCCAGCAAGTGGCGCTAGCTGATAACTAATTTAAGTTACATGGTCTTCACCCCATTTTGAGAATAACATCTGAGGTGGTATATTCTGACAATGTATGAAAAACATGGAGCCAACATAATGGCTTGATGTTTTTTAATTAAGCATAATTAAGTGTGGTGTCTGCAAATGTTATGGCGGTGGGTGCACATGTACACGTATTATGGTTTTGATAGCCATGATTCAATCATGATCTCAGTATTTGGCATATTAGCTTTATTGAAAAGCATACATTTCGCGAAGAGATGAAAGAACACGGTTTGCGAACGGTTCGCTTCATAATCACCTCTATTCTATTCAGCAAATGGTTCGCGAAGGAAGACATATAGTTCGTCATGGGATTTCGCAGCGGCTCTCAATCAAGAGCTGCCTCTTAGTCTTTCGCTTGGGGGGCACGCAGAAGTCTTGAGGTCCGACATCTTTTTGCTAAAGTTTCGCCAACCCTTCCAAAAGGGCAAGCCCAATTGATTAACTTCCAAATAAGAGGTCCTACACCTTTTTCTAAGATATGCAAGCAATCAAGATTCCCATGCAACTAAGCCATAATGGACGTGGCGCAAGATGGGAAGGACATAATTGTCCTTGACTGCATTGTATAGATTTCTCGTGAAGACATATTTGCAATTAAGATGTGCATATCCAACAGTGTGCATCCAGGAAGATTACAGAGACAATTAACCTTGCTTATATTCTAGCTACGTCAAGAGCAAATAATTATTAATTATTGCCTACGATAGTTATCAAGACTAATCAGAGTTTTGATTCGATTCAAGGCCAATAACTGTGACCTAAAATATAGTATTTCATTCCTATTTGGAAAGTGAATCTGTAGCCTATATATAGAGGCTAAAACAGAACAAAAAAAAAAAAAAACAACTCTTCAATCAACTAATCTCTCAGATTATCCTAAGTCTCTCCGGAGCAAACTTACCTTCAACCTAGTTGAAACCAGCGAAGCAAGGGTAACGCCCTCGCAACCTAGCGAAGCTAAAGTCACACTTGAGCAAACCCGTACTTTCTCCTACTTCCCAGTGATTGCTCTGCTTAGTCTACAACATTAATTATCAACTCGGTGACACAAGAGATCACACCACAAGTCCTTATCCGTAATGCAAGAAGTCATTTTCCGAAAGATAGAGAAAAGAACCTTGTGACGAGGTAGGTGCTCTCCTCGTCCACAACGTTTGAGAAGAAGTCAGGTCAAGGGACGCCCCGACAACTACACCGAAAGGTGTTGGCATGCCTGCACACTCAAAAAACATAGTTTGCTACCCAGACTAGTTTTGGAGCCAAACACTTGATATGGAAAAGGTTCCCCTGCTTTCTTTAAAGGTGTGGGTGGCTGGGTGCAGATTCATAGTTTCTCCAGAGTTGTAGCTCGAGCAAGTTGTACTACTTTGTATAAGTTCCCTTTTTTTTCACTAAGATGTAACTATAATTCTATATATATGTATAGAGAGTCCGGATTATGTGACACTATATTTTACACAATTTTTACACTTCTTGCGAGCCATTAGATTTTAAAACGTTTAATAGTTTGGATTTGTTGTTTGAATGATGTCAACACAACACCAAGTGATGTGGAAAATGACGTACATATTTTCAATCAAGAAGTTATAATAGATTAAACTTTCCTTTATTAAAAGAAAAAACAAAATCAAAATTTGGAGAATACTGTTCTTACAGAACTGCTCACGATCAAAAGAAAAAGAAGAAGAAGAACAATAGCAGAAGAATAAGGACTCCAAACACCAAATAGTACCAAGAAAATAGACTGTAACCTTGAAGTATAAATAGTAACAAGTTATGCAATGTGTAATAGTGCAGAAGACCATCTCACATAAAGTAGATAGACCATCTCGTATCGTTCAAGATGGATTACACAACTTGGTTTGCTAAAAAAGAAAACGGAAGCAAAACTTAGAAAGTCAATCATGTCAGATGCATATTACTTTGTTTTCAAAAGCAATGCTCCTTAGAAATTACAATTAATAAGATGGAGGACAAGAGCCAGTATGAATGCCAATTGTATGTGAGACCAGTAAAGATACACTGCACAATTTAAGCAAATTAACATTCCTTATGGAACAAGACATTGCTTAGAACTTTTGTTCTGTATATACAATTAAATTTATATAATTAATCTAAGTTTAGACTATAATATAAGCTTATGATATAATTCATTTTAAGACAAGCTTATCTGTTATTCAAATTCAAATCAAGATACAGTTGAAAGAGCAGTTAAGGTTTGATAAGCAGGTGAGGAATTGTGGCAATTTCTTTATGGATGAAACTGATTTACAAGTCTGCTATACATCTGTCAGATTGGTCCTTTCTGATGCATGTGTGGTTCTTGTTTTAGTCCCATATACTAAGAGAACATAAGGGTGTGTTAATGTCTAAAAGTCTAGCGGTAGCCAAACCTTAGTTAACGCTGATCCGGTGGGCGGATCGGTACTTGTATTAATGTTGCGATTCCCGTTACCTGTCAAGTAAAATACAACGGGCGTCAGAGGGAGACCGCGCTGGGCGGTCTTCAACTCTCCGATGCCTAAGTTAGTCAATGTATTTATGTTGACAAAGTAGCAGTAGGTAAGTATTGAATGCGTAATTAATGAGGAGAGAGGAGAGAACCTTTTAAAGGTGAGGAAGAGACTGATCTTGTCTTTGTTTTCGATGTGGGACTGATATGCTTCAGTTCTTAGTTTCAGAAGCTTCTGATGCTAACTTGGCGCGTCGCGTGGCGGCGCGTCGGTGGCGATCTGGAGGCGGTCCGACGCCGAGGCTACAGCCCGCCTGGCGGTGTGTCCGCATGTCATTCCTTTGGTTGGAATTAGTACCTTTGGCGGTACAGCGAGCATGGCCTATTATAGCTAATTATGCTTGCAAATGTACATGTATGTACAAGTCCCCCAAGTCCCCAGTCAAGGAGGGCAATCTTGGTTGGGGAGTTGTTCGGCGGTTTTGAAGCGTTTTCCTCCGCTAGACTTGCAAGAGCATAATTAGCGTCAGTGCGTTGTCAACCGTTGGTTTTACTGAGCAAACGCTTTATACCCTTTCGGGTGGGCCCCTGCTGGGCCCCCCAGGGAGTCCCCCACTCCCCGGCGAAGATAGACCTCCGGATGGTCGTTGATTTGTTTGATGAGGGGGAGCTGCACGGAGCAGAGGGTGTTGGGTAGCGAGCCCAATGTCTTAGCACCCAAATGACGGGGGTCAAATTGCCTGATCAGGGCAGTCGTAGACTGTGACTAGTCCCCGTGTCCCGTAGGGACGGTCTGACGGTAACGCCGCGTAGCGGTCGTTGTCAGTGAGGCGTAGCCTCAGGATTTTCCGTTTGGCGGACATCCCCCCGCTGGATGCAGCAGGAAGCAGCGTCTGATAGACGTGCCTGGCGGTTATTTTTGCAAGATGAAAAAGAGGTTCCGCCAGAGGTGTGTAGCGACAGACATCGCGTTTGCAGGATGGCAAGGGAGAATAACAAGGGAGAAGTTCCGTTGGCGAGGTTTCGCTCAGCGGAGACTTCGTCGCTTGGAGGATGACAAGGGAGAAGTTCCGCTGGCGAAGTTTTGCTCAGCGGAGACTTCGCCGCTTGAAAAATAACAAGGGAGAAGTTCCGCTGGCGAGGTTTCACTCAGTGGAGACTTCGTCGCTTGGAAAAATAACAAGGGAGAATAACAAGGGAGAAGTTCCGTTGGCGAGGTTTCGCTCAGCGGAGACTTCGTCGCTTGGAGGATGACAAGGGAGAAGTTCCGCTGGCGAAGTTTTGCTCAGCGGAGACTTCGCCGCTTGAAAAATAACAAGGGAGAAGTTCCGCTGGCGAGGTTTCGCTCAGCGGAGACTTCGTCGCTTGGAAAAATAACAAGGGAGAAGTTCCGCTGGCGAGGTTTCGCTCAGCGGAGACTTCGTCGCTTGGAAAAATAACAAGGGAGAATAACAAGGGAGAAGTTCCGTTGGCGAGGTTTCGCTCAGCGGAGACTTCGTCGCTTGGAGGATGACAAGGGAGAAGTTCCGCTGGCGAAGTTTTGCTCAGCGGAGACTTCGCCGCTTGAAAAATAACAAGGGAGAATAACAAGGGAGAAGTTCCGTTGGCGAGGTTTCGCTCAGCGGAGACTTCGTCGCTTGGAGGATGACAAGGGAGAAGTTCCGCTGGCGAGTTTTGCTCAGCGGAGACTTCGCCGCTTGAAAAATAACAAGGGAGAATAACAAGGGAGAAGTTCCGTTGGCGAGGTTTCGCTCAGCGGAGACTTCGTCGCTTGGAGGATGACAAGGGAGAAGTTCCGCTGGCGAAGTTTTGCTCAGCGGAGACTTCGCCGCTTGAAAAATAACAAGGGAGAAGTTCGCTGGCGAGGTTTCGCTCAGCGGAGACTTCGTCGCTTGGAAAAATAACAAGGGAGAAGTTCCGCTGGCGAGGTTTCGCTCAGCGGAGACTTCGTCGCTTGGAAAAATAACAAGGGAGAAGTTCCGCTGGCGAGGTTTCGCCCAGCGGAGACTTCGTCGCTTGGAGGATGACAAGGGAGAAGTTCCGCTGGCGAAGTTTTGCTCAGCGGAGACTTCGCCGCTTGAAAAATAACAAGGGAGAAGTTCCGCTGGCGATACTTACGAAGTTGTCCCTACGGTGGTTAACACGTGTCGAATCTATAGCGGGTTAGCGTGCGTAGGCTTGTCTCCAGGCCTGTCCGTCTTCTAGCCTTTAATGATAGTAACTGTGGGTTTTGTAACCGAGATGACGCTTCGGGCAATCCGGAGAGTGAGTGGAGATGTACGACACGTGTACGGCTAACAAGGGACGTCGGTATGGAGCGGACGGTCGAGGACGCGTTGGGGCCTATATAAAAAGGGGGGAAACTCTGGGGGATTCGACACTTGTGAAAATTTTGAAAGCTTAGCCATCGTTTGTTCGAAACCGGAGAAGGAGCCTACCGAAGTTTGGATATACCACTCCCAGAGACGTCGGACGTACCTGTGCACCACCGTGCCGGAGATTGCACACTGAGGTTGGTATTCGGATCTCTGTCTTCTGCTATCTGTTTCTGCTAGTTTCTGGGTTTTGTAGTGTTTGCTTTTCTGGGTGTGCTCTGAGGTGTGAGATGGGGGTTTTTTGTGGGGGATTGAATGATGGTTGGCCAATGCGTTCATTGGTTTTAGGATTTGGATAGTCGAGTCTGGGTTGAGTGTTTGTTTGCACTTTGGGGTTTTCTGGGTTTTGTTCTTGATTATTTTGGCTATAACTGATGCGAGAATAGGCTAGATCTATGTTTGTGCTAACTGATGTGGGTTTTAGGGTTTTGGGATGGCTAGCGTTATAGAGATTTCGAGCAGTGAGGATTCCGGGTCTGACGTGTCGCTCAGCGCGGCGGATGGGGTTTTTATTGATTCGTTGCGTCCGTCTGCCCCTGCAGGAACCTCACTGCCAGAAGCGCTAGACGTCGAGCCGCTACAGACCATCCCCTGGGAAGTAGTTATGGGTCGGGGTTCGCGTCCGGAGAGTTCCAAGGCTGGCGAGGCCGCTGCCGCCAAAGCCAGGCGCGACGAGCGTTTGGCGAGTAACAGTGCTGCCAGCGGCTCCGCTGGGGAGGGGGAAACAGCGGAGCAAAATGTTGAGTCAGCGTGGTTCCTCCCGGATGGGACAGCCGTTGACGAGGCGGGAGGGGGGATGAGCGGTGCTGCTGTCGCTCGACTGAAGCAGGCGTTCCGCTTGCCGGGGTCGGTGAAGCTGCGACCACCGACGGCTGATGAGAAGGCGTCGATTCTCCCGACGGGGTGTGCGGCCGTGCACGAGGCCATATTCCGCCAAGGGGTGACACTTCCGCTGGTGCCCAATCTTCAAATCCTTGTTTGTGAGTTTGGCCTTGCCTTCGGTCAGATCTGTCCAAACATGTGGCGGTTGATGTTGGCGATGAACTCCTTGTGGCGCTTGTCGGGGTGCGAGGGGCCTACCGTGGCGGAAGTGCTCCATTTCTACGAGTTAGTATATGTGAAGCGCCAAGGTTGCCACGGGCAAGTAAATTTGAGTCGCCGGCAGGGAGCGCCCAAGCTGATCGAGAATCTGAGGGACTCCATGTCCTATTGGCGGGGGACCTTTTGCGTCGCTACCGACGGTTGGGAGTACCACGCTAGGTCTAACGAGGAAGGGCCGTCATTTAGGATTAAGTCCGAGTTCCAACCTATTCGAGGTTGGTGGCCGGTGTCCGCTGAAAATGTTTGGCGTGCTTACATGCCTGAACTTGTATTCTTACGACGTGTTTTTCTTGTGCAGCGGGACTTCGGTATACGCTGACGCGTGCAGAAGAGTGCCGGGTGGCGAGGATCAGAGGTTGCTGGCGGAACCGAAACCTGCTTGATTTCCGCTTGCTGACTGGTTGGGAGTTATTGGTCGACCTGCGACTAACACGCTCTATTGGTGAGGATTCTACCCTGTCGTTTCGTTTTATAATTGAATTGTGTCTGACTGGTGGCTGGCTTTCCTCTCTTTTTTTTTTAGAAACTCCGCCGGGCAACAAATCAAGTCGCGACGCGTTTGAGAAAGCCATGGATCGGGCGGAGATAGAAAATTTTTTGGAGGCCATGTACGCCGAGGGGCTGGCGGCCCAGCAGACTGTAGTGAACCCGGAGACGTTGGCGTTGAGCCAGTCCGAGGTTCCGGTGGTGATGGAGATGCCGCACCAGTCCCACCTTGGTGAAGATGGTCTGCCTGTGGTGCAAGCGGGGACCCAGACGGCCGGCGGGGAGCAGAGGGGAAGTGCTGCGTCCGGGCCTCAGAAGGAGCGGATGCCTGCCCAGAGGCGTGGTTCTCAGGTGGTTCAGCCGGCGGGAGAAGTCATTGTGACGAGGGAGGAACCGTCAGTCAGGGCGACGAGGGCCGCCGCTGGGGGCCAGAGGGCGCTGGAGAAAAAGCGCCGGACGGTTGAGTCTCCCGACGGGGAAGAGGGAGAGGAGGTGGAGGTGGTTGGTGCCCGCCGACAGAAGAAGGCCCGGCCGGCTCCTGCAAAAACGGTGGCGGTGGAGGGTGAGGCGCCCGCCGTCAGCGATCTGGACTCCTTTGCCGAGTACGCACCATTCATGACAGAAGGGGAGCGGGAGTTCCTCTTTCATCTGTGCGAGCGGCTGGGATTCGGGGGTCTGGCGGGCATATCGCGCCCGACGGCAATTGACCAATCGCCCTACAGCTCGGCGTTTGGTCAAATATCGGCGGGGTTACACGATATGTTCTTGGCGGCGTCCAAGCAGCCCCGGGTTGAGGAGGAGCTCAAGGGAGAAATCGGAGATCTCCAGAGGGAGCTGGCGGAGGCCAAGGAGAGACTGGCGGAGCTCGAGCGGGGACTAGCCAAGGCGGAGTGTGATTATGCGGACGCCCGCGGCAAGCTTAATGCGGCTATTCGACGGGATCTGGAGAGGAATGAAGATGTCTCCAAGTTGGAGCAGGAGGTTGGGCTGCTGAAGGAGAAGATAGCCGCCAAGGACAAGAAGCTTATTATAGTGCAGCGGGAGTCCGCCGACAGGATGGCCGAGCTGAAGCGGCTGGGGGGAGAGGTTACCCGTCTGAAAGCTGAGGGGAGCACCGCTGCGGCCGCTGTTGAATCATTCAAGCAGTCGGCGGAGTTTAAGAAGACACTGACCGAAGCGGCGAAGTCTGGGCCCGGGCCAATATAGATATGTTGAAGCGGAAGGGTGCCATTGATTTTGTAAAGGCGTCACAGCCTGACGTGCCGCTGGTCCAGAGTGCCCCGGCGGAGCCAGAAGTCGTGCCTGCCCAAGCTGCAGGTACTCATTCGGGCAGCGGGGAAAGTGGCCCGCATCCGACGGAAGGGTCCCAGCAAACCCCCCAGCAGACCCCGTCGGAGGTGTCACGTGCCGGGTTTCTGGAGGCACACACCCGGGCCGACGGCACCATAGAGACTCCCAGTCCGACAGCCCGAGGGTCCGATCAAGCGAGCCGATCGGTCGCGCCGCCAGCCGTCGAAGCAGCAGAGGCCGAAGCCAACCGCTGAACCTATCTGAGATCTCCGAAGTTTTTTTTTTTTTTTTTTTTTTTGTGTAGCCGCTGAGGCATACTAGCTTGTACCGAACTTTGTGAAATGAAGTAAATTTCTGACTTGGTTTGCCATGATGTGTGTAGTACTATTGAGTTATATTTTCTTTTGTCGATCAATGGAACATTAAAGGAATTAAGATTGGTCCAAGTGCACCGCGTAGCGGACGGAGTCCGCCGACGATTGCTGGCGTTGCCAGTTGCCCTCGGTGCTAGACTTGGTAACAATGGTCTGAATAATTCCTCGTTTCATTGATGGCTGACTGATCAGCGTACAAAAGTGGGGTAGTACCCGTTGGGTAGCTTCCCTTAGCTAAACATTCGAACAAAAAATTTAGCTAAGTCAAGATGCGCATGGGTAGCGGTCTGACTATTTGTAATAATACCGAAGGTGTTCGGTATTCCAAGGGCGGGGCGTCGTGACGCCGTCCTTGTCCATTAAGTAGAAGGTGCCTGGGCTAACGACTTCCACAATTTTGTATGGGCCTTCCCATGTTGGGCGGAGTTTTGTCGGTGGCGGAATGACTTCCTTCATGACCAAGTCCCCCAGTTGGAGGTTCCGGGCCTTGACTCTGGCGTTGTAAAAGCGTGATACCCGCTGCTTGTTTTGTAGATTGTGCAAATGGGCCTCGAGCCTTTTCTCTTCGAGGAGGTCCCTGTCCAAGTTGACGCCGGCGCTGTTGGTCTCTGGCCCGTAGCCTTCGACTCTAGCGGTAGGTTGAGTGACTTCAATGGGTAAGACAGCCTCTGTGCCGAACATCATGCAAAAAGGGGTTTCTCCTGTGGCGGAAGTTGGAGTTGTTCGGATGGCCCACAGGACCTCTGGGAGCTTTTCCGCCCATAAACCCTTGGCGTCGTCGAGCTTCTTTTTTAACAACTTTTTTATTATCTTGTTCGCCGCTTCGACCTGGCCGTTGGTCTGGGGGTGGGCGACAGATGCAAACCTCAGCTTGGTGCCCAAGTTGATGGTGAAGGAGATGAGCTCGTCATTGTTGAACTGTGTGCCGTTATCTGTGATGATTGTGTGTGGGACACCGTAGCGGCAATAGATATTCTTCCAAAGGAAGTGAATTACCTTGGCGGTAGTTATTGCCGTCAGTGGCTCTGCCTCTATCCACTTGCTGTTGTAATCGATGGCAACAATGATGTATTTGAACTGACCCTTGGCAGTTTGGAATTTGCCCATCAGATCAAGGCCCCACGTAGAATGAATCCATGGGCCCACGATGATTGACAGTGGCTCTGCTGGTGCGTGTGGGAGATCTGCGAATTGCTGGCATTTGTGGCAAGACCTCGAAATCCGCCGGGCGTCATCGCCAAGTGTGGGCCAGAAGTACCCTTGTCGCATTGTGCGGTTGGCCAGGGATCTGGCGCCCGAGTGGTTTCCGCATTCTCCGCTATGGATTTCAGTTAGAACAACCCTTCCCTCTTCGGGGTTAGACAGCGGAGGTTTGGATGGGTGAATCCCTGGCGGTAGAGTTTGCCGTGCTGGATGTTGTAGCGGGTTGCTCTTCGTTGGAGCTGTCTTGCCTGGATCTTATCTTCTGGCAACGTTCCGTTGCGCTTATACATGATGATCTCGTCCATCCAGCTGGGGTTGACCTGAATGTTGAAGATTTCCGCCAGAGTCTTTGTGATACTTGGTTTGTCAAGATACTCCACCCTTGTGTCCGCCGGACTCTGATGTGGTTGGGCGGTTGCCAGTCTGCCAGGGAATCAGCCTTAGCGTTCTTTTCCCTGGGGATTTGTGTGATTGTGTGAAACTTGAACTTTTTTAGCAACGTTTTGACGTACCCCAGATACGCCGCTAGCTGCTGGTCCTTGGCTTGGAAGCTGTCGTTGACCTGGTTGACGACTAGTTGGGAGTCGCTGAATATGTTGACGCTGTCAGCACCTGAGTCAATGGCGAGGAGTAGGCCGGCGATGAGCGCCTCGTACTCCGCCATATTGTTTGAAGCTTTGAAGTTGAATTTCAACGCATATTCTGCGTTCAGTCCCCCGGGTCCGGTTAAGATGACTCCGGCGCCGCTGGCCTTGGCGCAGGCGGAGCCGTCCACATGTAGGTCCCAATCCGACTGTGGGGTAAGTACCCCTGTACTGGTTACCATTTCTGTTCCGGGCTGTGCTTGAGTATCGGGTTCTGGCTGACGCTCAGTAAGTTCAGCGATGAAGTCTGCTACTGCCTGGCCCTTCATGGCGGTTCTTGGCTTGTACTCGATGTCAAATTCGCTGAGCTCAATTGCCCACTTACTGAGTCGCCCTGAGTGTTCAGGGTTCTGCATCACCTGTCTCAGCGGTTGATTGGTCAACACATGGATCGTGTGGGCCTGGAAATACTGCCGAAGGCGTCTGGCGGCAACGATAAGTGCAAGCGCCAGCTGTTCCAACGGTGGATACCTTGTTTCTGCTCCGTTCATACCTCTGCCAGCGTAGAATACTGGGAGTTCATCCTGACCCTCCCGCCGAACAATGGCGCAACTTATTGCCGTTGCCGAGACCGCCAGATATATGAATAGTGTCTCTCCTTGGACAGGGACAGAAAGGAGAGGGACTGCCGCCAAATATTCCTTTAGACCTTGGAACGCCGCCTGACATTCTGGGTTCCAGTCAATGACCTTCTTGTGAGTTGTTTTGAGAAGTTTGAAGAATGGGGCGCACTTGTCAGTAAGTCGGGAGATGAATCGAGAAAGGGCGGTCAACTTGCCCTGGAGACACTGGACGTCTACCTTATACTTCGGGTCCGACAGGTCAAGGATGGCCTGTACCTTGTCTGGGTTAGCCTCGATACCTCGCTCGCTGACGATGTAACCCAGAAATTTGCTGGCGGTGACCGCAAAGAAACATTTTTCTGGGTTGAGGCGCATACCATATGCCAGGAGGATGGTTACTATGATCCTGAGGTTTGCCACATGTCCGCTGGCCTTTATGCTCTTGACTAGCATGTCGTCCACATAGACCTCGATGATTTTTCCCAGATGCTCAGCGAACATTGCGTTCATCAACCGCTGATAAGTTGCACCGGCGTTCTTCAGACCAAAAGGCATGACATTGTAGCAGTAAAGGCCCTTGTCGGTGGTGAAGGTGGTGCATTCTTGGTCGCTGGGGTGCATTTTGATCTGATTGTATCCAGAGAAGGCATCCATCATGCTGAGGAGTTCGTGTCCGGCGGTTGCATCGACCAGCTGATCGATACGAGGTAGCGGGAAACTATCTTTTGGGCATGCCTTGTTTAGGTTTTTGAAGTCGACGCACATCCGCCACTTGCCGCTGGGCTTCTTCACCATTACCAGATTTGAGATCCATTGGGGGTAGATGACCTGGCGGATGAATCCAATGTCCCGTAGTTTGGCGACCTCCTGTCCGATTGCCCGGTATTTTTCCTCATCAAAGGCCCTCCGCTTCTGCTTGATAGGATAGAAAGAAGGTTTGATGGTCAGTTTATGGGTGATTATTTCAGTGGAGATGCCAGGCATGTCTGCATAGGACCATGCAAAGACGGTGGCGTTGTCACGTAAGAACTGAGTGAGTTCTGCCTCCACTTCTGGGTCTAGCTGGGAGCCTATGCGGACTGTCCTCTCAGGATGCTCGTCTGAGATGCAGAGACCTTAGTGACGTGTCCGGGTTGACCGGCTCCTTCATTACATATTTCTTCTCTTCATCTCTAGGATCCTCAAAGATATTCGGTGGTGGTGGGTCATTACCCACTGTCAGGATTTCATGGCGGCGCGTTGACCGCGCTACAGATGTTGAATAGCATTCTCGTGCCAGCTGTTGGCTTCCCCTCACACAGCCTGTGCCATTGGGCGTGGGGAACTTCATGAGAAGCATGTATCCGGCAATGATGCACTTGAGCTTATTAAGCGCTGGTCGACCAATGATGGCGTTGTACGAACTGGGACAGTCGACGATAATGAATTCCGTGTGCACCTCCGCCATACAGGGACTAGTGCCAATAACTAGTCGCATGTAATCCGACCCTAGTGGTTGTGTGATGTCTCCGGAGAAGCTGAGCAGTGGCTCATGATCCTGGAGTAGTTTCTTGTTCCGCTTGAGGTGGTCGTAGCAGCCGCTGAAGATGACGTTGACAGCGGATCCGCTATCTACCAAGATTCTCCCCACCGAGAATTTGCCAAGAATGGCATCGACTAAGAATGGGTCGTCATGGGGTAAATGTACTCCGCGCTCCTCCTCCTCTGAAAAGGTGATAGGTTCCCATCCTGACTTCGGGAGTTTGGCGGATCTTTCATAGCGGATGTTGCAAACCTCCTTTGGGTGGTTAGCGCGTGCATAGCGCTTTCTTGCCCTGTGAGACATGCTGGTGATTGGAGCACCGCCATCGATGGTGTTGATGCGGCCCAAGGTTTCTACGTTGGCAATCACTGGCGGTGGTTGGCGTACCTTGAATTGCTCCAACTTGCCGTCACGGTATAAAGTCTCAATGGCTGTTTTGAGGGCGTTGCAGCTGTTTGTATTGTGGCCGCTGTCCGCGTGGTATTTGCACCACTTGCCGGTGTTCCTGGGTTTGCCCGTTTTTGGGTACTTTGGAGGGGGTGGCGGTGGGATCTGATCCTTGCACTGATTATAGATATCTTCATATGAGGCCGTTAGGACCGTGAAAACTGCATACCGCTGTGAGGACTCCGTCTGCTTGTTGTTGTTGTCCCCATGAGTTGGGCGGTTTCCCTTATAAAAATGCTGTCCCTTCTGCCGCTTGGTTTGGTGGCCGCCCTGCTGCCACTCTCTTTTCTTGTCAACTGGCGGAGCTGAGGGGGGTTTATCAGCGGCTTCCTGGTGATTGGAAGATGGTTGTGCTGATTTTGCTGGCGTTGCTGGTGGTGGTGTTTCTCCATATGTGATGAATTCCGCCTGGGCGTGAATGACCGCCTCACTCATGACGTGGTCGTACGTTGCATTGGGATGGTTGTAATTGAGGTGATAGAGGAACGGTCCCTTGAGGAGTCCCTTCCTGAAGGCTGCCGACGCCATAGTTTTGTCCAGGTCGCGGCACTGAGATGCTGCCGCTCGCCATCTTGTGACAAAGGCCTTCAGTGACTCGTCCTCCCCTGTTTGACGCTGAACAGCTGACTTGTGTTGTGATGTCCGGCGGACAATAGGATGAAGCGGGAGAGGAACGCATGCGACAGTGCATGGAATGAGCCAACCGATCCTGGCGGACATTCAAAAAACCAGTTCATCGCCTCGCCGTCCAATGTTTCGCTGAACAGATGGCACAAGGTGGCGTCGTCGAATCCCTTGTTGTTGGTGACCTTCTTGAAGGTGTCCATGTGGACAAAGGGATCGGTCATTCCGCCATATGGCGACATTTTTGGGGTCTTTGCATATGTTGGCCTGACGGCCTGTAGGATCGCGGCGGAAAAGGGGCCGGGTCTGGAAGTGAACAGCGGGTTCCGAGTTGATGTCGGGACGCCCGTCTCCGCCCGGATTAACCTCTGCTCCAGTTGGTGCATCCTTTCCAATAACTGGGCGGTTGTATCGCCGGCGGAATCGGCCTGACTCCCCCGCCGAGTTGGCTTGCGCCTAGGTATGGGCGGATCACCCTCAGTCCTTGCCCTGACATTCTGCTGTTGGCGTGCGGAAGGGATTCCGCCGTATGTTCTAACATTAGTTGGGGTATGGGCGGTGGTCCCATTCCTGACAACCCCGGCGGGTTCAGCGGTACGTGCATTTGTATGACTGGCCCTGGCGCTGCCGTGCCGGCGCTGGGTCGACTACGCCTGGTGCTGCGTGACTGCTCGCTCTGTGCCGGGCGGTCGGTGGCCGCCAAAGTGTTTTTTAGTTCCTCAAAACGTGTCATGAGCGCAGCCACCTGTTTTTGGGCTTCGGCCTTCTCTCTACGCTCCTCCTCACGCTCCCTGTTTGCCTTATGAAGATCCGCCAGTGCTATCTCGTACATGGCGACGAGATCCTGGCCTGACGGGCGGCTGCTGCCTGGGTTTGCCTCACCACCGGGATTGGCCGGGGTTGTGAATAGTGCGCGGTTAACGCCGATCGCGGGGTCGGAGGGCTGGGGAATGGCGGGGAGCTCCGCCTGCTCTTCAGCGTTTCCCCCGCTGTCGTTAGTCATGGTGATTGTAGCGGGATGACCTTTAGTTCAAGGGTTCCCACAGACGGCGCCAATGTTAATGTCTAAAAGTCTAGCGGTAGCCAAACCTTAGTTAACGCTGATCCGGTGGGCGGATCGGTACTTGTATTAATGTTGCGATTCCCGTTACCTGTCAAGTAAAATACAACGGGCGTCAGAGGGAGACCGCGCTGGGCGGTCTTCAACTCTCCGATGCCTAAGTTAGTCAATGTATTTATGTTGACAAAGTACAGTAGGTAAGTATTGAATGCGTAATTAATGAGGAGAGAGGAGAGAACCTTTTATAGGTGAGGAAGAGACTGATCTTGTCTTTGTTTTCGATGTGGGACTGATATGCTTCAGTTCTTAGTTTCAGAAGCTTCTGATGCTAACTTGGCGCGTCGCGTGGCGGCGCGTCGGTGGCGATCTGGAGGCGGTCCGACGCCGAGGCTACAGCCCGCCTGGCGGTGTGTCCGCATGTCATTCCTTTGGTTGGAATTAGTACCTTTGGCGGTACAGCGAGCATGGCCTATTATAGCTAATTATGCTTGCAAATGTACATGTATGTACAGGGTGAAATCAGGAGAAGGCTATCATGGACAATGGAAGTGCATCGAGTAAGTTTTTGTATTTCTTGTTCTTGTGTTCTTGTTTTCTACATATTTAGGATTGATACAGCATCTTCAATCCCAATATGAAAATATATGTTCCGTTGAAATGCAGTACTTATATTAACATGATTTGATCTAGTATAGGTTTCAGTTAATGTGTTTTAATTGAGTACACGTTTCTTCTAACAGTTGGTATCAGAGCCACCATGCATACTTAGATCAATTACATGTAGAATGAACTAACTGTATTAAAATTATGAATTCTGGGCAGCGGCGGAACTATTACAGGACCCCCCCCTCACCCCCAACACACCAATCAGGCAATGAGCAACACAACTTACAAAATTATAATGAAAATAATTCAAAATTAATAGTGTTTACTGTGTAATAACTATCCAAATTTATAATGAGGAAATATGGAAATGCTTCTTAGAAGATTTTGCAATTTATTGTAATTGATGTCTAGTTTCTTCAATTATTTTATTATAGAGAAAGTTAACAAGGTGTTTTTTTTTGTTAATAAAGTCAACAGAGTGTGTTGATTAATATGGAAAATGAGTTTTTTTTTTTATATTAAAGTTAATGTTTTATGTCTCGACCCCCCCTAATTTCATATCTTGGTTCCGCCACTGATTCTGGGAATTTAATTGCTTTAATCTGCACCAAGTGATTCATATAATTTTGGTATATTAATGATCATAGTAACTTGATCCGTAAATATACATTGATTTTATGAAATTTATGTGTTCATATATATTGATTCATCAAAATATATACATAAGGTTTACATGTTTATGACTGAAATGTCAAGATTTAAAGATCTACATACAGACTCATATCAGTTTCATATTAAAAGCATATATACATATGTTCATTCATCTGTTATTTTGATTTTGTGATAATTGATGTATGAACATGCCAATGCTATGACTAATATTAAGATAAATGCATCATGTGCTACCAAAGTAACCTAAGAATGCATTAAATGGAATTATCTGCATCATTCTGTCAATCTTTAGAACATATGTGCTGTCAAAGTGGCTTTATGTCAAAAGAAAAGATGTCAAAGTTATGTTATTTAAATTGCAGGTTTTGAAACTTAAAAATTAAATTTGTATTGATTTCCAAAGAAATGCAGTTGCAGACATTTGGTTTTAAACCTGTTATATGTATATTAAGTGAATGAACATTCATATATCAATAGAGATTAGTACACCACAAAGCTTGTCAAAGTCTTGAAATTGACAAAGCTTCATGTTGCTGCATATATACACTACATTATATATATTTGGGACATTCAGTTTATTCTGGCATTGAGTTACACTAGATTAATCTATTTGATCATTTCACATGCAGCTATGTACTTTCCTATGAGCATAAATCAGACTGAACTTCTGAATGGCTCAAACTTTAAGAAATAGGAAGGAGACATAGAACTAAATCTGGGGATATTGGATTATGACCATGTGTTGAAAGAAGATCCACCAGTAGCATTAACTGAGAATTCTAGCAGAGATGCAAGGGAGAAATATGACAAATGGTACAAGCATAAAAAGATGGCATTGATCATGATCAAGAAAAGCTTGCATGAGAATGTGAAGGGCAATATACCTAATTCAGAATTGACTAAGGAGTTCTTCAATTCTATTGCAAAGAAGTTCAAAATTTGGAACAAAGCTGAAGTGCAAAACCATTTCAGGTCCCTTGCAAGAATGAAGTTCAATGGCTAGACTAGTGTTAGAGAATACAATATGAGAGGTTCAGATATTGCTGCAAGGCTCAGAGGACTGAATATGGAAATTGATGGCTCATTTCTTATGTACATGATTCTGGACTCATTCCCAAATGAATACTCTCAACTGAAGACACTGTACAAGACTCAGAAGGAGAAATGGAGTATTAATGAATTGATTTCACTATGTGTAGAAGTTGAAGATGAAATGAAGAAGCGAGAAGGAGCAGAAGTGGCTGTGAATCTAATGTCCAAAATCAAGTACAAGAAGGAATTTGGCAACAACAAGAACTTCAAACCTGGTACCAGTATAAGTACCTCTAAATCCATTGTGAAATCTGATCATGATAAAATGAAAAACAAACCTGCAGGTGGGCATTAATTGTTTCTTTTGCAAGAAACTTGGTCACATTAAGAAAGATTGTAAAGGTTTCAAAGCTTGGTTGAAAAATCTATTTTCAATTTTGAGTCAAATTTTTTTTTTACATATATAAATATATATAAAACTTGGTTTAATTTCGGGGGCCCATGAAATTTGGAGGCCATAGGCACAGGCCTGCTGTAACCTATACCCAGGGCCGGCCCTGTTTGAAAATAATCCCGATTTTTTTTAGAGCAAAGGAAATTGTTTTGCCCCAAAACACCAATTCATTCAGAACTCAATTAAATTGAGAAACAACTATACCAGGACATAGATCTTGACAAGAGGACCAACCTTCTCACCTCATGTACAACCAATCGTCGCCGGAATACCAAAACCTTTCGAGCTTCGATACTTCTTCCTTGCCTAGCAAACCAAGACTGAAGGTAGAACCGCGACGAGGAGAGAAATTGAATGAGATCGGTTCGTCACCACGTCGTGGCTGGACAGACAATTTTTGTTAGAGACCAATCGCAGGTCGTCGAGTCACCGAAAGAGGTCAGAAGCCTTGAGCTTCTAGAGCTCTCTGTCAAAGGGAGTGTTCCTCCGGGTTCTAGAGATATCCAGTCTTTTCCGTCTTTTTTTTTTTTTTTTTTCTATTCTCCTTCCTCCTCGATCCTTCTTAATCCCATTTTATTTATTCATGTACTTTACTAATGTCGGCAAACAAATCAAGGGGACAAGGGCTCATAATTTGCCACATGTATTTCTTTAAGGCCATGTTTGGATGGACAATCACATTTGCTAAGGGAATGATGGAGAACAAGGAAAAAGAAAAAAAAAACTTAGATTATTTCAGCCTCAAAATGACACTCAAAGTCCATTAAGATAATGAGAAAATATTAAGCACTAAATTATGCTTACTACCCTGTACTTTCAAGCCTCAGTCCCTGCACTTCTAATTTAATCAGAAAAGTCCTTGTGCTCTCCAATTTCATCAAATCGATCCAATCTGTCACCATTCTGTCAATTTTTGGGGAAAATTTCCAAACTACCCATTTGCATTCACAACACTGATGTGTTGGTAGGCTGCCTAGCGATGGGTAATTTGGGAATTTTTCCTGTGAGAATGTTCCATGTCAGCATTTTAATAGTGAAAATTGATGGAATAGAGACGGATTGGATCGATTTGATGAAATTGGAGACTGCAAGGACTTTTCTGATAAAATTAGAAGTGCAGGGACTGAACTGATGAACCCTTAAAAGTACAAGGTAGTAAGCAGAATTTAACCCAAATATTAATTACATTTTCTCATGGTCTCATGATCTTTGTTTTGTAAGGAGGAAATTCTTTGTTATAATGACGTGTCACCAACAATTTACGATGACTCGGGTATTACACAGATCGATTTGCAGAAGATGAAAGCAAGGTTTGCAAGCATAAGAAATCAATATATGGTCTTAAGAAAGCTTCATGGCAATGCTACCTCAAGTTTCATAAGGTAATCACTCAATTTGCATTTTTAGAAAATAAATTAGATGAATGTATTTATCTTCAGACCAATGTGAGCAATTTTATTTTGCTCATTCTGTATGTTGATGATATTTTACTTGCAAGCAGTAACATTTATTTGTTGAAAGAAACAAAAGCTTTTCTGTTAAGTCAGTTTGACGTGAAAGACATCGGAGAAGCACATTATGTGCTAGGCATTGAGATAACCAGAAATAGAAAGCAATAAGCTCTAGGTTTATCTCAGAAAAATTATGTGGACAACATATTGCAGAGATTTGGGATGCAAGGTGTTGGGTTATGTACATACCACCTATATCACATACTGCCAAGCATAAGCAATGACCTCTTAGGTGGGCCCCACCTTGCTATGGTGGAGTCGGCTGGTACCTCGTAGGGAGGCCACCCTCCCATGCTCTCCAAGAGGCTTCAAGAGAAGCAATATGTGTATTGTATCCCACATTAGAAATATAGAATAGAGTGGGACTTCCTTTACCTATAAAGGGAAGTCCTCCCCTTCTTAGAGAGGATGGATCCATGATCCCTACACTTGTATCACTACAAAGGTCACTTGACCTCACTCATAGTAAAATATCTAAGTGGACGTAACCTTGCCCCAAGTGCAAGGTGAACCACTAGTACATCCGGTGTCATCTCTCTCTCTCTCTCTCTCTCTCTCTCTCTCTCTATCATGCTTCTTACTTTAGGTCCCGTATTCTTCAATAGAAACATTGGCGCTAGAAGGAGGGTCCCTAAGTGTGGGTATGAACCTCCGACCTTAAGCAAGAGCCATCCGGGTACATAAGCCATTCGGGTACGTGAGCCATCCGGGTACATGAGCCATTCAGGTACGGGAGCCATTCGGGTACACCAGCCATCCGGGTAAGTGAGTCATCCGGGTACATGGGTACATGCAGATCCTTGATATCGGCACCTCCACTCCTAAGCCTCCGGGACTTTCACAAGTCGGCAGGAATCAAGCTTCACTTGCACACCACTGGTGTCGGTGGCATTCACCTTCCCGGATCCTTCAACGAGTCATGTACAGGTACCATTGCGCAAGCCGCCCGGTACTTTGAAATTTCTGGGAACCAGGCCTCCCCAACAACATCCTTACTTCCCGTAGATCATCACCGGTAACTCCATCACCTCACTGCTAGTTCCCTCAGCAACTCACCAAGGGTCTCGGTGGCATTCACCTTTCTGGATCCACAAAACTCTTTCATCAAGTCAAACGCTATTAACGTTTGGATCCGTTGGGGATCTAATTAACGTAAAGAATGAGAGAGAGAGAGATTGACACGAGATGTATAGTGGTTTGTTTCCCGCCTTAGCGGGAAACTACGTCACTTGAATGTGCACTAGTATGTCGAGCCTTGCGGCCTAACAAGATTACAAGAGATGTAATGGGATCCTTTAGTTGTGGGAGGAGGCATTCCTTTTATAAGTGAAGGAAGCCATCTCCTTTACATGGTTTTCGATGTGGGACAAGTAAAGATAACTATTCTAGTGTAGAAAGCCTATTTGTGAGGGCAACTTGGCAAGGCCGGAAAGATGGCTTCCCGGCGACGGATTTGCGACTTACGGATACCGTGACGTAGCTTGAACATAGGGCTACAAGATGCAAGTAATGGTTGGGCCTCACCATGGCTTGTGGGTGTCCCAAAGAGGGTGTTACTTATGCTTGGTGAGATAGCAAACTAGTCATGCTAGTGGAGGTATCTACAAGTCCCCGAAGTCCCCAAGTAAGAGGAGCTTCTTGGTTGGGGAGTTATAATCATGAAGTCATCAAGCATAAGTAACCAGGCGGCAGGAGCCCTACAAGTCCCCGAAACTCCGTAAGCAAGAAGGGACTCGTTTTAACTGCAAAACAAACACAAAAAAAACAGGCATATGTAGGATTCTCGTTGCATTGGGCAACAAATGTGAGTTGCACTTATATGCGTTGGCATATATGAACGTACGGGGTGCACGATACATGTTGATGTATACACTCGAATGGTGCCGAGTACGATCGCTTATGACATACAAACTCGAGAACGCGTATGGTCGTGTGAGCATATGGATTGCATATGATAAATGTAAGTTGTATGAGCGCTGCGGAGGTAAGCGTTTGTAATTCGTGAGTGATGAATGCTTGAACGCTTGTGTTTGTTTAGTTGTCGCTCGTATTAATGGAACACGAAAAGAATTCAATTTGTCGCAAGCGACAAATGGTAGAAGAATTCAATGTTCCATTAATGTGTGGTGTGTCAAGTAGACATGAGTGTAATGATTGAGGATTGCTGGGCAGGCATGAGCGGAAAACTCGGGGTTGCCGGGAAGGCATGAACTCGTCGGGGGTGCCGGGAAGGCATGAGCGGAAGCTCGTGGGTTGCCGGGAAGGCATGAGCGGGAAGCTCGGGGTTGCCGGGAAGGCATGAGCGGGAAGCTCGGGGGTTGCTGGGAAGGCATGAGTAGGAAGCTCGGGGGTGCCGGGAAGGCATGAGCCGAAGCTCGTGGGTTGTCGGGAAGGCATGAGTGGGAAGCTCGGGGGTGCTGGGAAGGCATGAACAGAAGCTCATGGGTGCCGCGAAGGCATGAGCGGTAAGCTCGTGAGCGGAAGCTCATAGGTGCCGTGAAGGTATGAGCGGTAAGCTCGTGAGCGGAAGCTCGGGGGTGACGCAAAGGCGTGAGCGGTGAGCACGTGAGCGGAAGCTCGGGGGTGTTGCAAAGGCGTGAGCGGTAAGCTCGTGAGCGGAAGATCGGGGGTGCCGGGAAGGCATGAGCAGAAGCTCGTGGGTACCGCGAAGGCGTGAGCGGTAAGCTCGTGAGCGGAAAGCTCGGGGGTGCCGCTAAGGCGTGAGCGGAATCTCGTGGGTACCGCTGCGGCGAGAGCGTGAGAGCTCGTGGATGCCGCTGAGGCTTTAACAGGTAGCTCGAAGGTGATGCCCTGAGGCATGAGCGTGGCCGTTGCTAATTATGCTGGGCTGTATATACAAGTCCCCGAAGTCCCCAGTCAAGGAGGGTGTTCTCGCGGGTTGATACCCAAGCGTAGCTTTGTGCCGTATATCAAGCATAATTAGTGCGAGAGCGTCGTCCATCTAGAATTGGTTGGAGCGAACGCTTTTTCCCTTTAGGGTGGGCCCCTGCTAGGCCCGCCAGGGAGTCCCCCACTCCCCAGCCACGACGGACCTCCGGATGGTCGGTAAATTGTTTGTTGAGGGGGAGCTGCACGGAGCAGAGGGTGTTGGGTAGCGAGCCCAATCTTTGGTACCCAAGCGTCGGGGTTAACTACCGGATCAATGGCTGTCGTGGGCTGTGTTAACTAGTCCCTTTACTATTTCTCGGAGGAGAAACTTGACTGCAATGCCGCGTAGCGGTCACTGTGATTATGAGTCGTTACCTTACCGCCTGGCGGTGACCACACAGACTCGTAAAGTTTGTACATGTATGACAAACAAATAGAGCAAGTAATAAAATTTTGTTTGAGTGACCCATACTTATTTAATTGGGTTGCAATTAAAATAGAAGCATGGCATATGTGTATAGCATGTACTTGTAATGTGGATGCTAATATCATTTTTGCATTTTTGTAGATATGCTTAGAGATCGGTATGTGAAGCATGTAAAGATATATCAAGTGTGATATTCTATAAGCATGCGTAAAAGTAGTGAAAGCATGTACTGGCTCTAATTGCGAGAGCGTAAGAGATAAGACAGTGACTTATCTTATGCCAAGTTGGAGGCTAGCGGAGTTGGCCGAGCATGACGGTTCATTGCCTTAGTGGATAAAGTGCTCCGATAATGTATGTCAACTCATAGTTGAGGTTGAATGCTCGAGAGAAATAATTGAATTTCCTTGAAACAAATATGATATTAATTGTGGATTTGTAAAATCAACATCAACAATTTGCATAGGTACTTTGATAAAGTTTTAAACAAAGTGTATAGGTTGACATGAGATATTGAACTTAGATAGGCATAAATGTCATTTACACACGAAGTACAATGTGTCAAAGTATGAATGAGTACTTGTTGCTAGATTGCTAGCCCATAAATATAATCATATTGTCACAAGGTAATGAAGCCATGCAAAATGCATTTTCAGATTGTGAGCTACTGCCACCGACCATAAACTCATAGTAATGTAGAATTTGGTAGGGATATTGATTGAGACATTTGAATATTTGAAGAGAGCATTTAATTGATGTCATGCTGAATAGTAACTTCGGTACACATGTTTGGAGAATTATATGCATGGCACATGCATAATTTTGAACTAGCATAGTAATTGAAACATGTTGACTATGCCAACACCGCCTGGGCTGACCAAGCACCACGTGGTGGTAGCCATACTTTAATTCAAAATGGTGCATTGCATTTGTGAGTACTGAACTAGTCTTTGGCACACTCAATTTAAATTTGTACTGACATAAGAAAGACATAAGGACATGGCTACATGACGTGCATGTGCGACCAAACATATGATTACCAACTGTCAAGCATATGCACAGACTCACAGCAAGGTCATGTCAATATGCGGTGCGTTGTAAGTGGCGGTGAGTCCTAGCGACAACACTAGACCATATATATATATATATAAAGCATGTATATATTCTTGTGCTGTGTCAGATGCTATTAAGCGTGTCATGCGTTTGATATAGGTGCGTGGTTTTCACACGTTCACGTAATAAGCATATGATTTTATCTCAATAATTGATTAGGATATGCAGAGAGAAAGCTTAACTTCGTTTGAGGCCTTGACCGCCAAACAGAGTCGAAGTTTGAAGCCATGATTAGAGGCTGGTGTTCGGTGGTTATAGCCCAGCATTACCAGTGGTGTCCCTATGGCTGCGCGGTCTGGAAGTGACCGGTGATATGGGCTGAAGATGGGAGATGAAGATCAGTGGTACTTGGCCAGCGGAGATGGATCAGCGGCGATCCGGCCAGCAGAGTAACTAGATCAATGGTGCTTGTTCAGCTGAGCTGCCACCTGGCGGTAGGGCTTAGCAGTGATAGCTCAGCGGTAGTGAGGCTGGCGGAGCGGAGCGGAGCATTTAGCCAGCGGTGGCCTTCGCCGGCGGTTAAGTGGAGCTGGTGCGATGCTTGTTTGAGAATGGTGTTCCTGGCGGAGCGTTGCCTTATTGGTTTCCGCCGATAGCACCTAGCGGGAGAAGCCTTGGCCGGAGCGGAGATGGTGCCAGCAGGGTACACTGGGCTTTGCTCGCCGGCGGTTGGCGAAGATGCTGGTTGGAGGAGTTTTGCTTATCAGCGGAAGCGGAGCTCTTGGGTGGTGCTGACTGGAGCTGGCCTTGGTCAGGCGGTGCCGTTGAAGATGCAGGCTGGGTGCCCAGCGGTGTTTTGGCGGTGGCTAGCCTTGTTTCCATTGATGAAGTTTAGCGGAGGTTCTCGATGGTTGCCGCTGACGAAGCTCGGCGGAGGAGTTGTTTGGTGGAGTTGCTCAGCCGAACTTAGCCGGCGGAGCCTAGATTAGCCAGCGAAGGTCGCTTAGCGGAGTGGTGGCGCTGATGTAGCCTTAGCGGAGGAAACTACCCGCTGGTGGAGCTTAACGGAACTTTGTTGTCAGCATTTTGAACGCTAGCTGTAGGGGTCGCTGGCGGAAGACGACCGCTGGATATTGTTAACGGTCTACGTCGCCACTGGACTCCATGGTGCGTCCAGAGGACTTGGTGGAACTGTTCAGCGAGGAGATGAAGTTCGGCAGGGCTCGGAGCTCAGCGGACGAAATTTGCCGCTGATGATTGGGTCGTGCAATGGAGGTTGCCTAGCGGTGACTGCTGGTTGGCGAAGCAGAGGTTGCTGGTTGCTGACCGCTGGGCATAGCTAGCGGTGGTGTGCCGCTGATGCTGATGATCGAAGAATGGCCATGGTGCCCAGAGAAGCTTTCTGGGTGTCCAGAGAAGACTTGCCAAATGTTTTTTTTTTTTTGGTAGTTCAGCGTTGACCACTTTCATCAGCGTTGACTGATGTTGACTATAGTTGGTCGGCGTTGACCGAACTTGATCAGCTCTGAAGGGCGTTGACTGGCTCAAGTTATGAGTGGGTGTAGCGTTGACTTTTCTTTAACTTGAAACCCTGTAACTTAGCCAGCACTAGGAACAAATTTATGTTCAAAAATTTTGTTACTGCCAAGGATGGGGCTGGGTGCCATGCTTGCCAGCAATTTATATAATAATTCAAAGGAAAAAAGAAAATGGCAGTGAGCAATTTTGATAACTCAAAGAAGAGAAGAAAGAACTCTTTTGAGCTTCGTTAAGATGACTTAACTCAATGGTAAGTGACGAAGCCTTTGTGTTGGCTTCCCACACACGGCGCCAATGTTAACGTTTGGATCCGTTGGGGATCTAATTAACGTAAAGAATGAGAGTGAGAGAGATTGACACGAGATGTATAGTGGTTCGTTTCCCGCCTTAGCGGGAAACTACGTCCACTTGAATGTGCACTAGTGTGTCGAGCCTTGCGGCCTAGCAAGATTACAAGAGATGTAATGGGATACTTTAGTTGTGGGAGGAGGCATTCCTTTTATAAGTGAAGGAAGCCATCTCATTTATATGGTTTTCGATGTGGGACAAGCAAAGATAACTATTCTAGTGTAGAAAGCCTATTTGTGAGGGCAACTTGGCAAGGCCGGAAAGGTGGCTTCCCGACGACGGATTTGCTACTTCAGGATACCGTGGCGTAGCTTGAACATAGGGCTACAAGATACAAGTAGTGGTTGGGCCTCACCATGGCTTGTGGGTGTCCCAAAGAGGGTGTTACTTATGCTTGGTGAGATAGCAAACTAGTCATGCTAGTGGAGGTATCTACAAACGCCGAGTCAACAACTCCCGGTAACAGACCTCTCCAGCTCTTGGACATTTCATGATTGGGAGCCCGGTATCCGTAACCTGGCCGGCACATGCCTCCTCCCGGATTCTCATCACTGACAACCTTGATCTCCGGCACTACCAGGTACCGGCTCATGAACATTTTTGCTTCCGGGAGTTACAGGATCCCACTTGGAGCCGGTACCCGCTCACATAACATGTACCCGCTGACATGAGATGTAACCGGCTACCTGGACTTCTAAACGACATCAACAGCTCCAGGATCCCACCTGCAGACCCACTGAGTCAGCAACCTGTCAGGCCCAAGGCTCCAAGAAATTTTAAACACGATCTCGCTAAGTCATATATCATCTCGGGACCTTCTGGATTCTCCTCTTCCCAGAGATCATCGCCAGCCCGATCGACCTGCCAGTGGGACATCCTCTTTGTGGACTCGAGTAAGCCCGCTTGTCCAGGTATCCTCAAGATCCTTGATATCGGAACCTTCACTCGTTGATCTACATAAGCCAGATGCACAACTGGGTATCACCTTCTCCATCACCGGAGACTCATCTCTCCCACGCCTCCCAGCCCAACATCTCTCTCCGGCTCTCGGTCCTTCACCTCATTTCGGTAGCAAGTTTGGCACACCGGTCAACCTCACCAAGTCTCGGAATCGATTTCTCAAGCGGCACCTCTGAGTGATTCATCTCACCAGGTCTCGGTCTCATCCCTCCTAAAATCAATCTAGCTCTCGCTGACTCTCCCGGTACGTGAACAGTCCACCTCTTGGTACCCGGTCATTTAAAAAAAAAAAAAAAAAAAGCTAGCGGGCACTTGGAAGGCTGGTACTCAACCTCCCGGCACCACCCACCCCGGTACTCTCACCAGTACCATCTCAATTAGCCGAGATTCACAAGCTCTGAGACTCGAAGATTCACCACTGAACGTGATCATCATCTGCACACAGCACCGCTCGTTTAAGGTACTAGCGCTAGCTCGACTCATCCTTGAAGTAGCTTTGGTGGATCGAGCCACAGCCGCCGGGAACTTTCCTTTTGGCACATATAGCTTTGGGATGGGCTACCTGCACATATCCTTCCGGGACACCCATCGATCTTCTCTGGACACTCCGCAACACCAAGTCATCAATTTCCCTTTCCATGAAATCCACGGACACGTCTGCCTCAGTTGCCTGCACAATTTAATCTGGTTTTTACCTCTCCGGGCATCTGTAAATCTCTTACAGACAGTCTGAAGTCTTCCAACAATAGCCCTCTTGCAAGCCTGCAAAGATAAGTACTCGACTACTCATATATACTCTGTTATTCAAATGAAACTTCAATCATGTTTGAATTCATGTCGTTCCACTCTACACATGGTATGTGTAATTAGTGCCACGTATCAATTAATTATATTATCCATGCAAACCTACATGGTACCTTAGAGCATGAATGCAGGATATAGTTACACATGCATGCCTCATAGCTTTATTCAGTAACACATGCAACCTATATCCAGTTGGACACCTAGCTCCCTATAATTACACATGCCCACGGTACTAGACATGTCGATGTGTAACCACCTATGTATGTCTTAGGTATAATACAAATTAAAGTTCCCGGCAACCTGAGCTTTTTTATCATACAAATGTATGGAGCATGATTGCTTGGTCTTTTCGATCAAAACCATATATACAAGTAGCACAATACTGAGCATAATTCTCAATTATTGCACATGTATACTACTCTATGTATTTTATCCTCGGCATCTTACATGCCATTTCACCTAAAAATACATTTGTACAAATTTTCATTGCCCATCAAAATTCATATTAATGTCGAGCAACCACACGCCACTTGTCATCATTTAGTACACTACATTTGGCTCAATTGGTACATATATTCAAAATTTGTTTCAAAATACATATGCAAATTATGGATGTTAATTTTAAAAATCCACATATTAATCATCTATTTTGTCTCAAGGAAATTCAACTATTCCTATCTAGCATTTACTTACTTGCTTAGAGTACCTCAATGACGAGTTGATACATGTTACCGGAACACTTTATTCACCTAAACAATGGAGCGTTATGCTTGGACAACTCCAACATGACTCGGGTACTTATTCCAACTCCAACCTACTCAAAATCGGCATAAGATAAGTCATAGTATCTTCTTTTTACGCTCTCTCAATTTGAGCTAATGCAATGCTTTACATGCTTCAATAGCGATTACTATAATCAAAGCATGTCTACAAAATGCATTAATTTTCGATATCATATCTATTATGCCAAAATATTTATGTCATGCTTGTGGAACGTCTCTATAATTCTTAGGCATGCTTACAAAGTGCAAATTCTTACTAGCATTTCCACTACAAGTACATGTTAAGCGTACATGCCATATATGCTTTAATTTAATTGCCCGTCAATTAAACTTACTACATGTATGCGTGTAACACTAAACAATGTGCGGCACTTAAAATCCTCACTCCGAGCGCGGTACCCCTAAGGGGTAAGCTAAGGTCATATCCTTACATAAATCATCTCCAATTGGCGAGGTACCCCAACGGGGTTAAGAGGCACAAGCCCTCATTCTACCCGGGGCCACGCCATCAGGTATCGGACGCCAAACCCACCGGTTACCCCAACGGGGTCACATCATTCTACCCGGGGTCACACCACCGGGTAAAGGAGGCCTACCGACAGTTACGAGGCCAATGCCATCATATATTCTACCCGGGGCCATGCCACTAGGTACCGGGGGCCAAGGCCACCGGTTGCCCCAACGAGGTTACATCATTCTACCCGGGGTCACACCACCGAGTAAAGGAGGCCTACCGGCCCTCGTTCAACCCCAATGGGTTAAGGAGGCTCAAGCCCTCATCTACCCCAACGGGGTCACGAGGCTCAAACCCTCATTCAATCCCAATGGGTCAAAGAGACTCCTAGCTCTCAAATCCCACCGGGATCACGGCCTCAACCACCTCATCGGGTACATGAGGCCACGAACCTATCTACTCCACAGGCCCTCATAAATCCTCTACTCGAGCGAGGTATCTCGACGAGATAACTAAAGGGTAGCTCCCTTACAAAAGCCAAGGTCCAATCCCTAATTTTGAGTCATCTCACCACCCAAGCGTTCTCTACACTTGGGGGACTTATTCATACAACTTATCACAAGTGGAGGTAGTACCCGACCGGGACTACCATTGAGCTTCACGCTTATACTTTTCCTGCTACGGTCTATTAATGGAAATATTGAAATTTTTCACCTATTGTTGATCGTAACAATTAAATTTCTTTTTCATCCTATTAATAGGACCATAGGACCTAATTCACACAACCTACTGCTCACTCAATATGAGCAACCGCAATTCTTACATTCATACTTGGGGGACTATCATGGTCTTGCCATAATCTCGCTAGTATGACAAACTCCGATACCGGGGCTTCATTCTTAGCCTCACCACGCATCGTCGAACATAAGCTAAGTCCAAATTCCCATTTTACTAACTGCGTGACTTGCTGGACTCGGCGAGTAACAACACTCCCCATCTTAACACATGTGCATCACGTGCATACAACATTTACATATCATTATGTCTTACCGTGTTCATCACACATATCATTATGTCTTACCGTGTTCATCAAACATCTTTGCATCATGCATCTCATAAACGTTCATGCACCTTGGTGCATTTAACACAAATGTCACTTCAATTGCCCTAGCGCAATCAATATGCTTTTGTGCACTCCCATCTTAATTGCAGGTACTAGCTTAATGAGGGCCCCGGGGCACCAACATACCCGTAGAGTCCCTTCTTACTTACGGAGTTGGGGGGACTAGTATGGGTATGGCGTTCAACGAGGTCATCACTCATACTTGGCGGCATCACATTTAAACTCCCCAACCAAGAAGCGCCTCTTACTCGGGGACTTGGGGGACTTGTACATACCACCTATATCACATACCGCCAAGCATAAGTAACGACCTCTTAGGTGGGCCCCATGACATGGCTAGTCCCGTACACGACATGCATCCGATAGTCCGACACCCAAGCTACCTCGCTATGGTGGAGGTCGGCCGGTACCTCGTAGAGAGGCCACCCTCCCATGCTCTCCAAGAGGCTTCAAGAGAAGCAATATGTGTATTATATCCCACATTAGAAATATATAATAGAGTGGGACTTCCTTTACCTATAAAGGGAAGTCCTCCCTTTCTTAGAGAGGATGGATCCATGATCCCCACACTTGTATCACTACAAAGGTCACTTGACCTCACTCATAGTAAAATATCTAAGTGGACGTAACCTTGCCCCAAGTGCAAGGTGAACCACTAGTACATCCGGTGTCATCTCTCTCTCTCTCTCCATCATGCTTCTTACTTTAGGTCCCGTATTCTTCAACAGAAACAGGTTAAAATTTTCACAAAGTGTAAAATGTCACCCAATGTAATTTCATTCGTATTCATTAACAGAATAAAGTTGTAATTATTTTGGGTTCGACCCATTCAAGACAGAATGTGTCTCTTAATTACAATCCCTTGTTACAAGGGATACACTCTTTGATTGCATTTATAAAGAAACCAGTGTGTGGTTGTTTGTTTTTGCGGCTGCACCCGAATTTTACACTACTACAACAAGGTCATCATACGACGGTGGATTTGTGTTGTGTGATGACCAAGCTCACCATGGTCTAAGTGAGTGTTGTGTGATTGAAAAATCAGACAACGGTGATTTCACCGTTGTGTGATAATAGTTTGCTCAACAGAAATACATATTTCCGTTGTGTGAGTTCTGCACAGCATGTGCCTGGCATGGCATGCGCGGCGATGCCTCGGCACATTCAGACAACAGAAGATGAAATTTTGCCGTTGTCTGAGATTCATAACACACAACAGGTATGACTTATTCTTTGTTGTCTGAGATTCATAACACACAACGGATATAACTCATTATTTGTTGTCTGAGACTAATAACAGACAACGGATATAACTTAATATTTGTTGTCTGAGGTAAGTAACACACAACTGAAGTAAAATTATCTCCCTTGTCTGTTAATTACTTAGACAACAGTGATAATTTTGTTTCTGTTGTGTGTTATGAATCTCACACAACAGGATTTTGTTTTCTTTTGTTGTTGGTTATTAGTTCACACAACAACTATATTTGGTTATCCGTTGTGTGAATATTGTAATCAATTGGGTACCAACTAGTGACTATTGTAGGAGAAGCCTCAATTTTGAACTCTTTTATCATCATACAACACATGGTTTTGCATTAAAGAGTTGCATGACTGAATATTAGATAGTAATTAACACATAAACAGTACTCTAATCCATATCATTCAATCACCATTTTTCAAACATCCATACATTCAAGATAGATAATGTACCAAACAAGAAATCATTCCTAGCTACCTATACATGAAACAAAAGCTGATATAATATCTTTTCGCTTCAACGAAGTTTCCTTTTGAAGAAGAACAAGGGCAGTCACAAGAGACTTGGCATTTGGCCTCTCATGAGGTTCATACTGCAAACACCATGATGCTAACCGCACCAGCTCAATTCCTGGGATCACTCTTTTTGCCAGAGAAAAGATATTAACATTCAGATCAACTAAAAAGTTTCACCTCAATCAAGAAATGTGTTCAAAACTCATCCATACAAATTGTACATAATTGTAGCACATCTGCAAGTGCATAATTGTACACACTTCCAAATAGGAGTATAATTTGAAATGGTGGTCACAATTTGAAAATGACTTGGAGAAAAGGCTAAAACAAGAAAACTATGTATTCACATTCGTTTATCTGCTTATTCATTGCATATGGCTTATGAATGGCAAAGGCTGAAGTACCCAAAAATGACTACGACTTGTTAACTTGGGAGAAGATTGGGTAAACTAGAGAGAGTGCAGTAACAATGGAGAAAAGCATGGCCTTGAAAAACTAGAGAGAGTGCAGTAACAATGTAAGCATGGCCTTGAAAAACTTGAAAACACTAATTTCTGACTTGAGCTTCAGGGAAAAGCTTTTCCTTATTTTCATAAGCTGGTACAGATTAAACTCCTGCAATAAAATATATGGCATTATAGCAATGACACTCTTCAGTAACAACGAATAATATCTTTTCTTCATTTTTTTAGATTGCAACCTGTAGAAATGTCCAACTGATTCTAAGCAGAAGAATAAAAAATAAAAAATTTAATATGAAGCATGTGCCTTATTCATTACTAAGTCCCCGGCTTCAAGACTACAGAATGGCATGGATGGCATGAAAGGACAAGTACCACAGGACATATCGATACCGATTTAAGACCAGACCAGAGCAATTGGTAACGCCAACAAGAACAACTACTAGCTCAAGACAGTGTCACCCAAATTTTATAAACTTAACTAATAGCTTTTCATCTATACTAAGTAAACATCGATCAGTACGGAATCGATATCTTACTTCTCACGGTACCCATCAAGAGTAACAAGAAAATAATAGCTAATACACCCACTGTGGGTCTTAGGCATTGCTTTAGCAGAATTAGAACCAAAATGATTGTTGATTCATAATTAAACAAAACCAAATACCAACGGCCATCATAAAGAAAAAGATTTGAAACAGTAGCTATAATCAATTGACAGCAGTCCAACTATATCTACTTCCCTTGTTTACCAGATCAAGCATCAGTCCAATATGACTACAAAGAATCTCAAACATCATAGAACAACTGTGAAAAAACAGAAAGGACAAAACTATTACTACAAACATTGACATAAAGGAATCATATATATCATGAAATAGCAGCCCACCATCATTCACATGCATAAAGTAGTATAATTTCAAAAGATTAGAAGGTGGCAATCAAGAAAAAGATAACTATTACTACAAACATTGACAAAATTATTGCTAGAGGTTTGGTGATGAGAAATTTTAAATATTAGTCAAACTTTGCCCATAATCAGAGGCTCATGGTTCTGATGAGATTACTTGCAAAATTATACAACTAGTTCGCAGAAAAAGAACAAAGACTATCCTTGCAGTTATACTACTAGTAAATGTAAGTTTTATGAGGATAAGGATGAGAAGATAATATGTTATCTTCTTATTTGCGATGGCTGGATTACGTACCATATACACACAACCATGGCACAGATGAAAAAGATTCTCGAGTATATGTTCATAGCTTTCACTAGTCTTAAGATTGGTAGCACCTGGCATCCCTTCCCTATAGCATGATAAGCCAAAAGTCAAGTTCAATTACAATAAGCAACCAATAACGCACACTTGAGAAACTCCTAAGATAGAACAATGCAAGTACAGATAGATAAAAGGCTTCCTCCATTCTTATACGTTGTGGATTATATCAAACTATATGCATAGTTCTATCAAAAGACATGGGCTCATCTGAGGAAAATAACAATAAAGAAACTGTTGGTTGCTTAAGAATGATAGAATCAATTTCCTCAAACAGTTCCATACAAGGTATCCATAGATGCCTTGAATTTCCCCGATTGCAGCTTTCCATTTAGTTGATTATTAACTTTTAACCACAAGCCGGCTACAAACCACAAGCCAAAATTCAACAAAGCTAAATACAGCTGCTTCAAATAAGCATACTTCTCCAGTAACCACTTCAACAATTCCTACTATTCTCTTGGTTTAATTGTTAGTTTTCGCTTTCCTCTTTCTTTTCTATCAAGTGTTTAAGCAATCAAACAGCTGTTAAATTAAAAGTTTTAATACACACATAAGAACACATGCATACATTCATCGATTCAGGACACATATATAGAGGGGTTGAGTACTCACAGGTAGAGTAATGAGATCGAAGAAGCTCTGGCCATAGTGCGAAACCAAAGCATCAGCGATGAACTGAACCCCATGACAAGCCTTAAACCTCAGCTGCTTCTCCACAGAAGCCACAGTCACATCAGCTCCGGCTCAGCACAGAACATCGACGGCGATCGCCGCCTCCATCAGCTCCATGCCATTCGCAATCGGAACCAGAACCTGCAAAAATTCAAGTCACTCTCACTCTCACAAAACACAAAACCACAGAGAAGCAGTAGTGCTATTACCTTCTTGGTGGGAGAAGCAGAAGCTATGGCGGTGGAGGGAAGAGAGAGAGAGTGAAGGAATTCTAATACTCATTTAAACTACAGGAATATGAGCAATCGCAGTCATATATATCATCTAAGAAATCCTAAACAAGATTGGTCAAAAGAAGCATACTTTTAAGAGATACTGATCCTCAATTACCCAATAAATAACCCAAGATGATAAAAAGTTAAAAACCCAAAAGATTTTAAAAAGATATAATCTTTTGTTCAGAAATGCCAAAACAAAGAAATACAAAATAACAGACGAATGAAAATGAACTAAAAGGCAACAAACACAAATCTTTACCAAGGAAACAAACCCATTGATAAGCTCAACACATGGATATGAACAAAGTGACCGACAAACAAAATTTATAAGCAAAATGCAAACTCAGATAAGAGCTTCAAACGAAAAATTAAAATACCTGTGAAGGGGAAGTCTAGGGTGACTTTGGGGACTTGAGGTGGTTTGTTTTGGAGCTTTGTGCGGAGGTGGTGGCGGCGGTCGAGAGTGAAGAGGTTAAGGACATCAAAGCACAGTGCGTTCGCCTCTGTCGTAGCCTCTGCTGTCTTGGACAGCTTCGTCTTCTGCATCTCTTCAATTGACCCTAGTTTGAAGGCGAGGAGGAGAGACAGATGGAGGAGAGAGAAAGTGGATCTAGGGCACTCTATCTCCTCCATCGCTGAAGAGGATTTGGATTTCAGGGGATAAAGAATAGAAGCAAGGAGATTGAACGATTGAGAGAGGGTTTCATGGAGGGGGTGAGAGAGGGGTTTCACGACTGAGAGAGCTCGAGAGAGGGGTTTTGTGGAGGGGGGAGAGGGAGAGGGGGTTAGGTTTCATTTTGTTTCATTTTTCTTTTGGACGCGATGTGGCTAGGGCGGGGTGGGAGGCACAACTAAACTTCAATAAATTCTAAAGTCGCTCACACAACAGAAACCTAACAAACTGTTGTAAGAGTGCACTACATAAAATCAAAATGCAAAAACATGGAGGGAAATATGCCGCCTACAGCATTTTGGCTCAAAATGTTGCCGCTTATGTTCCCATTTCACACAACAGAAAAGTACAACTTCTGTTGTCTAATTTCTACAGCTTGCACTTGGTTTACCTTGTGGAAGACATTCAAGCAATCTTCCTCAAAATTTGGCATCCAGTCTTCAATCACACAACGGAAATCCCAAACACCGTTGTATCAAGTAGCCCAAATTTCAGTTTTCAAGAGGCAACCACGACTCCAAAGTGGAGGGAAATCTGCCGCTAAATTTTTTAAGACTCAGACGACAGACATTACTTAATTCCGTTGTGCAATGTAGTTCTAATAAAAAAGTTATCACTTTGTTGGCATTCACACAACAGAATCTAACAAGTACCGTTGTGCAATAAAGCTTACTTAAACACACAACAGATGATTTCTGTTCCGTTGTGTGATTAGTATTGTGTGATTAACTTTTTGTTGTAGTGTTTGAATGGGTTGCCTACGTACTCGGAAAGGGATTAAGGCACTCGTAGTTCAAGAGTTTCAATGAGTGAATGAGCCATTGGAAGGCTTAGATTTTTGGAATAGGAATAGTGTTTGGGATGCGGTTGCATCTAGATTATTTGATTCCAGATTGTCTACATACCCTTGTGAGATCAAATCACATGTGGTTTCAGCATTTGAGATTTAAATGGGTAGATGACCCATTTATTTTTAAATTTGTGTTTGAGATGTTTGAGGTAATTTGGGAATGATTTGATTTTTCTAGTATTTGGGTGAATTTGACTGGTGGAGTCAGAGATTCGGATTGGCTAAAATTAACTGGTAGAGTCAGGGATTCGATTTTAATTTGCTATTGCATCTAGTAGGTCGCTAGATTTCCTACATACCTTGCAAATGGATCAAACTATTGTAGTTCAGAATTTTGTTGGTTTGGGTTTTCGACAGATAGATGACATGTCGAAAGATTTTGGTTAAGCATTTGGTTGAATGTGGTTTTGAAAGAACCAGGGATTCGATTTTAGTTGTGGTTGCATCTAGATTGCCTACATACCCTCTGAAATGATCAAACCATTGTAGTTCATAAGTTTGTTAATTTTGGGTATTTGCCTTTTTCTTGGTTTTGTACCAAAAGGATTTCCATTTTGGGTCTCAAAGCATTTTTTTATGAAACCAGTATTCGGGTATTTTTGATTTGGACACCCGTAGCGTCAAGTAAACTCCGAGTCACACTTTTTAATTTTCATATGAATCTTAAAGACACCCATCAAGCTTTTTCTTTCTCATTCGGATACCAGATTATTAGAGCAACTTCACCCGTTGGGTCACCAGGTCACCCACTATTCACTACTTTTTAGTGTTAATTTCACCATCTGGGTCACGAGCATAGTGTATTTCGTGCCTTGGGTCACCCTGTACAGTGTTCTGGGGACAATTTTAGCCCTCAAAAGTCAGACTGAACGGTCCAAATTGGACGTAATAGTAGAAATTGGACACGGCTGATTGAAATTGGAAAGGTTGGGGGGGGGGGGTATACTGATTAAATTGAAAGGACAGGGACTAACATTAAATTACCCCGTAAACATAATTTAATCCAAACACTTATTTCACTTAGAATTCCTTCTTTTTGCATCCAAGAAACCCTAGTATACTTAGGTCTCTATATTTGCCGCAATATCCCAAGTTTTCTCGTGTCACGCCCCTGATTTTTTTTTTTATACAAATAAAAATCGATATATAATCTCATAATTACATATGCGTGATCGTTCAACCATCAATACCAAGCACCTGGAAACTTTTTCCCTTTTAAACTACATACGTATTAATGCTTTGAACCCACTATGTCAATATTGACCCGCCCATAGAGTCATATATTACATAAGCTTACGAATTAAATGTCAACAACAAAATAAAACGTAAATGCTCCTCAGAGTTTACTACATAGAGGAAGTCATAACAATGGCAAAGCCAACCAAAATTGAAAACAACTCACACAAAATCACAGGATAAAACCCGCACGTTTCAATCAAGAAGCCAAATCACGCTTTGATCCTTAAAAACACGAAATAAAGGAGAACAACCCACCCTTAATTTCCTTTCAAATCGAAATAAAAGAAAGCAACTTACACTTTGGTTTCTTTTAAAACGAAACATAGAAAGCAACACACTCCTTAGCTTCTATCAAATACAACATAGAAAACAACTCACATCTTGAATTCTATCAATCGTACCATAGAAAGCAACTCACACCTTGATTTCTATCAAATATAACATAGAAAACAACTCACACCTTGAATTCTAACAATTGTACCATAGAAAGCAAATCACACCTTGATTTCTATCAAATCGTACCATAGAAAGTAACTCACACCTTGATTTCTATCAAATCGTTAATAAGGAAAACAACTTGCACCTTGTCCCCTTAAAAACCGTTAATAAGGAAGCAACTCACACCTTGTTCCCTAAAAATACATAATGTCATGAGTTATCAATAACCAATTCCCGTTACCCCATGAACACTACAAAAAAAAATTCAAATCGCCACGGCGATGTGCCGTCAAGGAAAGTGAAATTGCCGTCGCGAAAGATCAATGGCGACGGCAATTGCGCCGATGTTGTTGAGGGCGTCGCCATTGGTATTTGCGACGGCAAATGCACCGTCGCAAGCTTATTAGCAACGGCAACCCCTTGCCGTCGCAAATATCTATGGCGACGCCACCGACTGCTACCAAAACTTTGTGACGGTAAAATTGCCGTCGCAAAATTTTATTTATGAATTAAAAAAAAATATGGCATGTAAATATGCATTGCCAGATTTTTTTTTGGATAAAAGCGCGTTGCACAAAAAGGAATTGAACATATTGAAAAGGGAATGTTAATTTTAATTTTTCTCATGAATGTTACAAAAGCAATGAAGCTCTTATACAATAGTTTACAAGATAATACAACGTACTTTTCTTCCTCTACTTCAAGAAAAGCTTTGCAGGGATCTTCCGCCATCTTCCTCAAGATATGTGTCCGTTTTCTATCTACATAGATAAGTGAAAAGTATTCAGATAAAGAAACATATATAAATCAAGTGAAGAGAGGGAGGATGAGCATGAGACTTGGGACTATACTTAGAGTTACTAAAGTTTAGGCAAATTGATATTGATATCCTCTAATTAATTACTTTATGAAAGCATAGATCGTAGTGTGGAGAAGTGTACATTTGAATGAAATTTAGAATCCACATAAAAAAACTTCAAGTGAAATTTAAACTACATATGAGTTTTTCATACCTGTAAATCCCCAAAAAATGTTGCTGAAAGCTCTGCCTCTCATCCTCCGTTTCCAACTGTGCACTTTAGAACCTATTAAGTTCTCCTTTTCCTTGTAGTTCTACACATACTTGCATCAATTCAAGATTCAATGAACATATATAGAGTTTCAAATTTAGAACTTGATAAACAATGAACAAGAATTACACACATAATAAATAAGATACAAAACAAAAAAGCCTTTACTTAGTTTCGTAGCTTTCAGTCATTTCATTATAGTTTCAATTCATATATACTCTATGAAAGCATTTAGTTCCTACTGTCTTATGGTATTGATATGCCCTGTTTTACTTCTAAGCTTCATTGTCCTGTGCCCAGGAAAGGTCCAAATGATAAACCCTTAGAGGAATAGGTCACATAATCAACTCATCACAAACAACTGAGATCAAAAGATTGTGAATCATCAATAACTATCATTGTTATTCACCAATTGATGTCACACACTCAAAATAAAAATCAAAAGCTTACACCTTTTTCATTCCAACCTCCTCAAACCCCAATTCAAAACACATACCCTAGCTAATATCAAAACCATCAAACTAGTCTCACAAAAGCAAAGGATAGTCTTTCCCATTAAATTGTTTAAAAAAAGATTTCGGGAACAAATTAGTGCTAAGATTTTATGACTACCAACTGAAGATGGGATATATTTGTTTACAATCATCCTATTGTACTAGATATAATCTCCAGCAAAGCAAATCAAATAGATAGAATAGCAAAGTAGCACAGCAAAAAACAATATTAAATTTTGATGAGAAATTACACTAAAACTAGATTGATTCTTGAATTCTATCAAAAAACGGTGGGCATGAGAACTTAAACAACAAAGTTTTAAATGACCACCAATTAAAGCCAAAACAAGAGTCCCTGTAACATAATCAAATGGAATCATGACTGAGCATTCTGTCTTTAAGCCTTTTTTAAACTGCAGCTAACGTTGACAAAGGTTAATTTAATGGAAGCAAATCAGGTAAATTAGCAGCTTAACTCCACAACTTTGCAATCTATTACAGCATGATCATTACCGTTACAACCTTAGAATTACTTATTGTTGCAGACTAACTTGCTCTTTATATTCCTATTTGCTGAGCCTAACTTATATATATGCTTGAGAAATCCAAAAGCATAAATTAAAAACTCAAAAGGTTAGTATGAAAGTCCAAGATTGGTTGCATATGAAGGTCCACGACTCCATAAGCATATTAAATTCTGCAATCTAAAGATTTTAAACTCGTTTCTTCTTGAAAGAAACAAAACTGCCAACCTTAAACTCGTCTCTCTAAACATACTTTATATTTTAGGATAAGATGAAGACTGTATCAGAAAATTAAGTGTGAACAACAGCAAAGGTTTATTAGCAATAAACAATGTGCTAAACTTGTTTGGTTGTGTAATTGATTCCTCATGTCCTTATCTTTTCCCATCAATTCCATGAAAAGCAAGAAAGAGTACAAATCCATTTAAACATGAGCACGAAAACTACAGAACCCAATAAACATGACGGGGCAAAGTGATAATCAGTAAACTAGAATTGAGAATGGGTGAATCACAGCATCACTAGCGTAGTTATAAATTTCTGCTGCAGAAACCATAGTTTGGTTTTTAGTGTCTAAAAGGAAAACAAAGTTTATATCAAGAACAAAAGAAGATTGATGTTCTCACCAAGATAAGAGCTTTTAGTAGGTTCCCAATTCTCTAAGAATGCCTCTATTTGCAGCTGTACCTCAACCAAAGCAAGCTTTGGCTCAACTCTTTGCGTTTATGCCCTCCATTTGTAGTTTACTACTAACCATTGTCGATCCCAACAAAAACCAGTAGATCCAGAACATGTAAAACTCAACAAATATTATATCCCTAATTAGAAAAAGAGAAACTCTAGACTCACAGAGAGTTCTTGGTTACTATAAGCATGACAAAATTTTGATTAGAAAATACATGTGCATTTGACAAAAAATAAAAACATTATTTGTACCTCAAATTCGAAGCTTCATGCTAAAGGTGTCACGCCCCGAATTTTGAATAAAGAAAATTCAAATCCGAAACGCGAGAACAAACACAAGAAAACACATATAGAAATTTTTTCATTTAAACTAAGTAACAAACAAACTGAACTTACAATGTCAATACCGACTCGTTCTTTAGAGTCACATATTACATTACAGATAGTTTACAAATCAAACTGAATGACAATTCAATAAGTAAACACATCCACCACAACTCACTACCCAGTGGAAGACTTAAAACTAAGAGCACCCTTCCACGTCCACGCCATCGAACGTACACCACAGCTTTGATAATGATCACTCGATAAACAAACCTACACAAAAACCCCTACGCCATAGAATAGTGCACCGGGAATGAACAAAACAAACCCGGTAAGCTTTTCAGCCCGTTTGAGTAAACTCAATTAAAGTGACTCACGTCACTCATGCTTATAATTTCTCAGCTCGTGAGATAATTAAAGCAACAATATTTAATTTCACAAAACACATGCTTTCACCATCTTAGCTTAACAAAAACCACTACTACACAAAAGGCTTCACACGACGGTTTAAAACTGTCGTCACTACTATCATAAAAGTAGAAACTAAAGAGTGCGTATTTTCCCCAACATTCTACATTAGCCTTCCTCTCCATACACTCAAAATATTATTCTGCCATATAGGTTTATAAGCATTCCTATTGTTGGAAAAAAAAAATGTTTATGAAATGATGTGCATTTTGCTCTTGGGAAGATTGATTTAACAGTGTCAATCTTCACTTGCTACTGTGACAAAGCTTCTTTGTGCAATTATGCACGGTCAAGTTCAAATAAATGCTATCAATACCCAAAAGAATTATTATGATTATCTTCAGTGTGAACTAAAAAGTCAAAACATGTCAATGAAAACTACGCCATTCAATTTTTGACATAATTAGGCGCAACTAAAGCCGAAATGTAATTACCCGCTGCTACATTTTGGGCAAATGATAATCACAGAAGACTGTTTAGTTTTAACATAGCAATATATCTTACCTGCATGTTAGATAAACTTCTGAAGGCAGGTAAGGATGGGAATTTGACGCTGTCCATTCGCCAGCTTCTTTACCAATCTTAAATCCACCAACTGATTTTCCTGCTTGCAAAGCACCTTTAGTAGCAGCATCCATTAGCCCTGGACCAGCCCCCGTCCATGAAGTACATTCCAAAAGGTTTGCAATCTGCTCAGTCAGATGTTTGGGAAAAGAAAATCTCATTAATTAGCTATTCAGAACTTAAATCCAGAACCCATTTCATGTTTTAAAGCTACTGTATGTGCCCTGCGGTAGCAGATACACAAAAAATTACTTTTTGTATGATCGTGTACTACTGCAAGCAAGGCAGGACAAAACAACTCTGACTCACCTCTCTACCCAACTCAAGTACTTGCAAATAATGTGAATGATCAGGTCCCATCCTTGAAGATCCCAAATACACAACCCCTCTCCCAAGTCTGTGTATCAGTTCATAGCATCGTTCTATCTCTTTCATGACCTTTCAACAATGAACAAAACCTAAGCAAACAAGCCCGTCAAAATTGTATTCCAATAACTAGTAGTTGTTCTGTTGAAACAGAGCAATCATAGCAGTCGCCATTCCTATCGTGAAATTAGTAACAAATGGGTACATGATATGCTGAAACAAAACTATATAAAAGATCAAATCATCCTGTGCTAAGCATACACATATATTTTAAGAAAAGTTAAGCCTATAAATACTGTTAAGAGTTGAGCCTACACATTTTAAAGTGTTTTTTTTTGCACCATCACCCAGAACAGAAAAAAGAAGAATGTAAAAGTCCAGAAGTCAGCAGCAGCAGGAATGGCTCAAACACCATATTCTATGCTACTTAAAACTCATAGACTGAAAACTGAAATTAATTCAATCATTCTATCGCTAATTGTTTTTGCATTTTAATTTGATCATACAGGCGAATTGAGTATGTTGTATATTACACAAACTGTAGGAAGCATCAGAAAGAGAGATCATATAAAATGACATTAATGGAGAAAATGGTTTGTATCTAGATACATGAGCAGAGAGATCATGATTAATAGCAGTAGTTGCTGTCAAAATGCAGGTCTAAAAGTACTTACTAGGATATCACTACAGCTCTTGCTGGATGAGGTCATAGGGGAAGAGGCAAAGCTGTTCCACTCTACATTTTGCAACATCCTTCGCTCTTCTGCAGAGAAAACTGAAATTGCAGCAAATCCTCTCAACGGAAAGCCATAGAAATTTCTATTAAAATTAAATTGGGACTTTTACCTTTCAAAAAACCATAACCAGATTCATTTCCCCTCACAATCCCACAGAAATTCCAACAATTTTGAAAATTTATCTTAGTGATTGGAGAGAATAAGACAACCACCACATAAAATCCCCCAAACTAAAAGCCCTAGAAATTTCAATTGAAATTAAATTGGGGATGTTTACCTTTCGGGAGGGATCAGCTTTGGAGCTAGACCGCTGCGATGAGGTTGTTCGTCATCTGTGCTAGGCACCGACTGGATCCTCTTCACCCGTTCATGGGGTCGAAGGAGCTCACCCTTCAGGTTCTTCTGCTCCTACGTAGAGAGACCAAAATGGATTGTGAGAGAAAAAGATTCAAAGAATTGGAGAAGAGATGGCTTCTAATCTAGGCCTCTCTCCAGGCTACCCATTAGGTTTTCAATCTAGAGGCAGAGATGGTTTTGGTCGGGATTAGTCGAAGAGAGAGAGAGCTTTGGTTGGGGTTTGTCGAAGAAGAGATAGGGTCGGGGTCTCTGGAGGAGATAAGGTTGGGGCTTGTCAAGAAGAGAGGGGAGACTTGTGTCGAAGAAGAGAGAAGGGGAGCGGTCGAGGTCTGTCGAAGAAGGGTTTCTCAAGGAATAAGGTTGGGGTTTGTCAGTTCTTTCGTTCCCAAAATGAAGTATAGGCTAGGTGGCGTGGTTGCTATTCAAGAAGCCCTCGTTTAATTCATGGACAAGCCCTTAGAGGCTCAGACAATGGTTTTTCATATCTGTTGTCTGAATGCCACTTGAAAATTTTCAATTTTGCCTCCTCATTCTGCCTGGTGAGAGGGAAATAAATTTGGGGGGAGAATGGTGGGAAATGTTGGAGGGAATATCGGTGAACATGTTTTGACTTACAAATCTATAGATTCACACCACAGTTTTAAAGAAACCGTCATATAAACACTATATGCTGAGGAAATTTAAATGGTGCCAATTGATGCGAAACTTGCCGCCTCTATAACAATTTAACCTCACACCACGCTTCTATTTATAAATGTCTTCTGAAGCAATACATAATTCCAACATGAAAAACACCCGTTGGTTGAATTCATATTAGAAGACGGAAATTTTAGAACCGTCGTCTCAATAATGAGAAATTATTCACACCACGGAAAACAGTGTTACGTCGTATGAGAGGTGTCGTGTGATTCATTTTTTGTAGTAGTGAACAATATGCAATTATCACAACAAAGCGTCAAGTTCAAATCAATCAATAACATGCTCAACAATTGCAACCCAACTAAAAACCCACATGCTCTGTCTCTCAATTCATTTTACATCCCCACAATCTATTAGATCACTATTCCTTTGCCTCAACGGCACAATCAGGAAATCATACTCATTTCCCTCAACATAACACGGTTGTCAAAATCATGCCACCCCAACTCATTTATCAATCACTACAGATCACAACCCACAACTGTACCCACAATAAGAATTAAGCAAAATCAGTAATCCCTGCATAGAAATTTAGTTCAGGAGATCACATGAAAACAAACAAAAGAATTCATAGTAATCCCTGCATATGGTTTAGTTTAGGAGATTACAAATAAAACAAACAATACAAAAGGCAGTAATCCCTGCAAATAACTTAGTTCAGGAGATTACATTAAAACAAACAATTCAAAAGACGGTAATCCCTGCATATGACTTACTTCAGGAAATTACATTCAAAATCAAACAACTAGAATGACACGGAAATAGATAAAGAACTCAAACAACTCACACCAGAGTCGATGATCACCCATCAACTCCAAATAAATCATCTCACAACATGACTCATTTTAAAAACTCGACCTCCTTACCCCTTAAGGTAACATACATCGCAAATGTGATAAAAATCATATTATCCCAACTCACCCAAAATATGAAAATCAAATCCCTCTTGGACAATAAAAGAAAGAACCCACACGACACTCTCAATTAAAAACATTTATTCAAAGGCTTCATGTAACCCTCGTGTTACTCTCCTGAATATATAATGGCAGACAGACTAGAGCTCTAACTGAATCGTAGCCTGTCACCTCGGCCAAGGTTCAAACCTACGATAATGATTGCCTATGTCACTACTTGTGACCCTGATCCGTAGACCCGAAAACATTTAAAGTCCCACGTGACTCAAAACTTTACCGAACTCGACTACTCATTCAACACAATAAGCAACAGTTTCAAAACAATATTCTGAATAAATCAAAATTCACTCATACCACAAAATCATCTTTTATTTCCAAAACCATATATTTTCCTCCACATCACATTGCACAACAATAGTAAACTACACACTCAATTCCACCAAGATATATATTTCACGTAAATATATATATACGTAGTCATCCACTCAGGGATGCCACTAATACCAACTATAGTTATATAAAATATACTTCTCAAAAATCATATTATATCAAAACATTGTTTTCACTTGCCCATGAACCGTTGTCGATCAAGTTCATATATTTTAAAACAAATAATTTGTTTCGAAAATGATTTAACAATTAAACAAGTAATTCCGAGTAATAAATAAATCCGTTCGTAAATGAACCACGTGAGATTTACTCACCTCTAAATCCAGCTGCGTCTTCAATACAGCCTAAAATCACAATCACAACCGTCCGCCCAACCGAAACCGTCAATCACCTAAACAAATACGATCCTAACTTAGCAATTGATTCATAACACACTTAAACGACAATCCAACGGTCTGATTCTCACGGATCGCCCTTGGGATCATCTTATCAAAATTATACAAAGATCCAACGTTGGGATCCTCGCGGATTGCAAACCGAAGATAACTCATAAAACCGAAACCCTAGCATGCATCAACTTTCTCCAAACTGACCTTATAATATAACAAAACGACCGTATCGATGCATAGATGAATAAACTGAAAACATAACGCAAAAATAAGGCCAGACGCGCCACCACGCGCCGCCACAAGAGGTGGTTCAGATTGTGGTCAACCACGGCGGTCAACACCGGATCAACCACCTCCGATACCAAAGTCACCAACTACAAACATGTTCAAAATGAAGAGATGAGCCACTTTCATACTTGGGCAAAGTGAGATTCGGTCTAGATCGTCCTAGATCAAGCTTGGAAGTTGGATCACTCTCGTGCGTTTGATCAGATCCTAGATCGAATCAGGACCATCAAAAAAGTCAAACCTTGATCTAGCGCTCTACACCCCAAATCGAGATGCAAGGCCTATATGGGGATGATCACCAGGAAGAGACAATCCCAGAACCGCGAAGATATAGGCCGGAAAGTCGCCGGAGATCGGAAAACCGGTCGGATCCCGAAAGCATAAACTTTGGGCGCTCCGATCTACTACTTCCGGCGAGGCACCGATCAACCCACCACCACAGGGAAGTCGGTGAGGCAAGTCTGAGTGTTTCTTGGCTTGTCCCGTCGCCGGAGGTGGCAGGAGATGAAAGATTTAGTCGGCTCGGGATGCCGGGTTTCGCCTCGGGTCGGGTTGCGGGGAGGAGAGAGAACAGAGAGAATTCTGGGGAAGAAAATGGAAATTTCAGAAGTTTTGGGATTTATGAAAAAATCTCGGATTTTCTTATATTTATAGAAATTTCCCAAATTTCAATCGCTCATAACTTTCTCATACGAACTCCGATTCTCGCGTTCCACATGTCTACAAACTCATATCGATGCGTTCTACTACTTTCGTGAAGGAAGTTCTCACAGAATCTAAACGTATAAAAAGTCAAACTTTGTGAACTCCCTAAAACGTGCACTTCGAATTATTATTCGTCCGAAAATAATTCCACTCCACCCTCGAACCACGAAATCATACAAACGAACACTTTATTAATCCCAGGAAACATTTAGGAATTAATAACAAAATTCCGAGGTCTTACAAAAGGAGAAGCCGAGTTTATCCTATTTAAGCAGCTTGCGTTCATGGCACAATGAATCCGATTGAGCATTTGAACTTGTCCTATTAATTAAGTGTCAAATGCATTTGTATATAACTGTTGTTTCAACAAATCATATGTATAAATTATGAAGGAACTGAGTATATAAACATACCAAGCCAACGCAAACAAAACCAAGTGCAAATCCAAGTACTATGCACATGTAGAATGTTGAAACCCAGGTAGTTTTCTGAGATAAAAGACATGAATAAGTTGACAGCAACAAGTGTATTCAAATGCCCATAAACCTCATTTGAACTTGTCCTATTAATTAAGTGTACTCATATGAGCATAAACCTCATTTGTTTCTTGTTCAGCCTAAATTTCCAGTAGAAAGGAAACAGTAAGTTTTTGGCAAAAGTACACAAATCTCACAAATTATTCCCACCTCTATTGCTTTCTAAGAGTAGGAAACTGAAAGTCATATTTTCACAACTACAAAGTCCAAGATTGCAATTATGCCTACTCCCTCATAATAAAGCTATGAATCAAGCTAATCTGACTTCCAATTTTCAGGAATCAGAGTTGAAAGGTTTTACTAGAACAATACATCAGTGCCTCAGTAACCAACAACAGTGATTCTACAAGTACATAATAAACAACACTAAAGAATTTTCGCTAAACCCCATCAAACCAAGAACATGACAAACACCACTATTTCTACATAGAAGTATAGAACACAGCCTACACTATTTCAATTTTGATTAAAGTGAAATAAACACATAACAGGGGAATTTGAGAAACCAAGAACTGGGTTTCAGATTTCATATTTTCAAACAGATCTGAGATTTTAGAGAGAGATAGAGACACAGAGAGAGAGAGGACAAGTCACTACCAGCCAGATTGGGTTCAAGGAGAGGGTCGGACCAGAATCAGATTCGATGATGGATTGAGAGAAGATTGATGTGTCGTCGGCCCACTGTGCCGATGCCATTGAGCATCATCCGCGGAGGAGATTGGGGGAGAGTGAGTCATAGAGTCGGAGAGAGAGGGATGAGATTCTGAGAGTTTGAGAGATTGAGGGAGTCCGAAGTTTCTGAATCCAAAAACCTAAAAACTTGCCAAAGTCGCACCTATATCCACCCAAACGTCAAAAAAATATATATATATATAAAATGAAAATACACAGCAGCATGTATTACCGTAGCTAAAATTAAAGAAATTTGGCGACGGAAAGAATATGCCGTAGCCATTGAGGGCATATTTATGCGACGGCGATGCCATGCCATGGTAAATAATTTTTCTCTTTGCGACGCCACATTTGCCGTAGCAAATTTTAGATCAATGGCGATGGCATTCTCACGTCGACGCTAACTGGTGAAGCCAAATGAATTCTTTTTTGTACTGGAATTACCTATATGGCAAACAGACTACAGCTCTAACTGGAACATAACCACTCGTCTGACCAAAGACGTTATTACCTGATATTCTGCCCAAGGTCATAGATCTTCGTTCCTCGGGCCGTACAGTCCTTGGAGCAAAACATTTAAAGAAGTCGCACAGGACTCAAAATGTTACACAAATCGCAACACTTTTCAAAACAATCGAAATCAACATTTCCATAATCATTGTTTTCCGAAAAGCCATAACACAAAACAATAAAAAGCATCATTCCATGCATATTGTTTTCATACACAAATCTCAACGCTTTTCAAAACAAATCGAATCAGTAATTCCACAATCATTTGTTTTCCAAAAAGCCACAACCCAAAACAATAAAAAACATCATTCATGCATATTGTTTTCATAAATCCACAAACCACCAAAACATATATATTTCACGTAAATATATATACATAGTCATCCGCTCAGGAATACCTACTAATACCAACTATAGTTTGCAGTTAATAAATAACTCTCAAAACAATAAAAGTATTTTGTTCATTAATGAACCTTATGAGATTACTCACCTCAAAACTCCCGCTACGTCTTCAATATAAACAAAGCAGCCAATCCACGAAATAACCGTCCAAATACTTTGTCAAGTACCTAATCACATACAGTTTCAACTTAGTAACAATTCACAAACGATTTAAGTCCGAAACCCCTGTTTTGAACTAAAATCCCCAAAGTGGCGCCAATCGAGGCGAAACCACATCCGAGACCTCCCAAAGTCTCCGGAACACTTCCATGATCGATATGTCCAAACCACAAGTCGATCGGACGCTCAGATCCTCACGGATCGAATAAATCAACCGGTATGAAACCATAAAAATCATAACAAATCCATACGAACTCCAAAATTTGCATATTATATATCGAAACGCTCGTATCGATGAGTAAAAGATATATAATACCAGAAACAGTTCCTAATATGGCCGGATCACCGTCAAAGGCTGTGACGCACTGCCGCCGGCCAAAACTCAATATTTCACAAAACTTCCAACATCAAAGATGTTCATCTAAGCATGCTTGTGAATTTTCATAACTATCTTGAAGTCAGAAAATAAGCATAAAGGGTCGAAAACTACCTCACAAGCTTTGAATTTTTGCTCAATCTGAGTTGAACTGATTTCCACGTAAATCGATCCAAACAAACACTATAGATCGATCCAGAAGGCTCCCACGAACCCAAAGAAGGAAGCTTGAAGCTGTGCCATCGCCGGAGTAAGGATTTCCAGCCGAGTCCGAAAACCTCGAACTTTGCCGACTTGCAGCCTCTCCGTGGAGGAGAATCGCTGTTAGAGGATGCCAAACGGAGGAGTGGACGACAAAGACGAATCGATCTGGAAAGTTTCACCGTCAAATTTCGCTGGAAAAGCCGGGTCGGGTCGGCCTGGTTCGAGTCAGGTCAGATGAAAAACTCAGATACTGAAGGTGCAGCCGAGAGAGAAGAGAGAGAGAAGGAAAGTTTCCAGAAAAGGAAAATGGAATTATGAAAGATTTTCCAGAAATTCCCTATTTATACTAAAATGGAAACTTCTTCCAATGGCCATAACTTCCTCATACGAACTCTGATTGACAAGTATCGCATGTCCATGAACTCGTATCGACGCACTCTACAACTTTTGTGAAGGAAATTTTCAGAGAATCCCGACAAAGAAAAAGTCAACCTTTGCAAGCCCCCTAAAACCATATTCTTCAAATAATTAATCTCCCGAAACACTTCCGCTCTATCCATGAGCCACGAAACGTCCAATAACCATAATTTAAATTCCGGAAAATCCTTGAAAAATAAATATGAATTTCGGGGGCATCACATCTAGAACATTTTTTAGCTTTCTTGAGCTATCTTGAAGCCACATGGTCTCCTTGTACTCTGAGGTTTCCTAGACCCATCAGGACTCCTCATGTCTTTAGGAATCCTAGTCAAACAAGGACTCTTCATATGAAATGTTCTTGAACCTTCCAAAATCTTCTTTTGCTTTCCTAGTTCAATTGGAATTCCTTGTGTCATTAGGATTCCTACTTTGACTTGGTTTCCTAGTCGAACTAGGAAAACTTCATTTCTTCATTTTAGCTCATTTCTGCATTCTTGTGCCTTGCCTTTGTCATCTCCAACATCTCACATCCTTCTCATGTGTCTTTAAGCTCATTTCCTTGTCATTTTCTATGATGTACCTAGAAAATAGAAACTAAATTAAAATTGATTTATTTAAGGAAATAACTAAGTAAAATATGATGAAATAACTATTAAAACATCACATTAAAAATTCCCCTATCAACTTTATTCACGAAAGTTATAGAGCACGTCGATACGAGTTCGTGGATATGTGGAACGCGAAAATTGGAGTTCGTATGAAGAAGTTATGGTGAGCGGAAGAAGTTTCCAACTTTGGAAATTTTCTATAAATATGATTTTTTCCCATTTTTTTCAAAATTTTTTGAAATTTTCTTTTTCGGAAATTTTTCTCCGTTCTCTCCCTTCCAGAAAACCCTAGGATCCGCCAAAAACCGGCTGACCCGATTTGACATTTCTGGCATCGTCCGCCGTCCTCCAGCAACACCACAGACCCAGACCGGCGCGCCTCGTCGTCCCCGTTGGTCCTACCGGACTGGCCTTCACTGATTCAAGCCAGAAACCAGAGATCGAAGAGCTTTGTTTTAGCGACCACGACAAGATCGGATTTTCCGATTCCGACAACATCTCGACTTCAAATTGGTCGGGTTTGGTTGTTGGGATCATCCTCTTTTGATCCATAGTGGTGATTTTGATCGATTTGCACCGAAGAAACTTCAACTCACAGTGAATAGTGGATTTCAGCTTTCAGGCTTGATTCCAGCTGATCTAGGTCGAACCGGCCAAAACCCCAGGTATTAATATTGATCCTTTTGTTCAGCTCTCCAAGTTGGACAGTTGGATTGAGCTGGTATTGAGTTTGTCACGGCAGCGCGTGGTGGGGTGTCTGGCCATGTTTGGGGCAAATTCTTTCACCAAATATCATATACTCGTCAATATAAGCATTTTGATATATGGTTTGTAGCATTTGGAGATAGTATGTGCATGTTATTTTAACGATTTCTGTTTTCGATATGTGAGGATCCGACCGTTGGATTGACTTGTAGTTTTGACATAACAATCCTAGAAGTGTTCTCGAGACCTTGGGTGGTCTCAGATGAAGTTTTGCCTCGATTGGCCTTACTTTCAGGTTTTAGTTCAAATAAGGGATTCGAACTATAGTGATTGACCGAGAGTGTTCTGTACTTTATATCGGCTGTAAGGGAAGACGCAGTGGGATTTAGAGGTAAATAAATCTCACGAGGTTCATTTATGAACATAATTACTTTATTTTTGGTATTAATTGTTAAATTGTGAAATCGTTTTCGGAAATAAGTATTTGTTTTAAATTATATGAACTTGATGGTCTACGGTTCATGGGTAAGTAAAAATAAAGTTTTATTAAAAAAATGATTTTCACGGGTTTTGTATTTGTGAACTATAGTTTATATTAATAGCATTCCTGAGCGGGTGACTACGTCTATATATATATATATATATATTTATGTGGAATATATATATTGGTGCAGTTGTGTAATGAGGTGGAATTAACATGTTTTGTGAGTTCGATGTTCTATTGTTGTCATTTAATTTTCTAAGATAATGGATGAATTTTTGTCCTTTTGAATGGAAATAATTATATTATTGACGTTTCTTATTTGGGAGTTTTATGTATCAATTGTGCTAGTGGTTTAAGGTGTGATAACAATAATTTGAAATTGATTCTTATATTTTTTTTGGAGATTGGAGTTGAGATTTGAAAACAATATTTTGTTCCAGTCAATTATTGTTTTGAAAAAGTGTTTGAGGTGGTGTAACATTTTTGAGTCTTGAGTGACTTTTAAATGTTTTGGTCTATGGATCGAGGGTCACAATAGTGATCAAGGGTGGGTTATCGGAACAATGCCCTTAGCCGGAGTATGGTAACAATTCAGTTAGAGCTCTAGTCTGTCAGTCATTGTATGTCATGGGGGATAACAAGCAGGTTACTTGCGACTCATCCGTACGTGTTTTTAAAAGAAAGTTTGGGGTGTATATATTCTTTCTTTTGATTGTCCGAGGAGGGACTTGATTTCATATTAAATTGTGAGTTGAAAATAATTTGATTTTGTCACTTTAGTGATGTATGTTACCCTTAAGAGGTATGGATGTCGATTTTTGAAAACGAGTCATTTTGTGGGATCGTTTCAATGGAGTTGAAAGGGTGGTTTCTTGGATTTAGCGTGAATTGTTTGATTTTATTATTGATTTATGTTTTATTTGAATTGTGTACTTTTAATGTGATCTCCTGAACTAAACTATATGCAGGGACTACTATGATTCCTATTGTTTGATTTTAATGTAATCTTCTGAACTAATTTTTACCTTGTATGATTGTAAGTTCGGTTGTGTTTTGTGGAGTTAAATGTTGTTGCTTTAATTTACCTGATGAGTTGAGAAATTATAAGCATGCGTTGTTTGAGTCATTTTATTGAGTTTACTCATATGAGATTAAAAAGCTAACCGGGTTTGTTGTTGCAACCTGGTGTACTATTCCATGGTGTAGGATTTTTCCTGCAGGTCAAGGTAACCAAGGTTGAGGCCGCAACTTGTTGTTGCAGCAGTATTAGGTTTAGAACCTATTTCATTTATTTTATTTACTTCTATTTGTAGTATTCTCCTGGTGAGAGTTTACATTTACTTTGATGTTTTCGAGTTCATGTAAACACGTGGTGATGTAATATGTGACTCTAGAGAACGAGTCTGTATTAACATTTGTAAGCTCGGTTGTTCTTTTGCTTAAATTAAATTGAAGAAGTTTCTATGTATTTCTGGGCATGTTTGAATTATTGCGTTTCAGATTTTGAATTTCTTTATCCAAAATTCGAGGCGTGACACTCTATGAAGGATAAATTGATTCGATGTAGATAGGAAGAGAACTAGAGCTTCGTTGTGAATGAAGAAGATGTTACATCCCGAACCTAGATTTATCGATTTTCTCACCATTTAGACGGTAAAGGTCAACTATTATCAATTTCTACTTTTACTGATACTTTAGTGGCCCTAAAAGGTTGACTTTTTGTTCGGGTCAATTTATGAGAAAATTTCCTTCATGAAAGTTGTAGAAGACTTTAAACTGAGCGCGTGTATATGTAGTACGTAAAAATTGGGGTTCGTATGTGAAAGTTATGAGTAGAATAGAAAAGTTACTGTTCATGGTAACAATTGAGTATAAATGAGGGATTTACTGTGGTAGGTTTCCAAAACCGGAAACCCACCCTTTTCTCTCTCTTCTCCCCCGAACTCTCTCTTTCCTTTTCGGTCACTTTGCCTCCCCCTCGATTCCTCGCCATCCGGCCACCAACCGGCTTGTAGCCGGCCACCACAGGAGCGCCTCCCTCCTCACTATACCCTAGTGGTCTTTGATTGGGACGATTTGGCCGAGAAATCTTGGATCGAAGCAAAGTTTTTCATAGCTGCAGTTTGGGGTTTTGTCGATTTCCGGCTATTCAGGCGACCTCCGGTCACCAAACTGGCGTCGAAGGTTCGGTTTTTGCCAAAGATCATTTCCCTTAAGGTCTTTCATTCCAATTTGCAATGTGGAGGCCGGATTAACGATTGCAATTTCTAGGGTTCTTGAGTTTTCTGGGTTTTTCTTCACCGGCCGGTTTCGACTGTTTCAAGGTTAAATTGGGTTGTGTTGTAGTTGAGAAAAATGATCAGTGTGTCGAAGTGTTGTTGTACATGAAATTTGGCAGCCGGTTGTGGGGGTTGTTACCGGCGCGTGGGCGCCACTCGCCGCCACTGTGGGTGGCGCGTGGGATGGTTTAGGGTAGGTGGTTAACTTCTATTGTTTAGCCAGATATTCACTCGTGCATTGTAGTTGCTATATTTACGTCTTTGGGTAGAATTGGAGAAGTGTGAGTATGGATTTCGATATATTGTTCCAAGGGTGGAGTTTGTTAATTTAATTACGAGGAATCCATTCATCGGATTTCCTTGATTCTGCACTACACCCTTAAATTAACGGAATGACGTTAGTGGAGAAGATTTGGCGGTTTTGGGCATATAAAGACAATGTTGGGGTTTGGTTTTTATTTGTCGTAATTTAATTTTCCATCCGGTAATTATGGGTTTACGAACGTTATATTGTACAGGACGTGAGGAGGATTCCCTCGAGGAGGGTTTGGATCGACGGCAGGCTTAGCCGTACACTGTGAGTGGACTTTTGTTTTCTAAATAATGATGCATGCAATTGTTTTTCTGAAATAAGTATTTACTTTAGTTAATGATCACATAATCATTATAATTCACTTTCGGAACAATTGATATTGTTTCATCTTGATTTCGATTTGGGAAATGGATTAGCGAATTAAATTATTGTTTTTAAGTTATCGAATATAATATTTGGATTGGAGTATTCTTCACCATCGATTTGAAATTTCAAATTGAATTTGTTACGCTCGATTAGAAGTGGTGAATTTTGTGATATTTTTTTTGATGAGGTAATTTCTGGAATTTACTTTTAACCTCGCATATTGGTTTATGAATTCGAGAATGTCTTAGCGTGCGGGGCCACGTCATTGGAATATTATTTTACTTGTGAAATATTGGGGAAGCCCTTCTGATTTCGATTTTCGTGGTTTTAACCCATCATACCTGGATCGCTATATTATATTGCTAGCTAGCCTATTAGTACTCCTCCTCACTTACTATGTGTTTGTGGGTGAGTAGAGCAGAGCATGGGATGCTCAAGAGTGTGGGACACTCCGATCTGAGCCTGGGAGGGTCCCTTTTATACGTATGGTGAAAACGCTTTCCCCATACTGTTTATTTGTCTTTGACTAGCGGGGCTAGTCCAGTTTTCACTTTTACCAGCGGGGCTGGCTTGGTTTTACTGGATGCTTATTTGTTTCGAGATAATTATCTTTACTCACATTGCATGCATCGGCTTTTAATGAATTAAATGTGGGAAAGTATAAACTCTTTTTCCGTTGTGCTTATTTATTTTGTCCACTCACGCTAATGTATGTTTTTATGTACTTTCCCCTGGGCCCTTTGGTTTCAATTGCCCAGATCGCAGCGCTGCTATCCGGCTTAGGAGTTGAGGCCTAGCACCAACATTGCCATCTATCCTCAGTAGGTTATCTTAATACCTACCTTATGTATCACGTTTTAATTGTTTCCTATAGATTGCTCTGATGACCTTGGGAGGATTGATTTAAACATTTGTATAATTATGAGTGTGACGGAGTTGTATAATTTGGAGGAAGTAGAAAGATTTGACTTGCTGGGTTGTATTTTATATAAGTGGTTATGTTTATGTATTATGGTGTTTATACTTGGAAATTTGCGGATTGTTGCTGGGAAGCAGGGTGGCTTCAGGAATTGAAATTTAGTTATACCTAGAAGTGTTTTTCAACAGATTTTGGGTTGTCCACTTTTTGGGGAAGTTCTGTTGAATTTTCTCAAAAAGTGGGCCCCGCAGGTCCATCTTGGAGTTAGGGGTAATTCCGGGGTGGGTCCTGACAGAAGAAACCAGATCTAAACCGCAAACATATACCCTAGCTAAGAGGAGGTTAGTTTAGTAATTTCAACTTAACATATAACAAACAAAAAATAGGTTGCATGGATGTGGGCTTTGCGCATGGGTAATTCGCTGTACCGCACAGATTTCCTCAAAAAAGGACATGCGCATGGAAGAATTTGGCCTGAGTTTGTAGTTAGCGGAAATTTGTTATAAATATTATATAGGGCTAAATACTGATTACTACCCTGTAGTTTGAGTCCAAAATCAATTTAGTCTCTGAACTTCTAATTTCATCAAAAACACCCCTGCACTTTCAATTTTGATCTAATAGGTCCAACTTGTTAGTCTTTCGACAATTGAGTCATTTAACTTGTTGAGGTGTCTCATATATGATCTATGTTTTATGATTGGTGTTGAGGTGGCTTGCATAGTCAGTTTAGGAGTGAGTCCCACTATTAGAAATCTATCAAATAAATAATTTTTCAACAAATAATCCAACTATGAATTGAACCCATAACAGAATATTAACGAATTGGACCTATTAGATCAAAATTGAAAGTGCATGGGTGTTTTTGATGAAATTAGAAGTCTAGGGACTGAATTGATTTTGGACCTAAACCATAGGGTAGTAACCAGTATTTAGCCCTATATAAAGGAGTAACCAGTATTTAGCCATATATGTGTGTGTGTGTGTGTGTGTGTGTGTGGTTGTCCACGTAAATACTCATTATTCATGTTCTTGGGATATAAACCTTAGTCCTATATAAAGGAGCCTAATGAGAGTGAATGATACACTTCTACCTCCTACTATATTTTTTCTCTCTATGTTCTCTCTCTCTCTCTCTTATTCTCTAGTTTATAACACGTTATCTGCACACATTTGCTCTTATTTTTCTTTCCTAGATGATCGAACATCAATTTTTTTTACGCGATCATATAATTTACAGATATTTGATGTATAATTGTTGAAATTTATATTTCATATACGACATTGAGAACTACATGTTCCAATAGTCAAGACTCGAGTCCGTTGACTGAGTAGTCTTAGAACCCTACGGTTCTATAGACATCACACGAATATTTTTCTCATGTTTTTCCGATGGGATCCATTGTTCATATTTATGGATGCTTCGAAACTCTGTTTCGTATATAAATTTTCTATCATTGTTCATAGAACATATTGTTCTAATACTTATGGATCCTGATATATCTCGTCTTTTCTATTTGTAGAAAGATGAAGTATTTGAAAAAATTGGACTTTGATCCGCTTGAAATTTCTGGCAAGAACCATTTGAGTTGGGTTCTTGATGCCAAAAGTCACCTTATGGCTAACAACCTTGGAAATACCATCAAAGTTGACAATAAGTCATTTGTGCAAGATCGGGCCAAAGCTATGAATTTCTTGCGTCATCATCTTGACAAAAGCTTAAAAGATGAGTACCTTGTGTGAAAGACTTACTTGAGCTTTGGCAAGCATTGGATGATCAATTTGCTCACCAGAAAACCATTGTTCTACATAGAGCATGATATGAATTGACACATTTCAGAACTTCAACTCTATCACTTATTTCAATTCCGCTATGAATTGGATTACCTCCTAATTAAAATTATGTGGAGAACCTGTCAGTGAAGATAACAAGTTCAACGTCTCTGATTTTTTTTTTTTTTTTTTTGGTGGACAAAGGACAACATGTTGACGACATGATTAGCGATGGTGTTCTTGGCACTGATTAAGTTTTTAGCCTATGTTTCGTCATTTTTTATAGTGTCCCCTTACTTCTGTTTCGTCAATTTCCTTTTCTCATATGGTTTTTTCTTAGTTATGTTTTCTAAATTTGGAGTTGAATAAAGGAATTTGTTATGCTCATATTAATTAGAATTACCTTATATGAATATGCATGTTTGACTACACTTGATTACATTTGCTGTTATATGTATAATCATTATATTTAATAACCATTATTTGTTACTCATGATTGTTTTTGTTAGCATAATGATTATATTCAATGATATTTATTTGCTACTTATGATTATTTCTGTCATAATAGCAGTTATGTGCATAATGATCATCTTTAATGACTTATATCTACCTCATATGATTATTTTGTTTTTCCTTGTAAAAAAAATATATAACAAAATAATTTTTCATCACTAGGACTTGAACCCAAATCTTTTTGGATGAGAGCCAGATATCCTAACCGATTAGACTACAAATTTTTTTTTGATTATTTAGTTATACTGTTATATTAATGCATGTATCAATTACTAACTCTAAATAAATACCTCTCTATTTTGGTATACGGTACTCACGAATTGGTATTAGCAATATTAATTATGTTTCCAACAGAATCGAGGTATGTATTTTCATAAGTTTAATGACTTCAATTTGATTTCCTCTTATTATTTGATCTATTAATTTGATATTAAATAGTCAATTTATAATGAGATTGAACCTACATGTTTCTTGATCCAATTACATGAGGACTTAAAATTCCTCCACTGATTGTTATACAATCAAATATATCGAAACCTCTTGTTTCTTGATCTCCAATTATGTCAGGACCTTTGTCCGTTCTCTTTATATCTATGTTTACTCCAGTTTTAGAACAAGCTTCTAATTGTGAAGACTCCAGCCTAATACTTTGAGTACCATATGCAATTTGATGAGGCTATGATATTCCATTGTATTATTATTGTGTATATGCTTATATCCATATGGACCATTGTCCCAAACTCGAAATTTGAGTATATCATTTTGACATTTGTTTTCATTGTCAAACAATAATATGAACCACGTGTTCATCAATAATTTTAATTTGAACTATGAATGTTCATGATAAATATAATGACAAACATATTTGTCTTGCATGCATATAATGCAACTATAGACATGATCTATTGCAATTGTTGATAATATTTCATAATTGATGATTCAGAGAGCTAAGGTAACAGTCATCTTAAGAGTTGCAGATCTGATTGATGACTCTAACTGAGCTCATATTATGTTACCTATATGGAATACCATTGCATATATTGGTGATGAAATTTTTCACCTAACTTATGTTGTATTAATCAACCATAAGTATACTACTGTATATTGTATCACGAACTAAAAACTTCATCGAGCCAAACAAAAATATTTTGGCGTGACCAATGTGTCATAGTATGTCATGTAGAGTTATCTACATACTTTACATTGTTATATAATACAACAATAATTGCAAACCTTCCTAATAAGGAAATGATAATTTATCGCATATTTGTGAGTTGTCAGTTTAATGGGACAATCCTCCCTCCATTAGGGGGAGAAATATCGTTTCAAAAATGTGAATTGGTGTGAGATTTTATCAACAATGTCTCATTTTAATTTTTGAAAAAAAAAATCTCAATTCGTTATCTTTTTACCTAAAAATTGATTTGGACTTGCCAATCACCAATGGATTTTCAATCCAATATTTATGAACACATAATTTGTATGGTCAAATATGATAGTCTTCCTGCTGTTAGGGAAAGGAAAGACTAATGTAACGGCGTGAATTATGTGGAATATATCCGCTAAGTCCAATGTTTTAAGCTCCCTATAAGGAAAAATTATACAAGCCATAACGCCCTTCTCGAGGTTATATGAAGATCCACATTCTTTAATTAATTTGTCCTTGAGAGATAATAATAGATGCCCTAAAAGTGGCTCGGGTACTTGATGTGAATAGAGTTTATTATAGCTAATGCATGTTTATATGAATGTGTGACAGATCTCTAATTGATGATCATTGATGATATCTCATCAAGGGCTGAATACTACTACATTTCATTGTGTCAACAAACTATACTATTGGCTATATTGGAAAGAGGCAATTCTAATGAATTTGATTATTGGAAACGTGATGAAACAGTTAGACCTTATAACCCCTAAATTACACGAGGGTGTTCATTCCAGTGAATTGCAATCACGAAGACACATCTCTCTTTATAAAGACATGAGATTATCATTCTTCTCTAAGGGATAACTTTACTATATGTACAATGTTACATATAGTTATTATATTGATGAGAGGCATATGGCAGGTTGTCTTGGTTATTATGAAGATCTTAAAGGCAGATCGCTAAAAGAAAATCCCTAAATCCTATGTGTCATTATAAGCATATTTCTTAACCAAATATTTCCTCAATGGATTCATATTGCCAAAGGCAAATGCATTAATGAATGAAAGAGCTTAAAGCTCATGGAATCAAAAAAGTCTAAAATTCATATATACTCTTTCATTTACGGTCAAATTGAGTTATTGCCTCAATGTGTACTATGACAAGACTAAAGAAATCAAATTTTAATCATGCTCACAATGTTGCAACATATTCTAACTTTTGTGAAGTTGTGATTTTATATAGAGCTCCTATTGAGCCTATATGAAATTATCAATTACACAAATTGATATTTATGGCTAAGAATGCCATACTTAAAATTTCAATGCTCGAAATATTGTATACAGATAAATGTGTCAAATGTTGTTCTTTTATATTGTTATTCTTTGCTAATATTTTTATCTATTTGAGCATATGAAATTGGTTATGCTCTTATCATGTGATGTAAAATTCATTAAGAATATCATAGTTTTGTTGGTGTTGCCCTAATATTTGCAAGAATTGAAATCCATTACGAGTCATCTTTTATGCAAAACACACATTGCTAGTAAAATAGTAAAACTTTAGTATAGTTTTATTTGTTAACTAGGACACTTTTTTACAGCTGTACTACATCTCTAATAGCTACAGGTATAAATCGCTGCAACAACTCCTATTTCTGTAACAAGTTACAAAAATACTTAATACCAGTTCGTTGCTTCTTCAATTCTCTCTACGCACTACTACAAAAATTGCATCACACAACACCCATCAGATAAGAGATTAAAAGTTTACTGTCGTCTGATAACGTGAACTCCATTGTACAACGGTGTTAATCAAGTTCTGTTGTAGGAATGGTACCAAATTGATGACTTTTTCTTCAGAGTTCTATCACACAACACAATTATGCATGTTCTGTTGTCTAAATGACACAAAATTTAGCGGCAGATATCCCGCCATCACTGAACTCAAAATCCCCTCCCAAGACAAGTTCACCAATTTAATCACACAACATAATTATGTTTCATCCGTTGTAAGAATTCTGCTTGCTACAATGGTGTAGTTGTTTCTGTTGTAGGACTAGAACGGGGTGCCAACTTCTGCGCCAAATTTTGAGTGAGCGGCAATGTTGTAAAAATTTGACACCTTCTACAAGGTATATGGAGTGTGTGATATAAAAAATGGCACAACAGATTGTGGGCATTCTGTTGTGTGAAGGCTCAAATCTATTTGAATTGCTTCCCCCAAACCTAGCAAGGCAAGCCAAATTTCCCTCCCTACTTTGACATTGTATACTCTCCTACGACAGTTGTTTAATTATCTGTTGTATGATGAACTTAACTCTTCTTTGACAAATTCATTGAAGTGCTCAAGTCTTACCAAACCTAGACAAATATTCTCACCAAACCTAGCTATCTGTCGAGAGAAAGAAAAGAAAAGAACCCAGAAACCTTCTTTCCCTCTCGATCACTATCAGAACTCTAAATCATTATCAAAACTTTCTAGCCTGAGTCAAAACACTCTCAATCACTCTCAATCTCTCTCAAAACCTAGATATCGGGTTCTAGCCTTTTTTTCTAGACTGAAGCCAATTTATCCCAATTCCCAAATCGAAGAATCGAAGACAGAACCCTATCATGAACGAAGTCGCCGTTTTCACGTTTTGAACCAAAACTGGAGTCGCCCTCTCTCAGTCTCTTTCTCTCAGAGACTCAGAGTCTCAGTCTCTCCCTCTCTCTGCGGTCCGGCTGCATGATTCTCAGGCTCTCAGTGGCTCAACCTCTCTCCGACTGTCGGAGTCCCCGGTGACAACAAATTTCTGGGTTTTCAATGATTCAATCAAATTCGGAATCATGATTCTCACAATCTCATGAACTCATTCTGGGTTTTCACTTTCCAGTCATCACTCATTCACTCTTGGTTTGCTTCTTCGACTCCTCCTCAAGCTGTCAAGCCACTCCTCAAGCAGCAAACTTTTGTTCGATTTATGGGTTTATGTCTTTCAATTTTTCAAACTTTCAATCGAATTTCTGGGTTTAATTGTTTCAATTTCACAATTTCTGGGTTCACACTTTTCAGGGCTTTCTAGGTTCGATTTCTGGGTTCAAGGCTTCAAGGAGTTCAAGCTCGATTCTGCAATACATTGTGAGTCTTGTTAAGTTGCTGGAATACTGGGCATTGAGTCATTGTCTCAAAGTATCAAACTTTGAATGTTTTGTACTTGTGTATCTCATTCTCAAGTTTTGGATTTTGGTGTTTCTTATTCATGATTGTTGGAGGCTTGGAGCTGTGTTGGACTTTGCTTACTGAGTTACTGTATTGTTTTGAGATAATGATATTTGGCCTCTGTTTTGGGAATTGAATGTTTTGATTAATTGAATTGCAGCTGGTTTTGGCCTCTGTGAATGACTAAATGGGAATTGAATGCTTTGATTAATTGAATTGCAGCTTGTTTTGGCCTCTGTGAATGACTGAATGGGACTAGGAGTTCAAGATAATCCTAGGCAACACTCACCTTAGGTTGTCCGATTTTCTGGATCATATATGGAACTATTATTCTATTTATTATAATTATTGTTTTATGTTCGGTTAAATGGACCGCTGTTAGTTCTTAAGTTCTTTTTCCCATTCTTAAATTCCTTGTTTTCTATTTTAAGTGGAGCTATTTGGTGAAGCTTGGCTTGCTGGTTTTTTGGCCATAGTTTTGCGTGATTACATAAAGCTTAATGATCAATGGGTTTTTCCAGGAAGCATCCGACTCGCTCAATATTCCTGTAGCATTTATTAGTGCCATCCTGCTCCCAGTTGTAGGAAATATGTGGTCTATCCTGTTTTCCATGAGAGAAAAACTTGTGAGTTCTTTGAAGATTATGCACCTCACCTCCCTTAAAAGACTTCATTTATTTGATTGATGGAATTAGCTAGTCTTCTTGCAGGACCTCACGCTTGGAGTCGCTATTGGATTATCTATACAAACATCCATGTTTACAGTAAGGACTCGAATTCATATTCTCAATGCAGACCATTGAAACGTAGAGATTTCTAAAGTTGAATACCATTCCTAAAACAGACTTACCTTATTAACAATCCCTCGGGAGATAACTGATAGTGTTTTGCTTTTTATGATTGTAGATCCCCTTTTGTGTAATTGTTGGGTGGATAATAGGAAATCCTATGGACTTGAATTTTCAACTCTTTGAGACTGTTATATTGGTTATGGCTGTGCTAGTAGTGGCATTTATGTTGCAGGTTTGTGTATTATTTCTTGTTTTTACTTCCTTTTAGCTGTAAATTATAATATTGGTATTTATAATCTCCAATTTTGTGTATAAGAGATGTATTGCTTTCAATTCCAAATTCTAGTTTGTGTATTGAAAAAGTAGCAAGAAATTGGGGATGCAGAATCAGTTGGTAGTAGAACCACTTATTTGTGAAGATGGATCATTCACAATTTTCAGATATGCAATGTCATGACTGAAAAGTCTGTGCACAGTGAACTGAACTTTGAGGTTTCTGATTACATAATCCAAGAGGAGTATTGCTAAGTGATTAAACTAAGAATTTTCTCTATATCGAAACCAACACTACATATGAAGCGCATATAATTTTTGCATCATATTGCAGGTTTGTTATGCATATATCGTTTGCCTCCCCTTGGCCATTATATTACATTATTGACAGTTATGCATCTCCATTTTTCAGCATAATACATTTCTTACTTATTCCATATAAATTATAGTCTAGTCACTGCAGAATCTTTTTCATCTACGATTCATTGCCTTAATCTTTTATAGCAAGGAACGTCAACCGACTTCAAAGGATTGATGCTTACCCTGTGTTATCTCATGGTTGCAGCCAGTTTTTTTTGTACATGTAGATGAGCAGATCCTTGAAATGGTGAGTTAAGCAATTTATTATACATCTCAAGTGAAAAAGAGAAAAGGATAGTAGAGTCAGCTTTGTATGCATGGGCATATAGAGGCCTACAAATGCATCTCCTTATACCTGCTTTTACAACCAATACACTTTTAAAGCTGTGATTGATGAAAAATAAAAGATGCACATAATCCCGCAAGTTTTATCTGTGTCAAATCAGGCTTTTCATTTTGTAACTGTATTTTTCTGTTTGTGATTATGTGGCACAGGTAATGTCGTCAATAGTAGTGAAAGATGCATGAATAAAATGACATGCTAAGAGCGTTCCATTGAGCCATTGTATATCACTCCCAATCTCTTAACAATCACCTAAACTGATTTGATCTCTAATCGAGTATACATAAGCTAGTCACAAAACATATACTCTTCTCGTAGACTGCATTGTTTGCTGGAAGTTCTTTTCTTTGCACATGTGGGTGAATACTTGGAATGTAAACTTTTCAATAATAGATACTAAAAACACTCTTTTTTTTTTTAAATAAACTGTGGCAGAAGTCTGAGAACTGTGAACTCCTAAATGTGAACTCCTAAAGAACTGCAGATCATCTTAGAGTCTCCTAATTTCATATGTAAGTTATTATGACCTAACATTGTAATCATCTAAAATGTTTGCCATTGTAATCAAATGTTTACATATCACTTAGTTACATATCACACCAAAAGAGTAATCATGTTTCCTTTCCCTCTAGTTTCTGTCCATGCTTTAGTTTTACTGTAATTATGATTCTATAATGTAATGTTAATCATATGCACTAATCATGATTAGAAGGTCAGAACACTGTTCTTTTTAATTGAACTGGTGAGTTGCATGCCTCACATGATTGTTCTTTTTCAGTAACTTGCTATTGTTCTTTTTCAGTTAACTTGCTAGTATAATTCATGTATTAACATATGGGAACTAATTTATGGTATCCTTAATCAGGGTACTAATCAGCAAGCACAACATGCAAATGTAAATATGATATCCCTATTTTAGTACTTCAACTTCACTGCACATTCAAATGTAAGTATGTTCTTTCATTTATATTGATAGAACTGTAAGTTTGGATTTGGAAGTATTGATTTTCATTATCAAGCTTGAAACTTTAGTGGTATATCCTCATGTGGTCTGGTGATAGAAATGACCTGTACAGTTTGTTGTTTGCAAGTAAGAGAGCTGAAATAAGCGAAAGGCTACCTTGCATTGAGAATGAGTGCTCAACCCATCACTTAAAGATCTTGCAGGAGAGTTGGAAGGAGCCATCAAATTGGTTGAACGAAAGCATTTTGTTAAGTTCTGCCGATACATATATTCACATGCAGCAACTGCATATGTGCATGTTTTATATTGTATCAGCTTTTGCTCTTTTTAATTGTTAGCTAGAATGCAGCAGCCATCAAGCTAGCTAGAATGCTTTCTTTTTTTGTTACATGGTATAGATGAATGTATGGATGATTGATAAATACTAGCTCTTTTGGTACATGCTTGAATTAGAGTACTTCAGTACTTAATATATAGAGCATTATTTTTGTGCAAATATTCCAGGTAAATAATCGATAATGAACGAACAATAGTAAATTAAATTACGTTGTATGAATACGCATGTCGTCAATCACACAACAAACCACTTATAATACACAATAGTATCTATAAAATTATGTCGTCACATTAGTACTCACACAACAGAATAAATGGGTATCAGTTGTCCAATGTTAAATCACACAACGGTATAGAAACAATGTGTTGTATGACTTGTGAAGAATTCAACACTGAGCCTCACACATACAACAGTTACTTATGATACCTGTTGTGTGAAGGAACAACCAATAACAGTCGCCATATATTTCTGTTGTATGATAAGTTAACCAACAACAGCGTGTACTTACTTCTGTTGTCTGAGTGTTATTTTTATGTTGTGTGAGAAGTTAACCAACAACAGCATGTGCTTACTTCTGTTGTCTGATCACCATCGAAAATGCGCCGCATCCAATTTTTGGCATTGGCATGCGCAGAATTGGTGCAACGGTTATAAGCAATGCGTTGTGTCTATGATATTCAGATAACGGTGTTTCACCGTTGTGTGAGTGTGCTCATCACACAACATCGAGATAGACGACAGACATGGTCCACATCACACAACAGATTTCCACCGTTGTGTGATGCAGTTTTTGTAGTAGTGACGTCTCTATTTCTTATGCTAAAGCTAACATGGCATCAAGAGCCAGGTTTGATCAGGATCGAAATTTTTCACTGGTGACCTAGATTTCCTCCAACAAATTGGTCTCACTTATGTGATCGACACACCAAATCCGATATACATGGTACATGTATTTTATTACATATATGATTGAAGCTTGTAACAATCAAGGGGAGATTCTCATGAAGGAAGAGCATTCAAAATTATGCTACTTAGGACATATGAGCATTGCACTCTTTTTCTCTTTCGACCAAGGTTGTTATTTTATCTCACTGGTTTTTTGTTACCTAGCAAAGTTTTTAACGAGACAACATTAAGTGCATCCAACACCATATCATTCATTGGTAGACATCGAAGGGGGAGAGTTGTAAATATTATATATATATATATAGCTATCCACGTAAATATTAATTAGTTATGTCCTTGTGATGTAAACCTTACTTCTATATAAAAGAGCCTAATGAGAATGAATGATACGCTCTACCTCCTACTATATCTTGTCTCTCTATATTCTCTCTCTTATTCTCTTATTTATAACTATATATATATATATATATAATCAAATGTGGACTTGTCACACATTATCATAATGTATTTGATAATTAGCTTAATGTCAAACCTATTTTAACATGGATACAAATTGTAAATCAATACTAGTAGCTTAATGAAACAGTGAATCAGTTCATTAAGGTTAGTAATCCAATTCTTGGTCTTCAAGAAAGGCTACAATGTAGTGATACATTAAGAGTCTAACTAGGAGACCTATGTCCTTATGAATTGTCTGATGGAAGGTTTCTGAGGTTTAGTCATCCTATATAAATAGATGAGTTTGATCCCTGTTACAACCACGATTATTTTACATAAGTTCTGTCCATTGAGAAGCATGGTTGGTAAGTAACAGAAGGCCATATTCAGTTGATCTTGTGTTTGCAGTGCTGCAAAGATGGAGTCCATGACAATTGTTGCTGAAGATAGGTCTTAATCCTTGTGTGATTGTTTTCAAGCATGTCTTCATATTTATAGTGAGCATGGTTGTATGATTTTACATAAATATTCTTGCATTGGCTTGTAACATAAGCCAAAGAAAAAAAATAAAAGAACTAGAAAAAAAATAAAAACTATAAGCTATAAGAAATTAAACTTGTGTGTAAACCATGTGTAATTAATACACAGGTGCAAAAATTGACCTTACTATTTTTTTTTTTTTGAAAGGATTTGATGTTATTAGATATCAAAAGCCATGAAAACAGGTCAGAGTCTAACAGAACTTACATAAGAAGATCTGAAATTTAGCCGAGCGTCCAATCTAAGTCACATCTAAACTCATTAAAACTAAAATGGTCGCTCGCTGAAACAAGAAGCCAGCAAATTAAGTAAAAGTAATCTCACTTTCTAAGGCAAAATCAATTCATCTAGTCTAATCTGCCAGCACTCAATTATGGTACACATATCAACTAGAAACATCTTAGAAAGTATATAGAAATCACTCCCACTTGAGAAGACTTGATGTTCAAAATGTCTTGAAATTTTGTACCTTAAGCAAGTACTTTCTCTTTCCCCTTAGGGTTAGAGCTAGTACTTGTTTCAGGCTCATCAGAAGCTAACAGCCTCGGCAGTAGGTTGGTCGTTTCGCTCATGGTCGTTTCGCTCGTGGTCGTTTCGCTCTTTGTCTTTTCTTGTTCTCCATCTTTCTTTCTTCCTTTTTCTGCTGTTCTATATGGCAGCTTGTTCACACTTCCAATAGGACGCCCTCTCTTTCTCTTAGGTTGATCATTGTTGTTCGAAGGTCCCTCTAACAAGCCCATAGTCACCGCATCCAAATTTTTCTTTCCAATAGCAAGACCTAAACACAATTTTTTTGGAGAGATAATTACCTCATCATTTTCCCTACTACGGCATTGTCCTGTGATCGAATCTTCATTGAGTCTTGGTTCACTCAATTCTCTAATCTGCACTTGTCTTTGATGTCGACGCATGGTCATCACAAATTGAGGAAGGATAGCTTCGGGTATGCTATTTGGTATTTGAGCCTTGAAAATCAATGTTTGATTGTTTACCGTTACCCTAATGACATTAGGGTTTTCCTGTCCTTGTAACACAGCCAAAGCCGTGGGCTGCTCCACCGTTCCAATAGGTATGTCACTGTCTTCCTCCAGATCCGGCCCTGAACAAGGGAGGCCAACATGGGTAACGAGGCCACAGCTGCCAAGCAACTTGTCATATCGAAACTACACCCTGAACTGGACCTCATCTTGCACCCTGAAACGTCGACGAAACAGGAGAGGCTTGGCATAATCGATCTCGACCCTGATGCACAAGACTCTAGTCTGAAAGGCCGGGCGATCAAATTCCATGAACTCGCCTAGTGTACTCCCAATCAGACGCATAATACGTTCAGATTTGAAGGCCGGTAACACTCCTTGTAGTGTCATCCAATATGATGATTTCTTCAGTGGTATCTCCCTTGCCGGACTGACACCGTCATATGGTGTTAAAGCTATAGGAGCCCGGTTATATCCCTATGGTCCTCCTTTCCAAACCCTATCCACATCAAAAGGATCTATGAAAGTGAACAAGACCCTATCATCTTCTCCGAGTTCTTCAACATTCAATCTGCCATTGATTCTCCATGCAGATCAGAACATGCCAAGGAAAGAGCGACAAGAATATTCATGTGCCGTGAGCATCTTCCCTACCATGAATGCTTTAAGTTGTCTCAATCCTTTTGATGGATGCAGGTCCACCGGTTGCTTTCCATCAGCCAGTGCTAGGGAGGAGGGCAAGCGAGCTGTCATTGCATCAATTGCCATTGACATGAGAGAGAAGCTACGTAGTCGAGAAACCCTAACCCTAGTGAGAGAGAGAGAGAGAGAGACGGCTGCATTGACCTTACTGTTAGTTTGCTGATTGTAGCGCAAAAAAATAAAATAAAAATAGAAATAAAAAAACAGTTAGACTCTTCTAATGCAAGACATAGGAGAGTTTATATAATTATCTGTCTATAGTAGAGTATATATATTAGAGAAATATATAACAATATTCCGGAAAATTCTAGTGTAGTGGTGTATCTCATACCCACATTTTACAAAAGTGAGAATAAATTTGTTGTCAAAGTTGTAATTTGAGTCATATTTTGTGTAATCTTAGTTCTAATAATGGTAATTACACCTCTTACGACATTTTTACAAGCTTTTGAACTTTTTTTATATGGAGGTGCTGCTATAATCTTGAGAATGGATCGAAGACCTCTTTTTCTGGTAGTAGAAGAGTCTTCCCTTGACCTATAACGCAAGACTTATGTACTAATATGTAAAGTTCCATATTTTAAACATTAGTAGTGATGCCATCTGAACTTCCATTTTTGGGTAGCTCCTCAGTTGAATTACGATCAATTGTAATAGCAACATGGTATTCTTCAGAAAGGACCGGCTCCTGAAGTAATTGTGGCTGTTCAGTCTTGAAATGTGCGACGGATGCTAGTTCGTGAACTGCTTCAGCAATCTTCTCAACACAAGCTACGACTTCAATAAGAAGTGACGCCACCGCAGCAGATGGTATTGTTTCCAGCAGATTAGCATCTTTCCATATGCCTCTTTTGAGTGACAACTTGAGGCTCTCAACTGCTGCTTTTGAGCATGCAATGTGGGAATCAGCTGATGATGACCGAGTCATTTTCTTGAGGGCTGCTGCTAATTCCTTCAATGCTTTTCCGGATTCAGTGCAAATATCTATGCATGGTTCTTGAATTTTGCTTCGAATTTCAGTGGGCACCTGCATTAAAATGTCACTAGTTGGATTCACAAATTCATAATCATAAGATTAATGGTAGCAATGGTGTTAAGTAGGTTTTGGGTAGAATATATACTTGGATATCAGTGTTCAGGTAAGTGTTAAGAGCTTCAATTTTATAAGCACATTGCCGAGTTTGGCTTCCAACATTCAAATACTTCTCCCATGGGTGGCCGAACTTGAACCCGCCATGACCTGGTTCCCATCTTGCCAAGTTAACCTGAAAAAATAGAAACAATTATTATATATTAATACAGAACTAGCATTTAACCAAAACTTTATTTTATGGTCTCTGCTTTTGCTACGAATACAGAATAGAACAAAACTCTTGTCGTGGTGTAAATGCTCGACCATTCTTCACAATATTGTCAATGTGGGATACCCGATCACAATATTTATAACAGGATATCAAGTCATATATATTTTCATGGATAGACGAGATTTTTGGATAAAGTTAACTATTTATTTTGGCTCAATATCTCATCGGATCTTTCATTTACTATATCAAATTTTCCTTCAGTGTCATTTGCAAAAAGTCAAGAAAACGCAAAATCATCTAATTGTGTAGGTTTAATAAATGGACGAAAATGATAGCTAGTAAGCGATCGGATATAAGTGATTAGGGTTTGCTTATTTTTTTAATTGTTTTCGCAAGAAGAATTTTTATCGAGAATGAATTTAGAACAGATAGTTCGGATCAATGCGTCTAATATTGGGGAGTGTCCCAAAGAATGAAAAGGTTCGTATTATGGATCTAACTAGTTCAGTCAGACTTAGGAGCTTTCTTGTATGTATATGTGTGAGAATAATTTAAGTTCTCTTTTTGAGATATAAAGATATTCCAGTACGTCCTCCTTATCTACATTTACTCACCATGGTTTCTTCAAGGCTTTTTGATGAAAGAACACTTTTATATTGCTGAAGAAAATATTGATTATCACTTAATGACAACCCATTCCCTTTTATGTCAAAGTATTCAAATCCAAATCCTGTAAACAACGTAAAAGTAGTGCTTAGTCAGTTGTAATAATATGTGCTTGTCTGTTGTCGAAGCAAAAGTTAGAAAATAACAAAATGATTTATGAGGGAGGGGTCTTTATTTGGTATACACATGTACCTTCCATAAAATCCCCAAGCTTTTCCATGTTACCAGCAACCAAATTGTGGAGATCATCTCCAATCCACACGGGGCAAATGCAAATACAAACCATAATAGGAGTACAGCTTCCTATCGCAATCGTTGATAGCCTCTTGTGTGCCATGTCTAGTACCTGAGTTTCGCGGTAGCCAGATACCGAAACCAAGCAGAAGGTCAGTATGAATATCAACATCCCGTAGTCATACCTTGCCTTCAATGCGGGGAAGAATCTCATGAAGGTCACACTTGCAGCTGCCAAAGTTGCATTAGTTATTTTATGAACATATTACGCTACTTATGTGCCTCAAATCTCAATTAATTGGAGCATATGTGTATGCATGAAACACACCTACAACAAAGACGAAAAATGCAATCAATATGGGTTCCCCGACTTCTCCTCCCCAAAGAGTTGATATGTGATGAGCTCCAACAGCTAGAGCAACAGCTAGTAACGTTGCCAACATCATATTTATACCCTTCCCTAGGGTTGCTCCTGGAAAAATGAAAGAAACAATATAAAGAGGAGAAACAATAACTAATTGTTATAAAATTGTTCTCTCCTTTAAGGCCAAAGTCACCAATACATGTGATAATAGTTAACTGGCAAGTTAGATCGTTAGGGAAAAATTTATATATGAAATCAACCTTCATTGACAGAAGTCAAGAAACAGTATAAAGAGTAGGTAAACGGGAGTCGAAAGTGTACTGATATTTTGGTAAGATCCAATGCTTTTTAAAATCAATTGGCGCAATACATAATCTTTTGCCCTTTTCTGATACATTCACATTTCGACTAGAAAAAACAGTAAAATTTAACATATGATCATCCGTTTTTTTTTTTTTTTTTTTTTTTTTTTTTTTTTTTTTTTTAAGTTTATCAAGGTATGATCGTCATTACATTTTTCACGCTTAAAGCATAACCACTTTATTTTTAATTACCTCTCAAGGGAAAGGGCATTTAACAATCTCAATATACAGATATAGACATTTAACATCTATGAACAAATGCCTTATAATGGTGAAGATGACATTCTGAAATTACATAAGAGTGCTTAGTGCTTACCGACTGAGAACTCAAAGACAACGATCACGGTCAAGACAGCCCACATTGCATCGACACCGAAGCCATCATAAAGCGGTCGACAGTAATAAAAAAGAGACACCAACGTCAGAGCCAACCCTACTTTGAACGAATGCACAATCCTTCTGGGATCATCCTTCCCGAGCTTCTTCGCTTCCCTCGCCGCCTCCAGCACCTTACCCCATGATCTCTCTGGCACCGCCTTCAGCCACCGCACCACTCGACCGAAAGGCCCTCCGCCGCAGCTGCTGTTCTCCATATCAACAAAATCTGCAGAAGTCACTTCTGACAAGAAATTAAAGCAAAGCAATGAAAGGGAGAAGAAGAAAAACAGAGCTAGCTAGAATAAAGTGGTGGTGGGTGAAAAAGCTCGATGGTAGAGTCATAAATATATAGAGCTGATATGCAAAATCTAGAAGACGAAAGAGAGGCAGATGTTTGTGACTCGAAATGTGCTGCACATACAATCAACACTTTGATTAATAACAAATTACATATTAATTCGGTGGGGGGTGATGCGTACGGTAACGTACCGTACTAGGATGGTCAAACTCAGAAAGAGGTTCGGTTATCAAATTACAACTGTGTTTGGGGGAAGTGGTGTAGTTGGATAAGGAGCACTCCTTAAAAATAAGTACGTATCTATAAATTACTGCAAGTAAACCTTGATTCTGTCATGGGCAGTGGCGGATTTAGGATCCAAAACTTGTCTAGGCTAATTAAACAATTAGTTAAATTAAACTAATTTCTCTATAGATTTTTTTTTTTGGTACAATGACGACAGCTCATAGCTTTTTATACAGAATTGAATGTATAAGTGCATGGGTATATACTCATCGTTTCAAGCCAATGCAATATATCATGAATGATATGAACCAAAACAAAATAATTCTAAAAGTTATGCTAACCTTGAAAGTTGAAACCCAGATATGGAAACTTCAAAAAGAAAAAACCTAATTTCATCCAATTCCCACCGTACCCTAAACAAAAACCACTTAAATCCACAAAACCTCACTAATATTCTCCGAAACCCAACAAATCCAAATGAAATTCCAGTATAAGATCCAAATTTGAGCCCTAAGAAAAAAAACAAAGGCTTACATTACTTCCTTTCCAGACTTGGTAGACGCGCTTTGCCGTGGTTAGAGAGAGAGAGTAGCTAGGTAGGAACAGAGTCAAAGGTTTGGAACTTTTGGGTGTTCATCGCATTACACCCACAACAAAAACCCATAGAATCAAAAATGGAAACCCACCACCTCCACTCTCCCAGATTGAAATTCCACATTGGCTGGTTCTGATGGAATTTCAAAATTAATTGAAGGTAGATATATACACACACACACACACACACTTACGGGTATTTAGCCCAAAATATTGTCTAGACTTGAGCCCATATAGCCTTCTACTTCCCTCCGCCCCTGGTCATGGGGTTCCATTAAATTGACATATAGAAATTATAAGTTGACTATCAAAGTCGGCCATTAACACTTGCAGAGACGGAGGAACTGGATCTCTCGAATTAAGGGCAAGGGAGTGCAAGGTGGCAAAATAATTAAGAAGGCTCTTGATTTTATGCAGAACCAGACCTCGCTTTGAAATTTCAGAGCGAGTTTAGGGTTTAGGGTCACTTTTTGGTCTCATATCCACATCTCGACTGTTCAAGTCTTAGGTACTAATGTATAGATCATCTATACAAAATTTCAGCCAAATTGATGATCTTTAAGGTATCTAACTCACTTAAACCAGTGGAAGAACTGAATCTGTCCAACCTAAACCGTACTAGCTTTAAAGCAGTTATCAATGCCTTAACGACCATCAATTTGGTTGAAATTTTGCAAGGATGATCTATACATTAGTAGCTAAAAACTGAATGGTCGAGATGTGGAAATGCGACCGAAAAGTGACCCTAAACCCTAACCTTGCTCTAGATAGGATCAGTATATATATAAAGGGCCCTTTTAGTGAGGGATCCCTTTTTTTTTTTTTTTTTTTATCTTTTCTAGGGATAGGGCATTAGACCAACTTTTCAATCATATTTTTGCATCTCAACCGTTCAGTTTTTAGGTCCTAATGTGTAGATCACTTCTGTAAATTTTCAGCCAAATTGATTATCGTTAAGGCATTCAAATTGGCGATTTAAGATTATAAGTATGAACAGTTCAAGTTTGACAGATTTGGTTCGTCCGTTGATTTAATCTAGTTTGATACCTTAATTATCACCTATTTGGCTGAAAATTTGTAAAAATGATCTCTACACATTAGGACCTTAAAGCTAAACAGTTGAGATGCCGAAATGTGATCAAAAAGTTGCTCTAATGCCCTATTCCTAGAAAAAAAAAAAAAAAAAAAAGATCCTTTAGTGGAAGGCCCCTATATATATATATATATATATATATAGACACACACACACACTGAGGTGTTCTGAAGAGGACGTCCGGGATTCTGCTCTATCAAGCATTGACGGCGCAGCGTCTCTTGCCAGACGAAGGCCAGGGGCATCCCGAACTAGTTTGCAGTCGAGTGGAGTCGTGGGCGACTAGTTTGCAGCGCTACCCAGAATCTTGAAGTTGCAGGTGAGGTCGTTGCCCAGAACCTTCAACCTCGATCGCTACCCAAAAGTAGTCTAGGATGCCTCCGGCCTCCGTTCGGCATGATTTGCGTCGCCTGAATGCTGCTGCAGCTTTGAAAATCATGCATGCTTCTTCTTAACATGGTTGTCAGCATGTTCCCAAAGTTAGAAAATCATATATATATGTAGGCTTCTTCTTAACATTGTTGTCAGTATAGTCCCAAAGTTAGAAAATCATGTATAAGTTACTGGTATGAGTTTCTGACTTTCTGCAATGTTATCAATACTCTATGACTATGGCATATTCTCTCTTTTTCAAGAAAAACTAGCCTAGCAGTAATGAATTTGGCATTGAGCACATAGGGCCCGAGTATCGCCGTCTCTTTACACTTTGCACATCACTTGTTATGGTCGGTCATGATTAATTCTTGATGAGTCCTCTAAACCGAACCTAAAGGAAACCATACCAAAAATAGGCTAACAAGCCGGTTTCAAATTTTTGAATGAGAAAAATTCACTATTAGTGCCCACACCTTGGTGCAAAGGTCAATTTGATACCCATACTCACAATTCTATCAATGTGATACCTGAAGTCCAATTTTGATATTTACGTGATCCTTCCGTCCAACTTCCATCAAGATTCCGTTAAAATGATGACGTCTCAAGCATGTGGAGACCGAAGAAAGAGTAAATGACCAATTTACCTTTTTTTTTTGTTAATTAATTTTTTTTTCTTCTTCTTCATTATCACATCCCAGATTTCTTCTTCCCCTCACCTGCCGAAGCAACTGCCATGACTCCATTCCCAATTTCTCATCCCATTGTTCCCATTCCTAAAACCCCTCTCAATAGCTTATTCTTTGTTTTCGATTCATTTAAACCCCCAAACCCACTAATCCATACACCAAAGTATGGGTATCTTAGTTCATCAATAGTGTATGTCTTGAACTATATGGGAATAATGTCGTAAGTATATTCATCTCACAAGGAGGCTTATATAGTATTACAACCATGTACATGTAAAGAAAAGTAATTAATGCTGATCTAAGTCAACTATTGACAGGACCCACCTCTAATTTCACCCTGAAATTCGAGGTGGCCATGTGAGCCCACTTAAGGAATAACTTTACCCAAAATTCAGCAGAGTCACCCCTAAAAATGGACTACCCAAAACCTGTAAAATTACAATCACACTTCTAACAAATCATTCATAAACTCCTGGAGCCACCCTGCTCCCCAAAACCCAACAACTCCACAAGAAGTAACTAAAATCCGAAAATAACATATTCTTAATTACACCAAAGTAACTTCCAAACTTTAAGATACTTAACCCATAGGTTATCAAAGCAATCTAAAAGAGGAAGAAGAAAAATAAAAACACAGGTAGGTTCAACAGTTAACCTACAATGAAAACAACAACAGCAGATGTTATGCCCCGAATCCTACTATGCCGAACCAACTACTCTACAGACTGGGCATTTGAAACCAAAGGGCCCAGGGGAAAGTAGATAAAAACGTTAGCTTGAGTGGAAAAAAATAAGTAATTGTAAAAATAAAAGAAGTTTATCTTTTCCCACGTTTATTTCTTTAAAAACCCGATGCATGCAACAATTAAGAAACACAAACCAACTGATGTTCAGCTCAAGAAAACTAACCAGCCCCGCTAGTCACAACAACCAACTAAAAAGATTGAAACTCCGTTACTCAATCAAATAAGACCAGCCCCATTGGTTAAACGAAAATCATACTTGGCCCGCTAGTCAAAAGAAATCAAGCTAGCCCCGCTCGCTGAAGGTATCAATCAAATATGGGGAAGAAGTTCTCACAGTACAAATAAGGGAGACTCCCAGGCTCGGGTCTAAGTGTCCCACACTCTGGAGCATCTCATGCTCTGCTCTACTCACCCATGAACACATAGTAAGCAAGGAGGAGTACTAATAGGCTAGCTAGCAATAAATATGACAACCCAGGTATGGTGGGTTAAAATCATACAAAAAATCGAAAATCAGTAAGGCTTCCCCAATAACTCACGAGAAAAGACATATTCCAAAGATGTGGCCCCGCACGCCAAAATAATCACGAATTCATAAACCAATAGGCAAGAAATGATCGATAAATATAATTCCATCGAAAATCCCATTTTCGAAAAATATTCCAGAAATCTCAATATCGACGAATAGAAATGTATTATAAATTTCCGGAAATTACCTCAGAAAATAATTCATTGAAAATCACATAAATCACAAATTCAAATCGAGCATAACAAACTCCAATTTGAAATTCTAATCTATGGTAATGAATACTCAAATCCAATTTATATGCTCGATAACTTAAAACAATAATTTAAATCGCTAATCCATTTCCCAAATCAAAATAAAGATAAATCAATATCAATTTCCCAAAAGTAAATCATAATAATATGATCATTAATTAAATAAATACTTATTTCGGAAAAACAACTGCATGCATCATTATTTAGAAAACAAAAGTCCGCTCACAGTATCTGGCTAACGTGGTATCCAAAAGTAAGGATCCTCGTCGAGCGATAGGTCGATACCTCGTCCTGTACACAATTATATTCCGTAAACAACAATTCGATAAATAATTACGATTCAAAACAAATCCCGAAAACCCCACGTAATCCAACATCTCCATTTCTTTCTGGATTCAAGCCAAACTTCACCATTAATATCCATCTGTCGATTAAAGTATTCCATATCAGAAACAAGGGAAATCCGAAGTTAGGATTCCCACAAATCGACAACCGAAACTCCCAAACTTCGGAAATTCATAATCCATGTCAAACTTCTCCCAAAATTCACCAAAAACACATATTCAACCTCTACAACAATTATAGAATTTAATTAGCTAAAAAATCACAATTAAAATGCTATCCTACGCGCCACCGCCGCCTCCACCACCACCACCGACTCCAATGGCCACCAAACTTTGGCAGCACTACCTACTTAATAGTCCAAGCATTTTTCACAACTAAACAAGTTCCAATTTTACCTGTAAGTGATTGAAATTGGCGGGTGAAGTTTTTCCAGAAAAAAACTTGAAATCGTCGATTCGACCTCCACACTGCAAATCGTGGCTCAAGGCTAGGGGCAAAAACCGAACCTTTAACGCCGGTTTGGTGGTCGGAGAAGCCGGAATCGCCGAAAATTGACGAAAGTGTCGATCGGCTATAGTGAACTTCGCAGCTCAAAATCTAACTCCTCCATCCGAATCACTGCACAACACCACCACAGATGTGACAAGGAGGAAGAGGCGAGCTTGCCGGTGCTTGGATTCCGTCGTGGGTCGGCCGGAGAAGGAAGTAATCAGAAAAAGAAGAGAAGAGGCTGATGTGAGGGAGAGAGAGATCGGGGGAGAGGAGAGAGAAGGAGAAAGAAAAGTTACCTGGCCCAACAGTAGAAATTCAAATATATACTACTTACCAGGAATACTAACTTTCGTTTTTCGCTGATAACTTTGGCATACGAACTCCAATTTTTACGTACCACATATGCACGCAATCAGTTTAACGTCCCCTACAACTTTCATGAAGAACATTTTCTCAAATTTTTACCCGAATAAAAAGTCAACTTTTTGGGCCACTAAAAGTATCGAAACAAAGTAAAAAGTGAAAGTAATTGTCGTTTACTAGTAAACGGGTAAATTGAGATACGGGACGTTACAACTATAGTACTAATGCTAATTGATACAGAAAAATAAATAATAAAGACTAATTGATGTGATACAGCTAATGTCAACACTCCCCCTCATGTTTACCATCCAAATGACTAGTAAACGGGTAAATTGAGATATGGGACATTACAACTATAGTACTAATGCTAATTGATACACAAAAATAAATAATAAAGACTAATTGATATGATACAGCTCATGTCAACACTCCCCCTTAAGCTGGTGCGTAGATGTCTCAAATGCCCAACTTGTCAAGTGAGCTGTGAAATATTTTACTTGAAACAACTTTAGTCAGAATATCTGCAAGATCTTCAGTCTTCACGTGTGGCACATCAATGATATTTGACTCTAGCTTTTCCTTGATAAAGTGTGTCCACTTCAACATGTTTGGTTCTATCATGTTGAACTAGATTATGTACTATGTCTATGGATGCCTTGTTGTCACAGAATAGGTTCATAGCTTGTTTAGGCTTGAAACCCAAGTCTTTCAATAGGTTACAGAGCCACAACATTTCACATATTCCTTGGCCAATTCCTCAATATTCTGCCTTCGCACTAGACTTGGCAATTACTTTTTGTTTCTTACTTCTCCAAGTAACAAGGTTACCTCCCACAAAAGTGAAGTATCCTAAGGTCGATCTTTTATCAGTGACAGATCCCACCAAATTTGCATCAGTGTACCCAGTAACCTCCAAATGTCCGTTCTTTGAAAACATAATTCCTTTACCTGGAGCTGACTTTAAGTAACTAAGATACGGTAAACTGCATTCATGTGAGCTTCACTTGGGGGATGCATGAATTGACTTACCACACTCACAGCCTATGCAATATTTGGGCGTGTGTGAGATAGGTATATAAGTTTGCCAACTAGTCTTTGATACCTCTCCTTGTTGGTAGGCACTTGATCAAGATATTTCCCTAACTTGTTATTTTGTTCCATTAGAGTATCAGCAAGTTTGCAAGCTAACATACCTGTTTCAGTGAGTAAGTCGAAGACATATTTTCTTTGAGATAAGAAAATGCCTTTTTCTGATCTAGCCACCTCAATGCCTAGAAAATATTTCAGCCCACCCAAGTCTTTCATTTCAAACTCAGATGACAAGTAATCCTCCAACTTCTTGGCCTCTTCTTGATCATTTCCTGTTATAATCATATCATCTACATAAATAATGTGATGCCCCGGAAATTAGTATTTATTTTCTGAGGATTTTTCAGAATCTAATTTGTGGTTATTGGATTTCGTAGCTTGTGGACGGATTGGAAGTGTTTCGGACAAACTATTAGTTGAGGAATATGGTTTTAGGGGGTTGCAAAGGTTGACTTTTTATACGTTGAGATTCTCCGAAAACTTCCTTCACAAAAATTGATATGCTCATATTATCCTATATTTCTATGCCTCTTAATCTTGGTATTTATGTTTAGTTCTCCTTATTTTGAGTCATTTATGTTGTTATAGTGTTTTTGTAGGTTTGTCTCATAAAGAGAAGAAAAGAAGCCAAAATGAGCTAAGTAGGATTGAAAGACAATATGCAATTTCAAGTTCCAGAATCTGCCTGTGCAGAACACCCAACTTCACCGAATTACTGGGAGTTACTCAGATCGAATCAGACAATGAGCTTTATATCATTGGAAAGCTACAGATGTCTACTTTCTGCAGAATTTTACGGATCTCGATTTCGATAATTTTGGAGAAAGTTATGATTATTTGAGTGAGATAGGTCGGACAGGAAATCTGCTCGGGAATCTACAACCATTCGTGGAGAACTCAAGTTTCGCATCACAAGATCGTCAATCCTAATGTTTCAAGGAAGTTAATTCAGATGAGGATTCAAGAATACATGTATTCCTACTTCTACAAGAGATATTTCAAGGTTTTCCCATTCCAAATGAAGAAAGGAATCCAAATCCAAGTCTTACAAGGAAACTTGAAGCCAAAGATGAGCAGAAATCTTCCCTATATAAGGGAGCACGAATTTACATGAGGAGGGAGTCTCGGGAGCACAATGTAGATGCCTTTGGAGCGGAGACGACTCATCCATCTTTCCCCATTTTTTCCCCTTCCATTATTTTTATGTTTTTCCTATATTTTATTTAATTATCTTTTGTTAAACCTTTTCTAGGGTTAGGATGATGCCCTATCATGATTGTTTATGTACTTTGATGTTTTATTGATGGATTTATAGTTTCTTTATGATGAATGCTTAATCACTATTTGAATTGATGCTTTATGTTTAAGTTTTTTGATTGATCACCTTAGGGCTTTGCATATAGTAATTGGAAAACAAATTTGAAGCAGAGATGCAATATAATTTGATTAGCTTCTTGTGATTAAGTGTGGTAAATTACATTATTACTTGAGAAAGATTAATGGTTTGCTTGATTCTCTTGTTTTCTAAAGCGTAATGAGTCTTGCATGTTAAATTTATACCTGAGAAGGATAAACTGCATAGTTAGGATATACGATCTTTACCCGAGAGGGAGAGCATCATACACTTAAGGAAAACTATGGTCTAGAGTACCTGAGAAGGACTTAGATACGGGAATTATCATCTAGAGAAACAAAAGAATCTGTTAATTGCATTGAAACATGAATAGGATTGTTAGTGGTTGATTATGAAACCCTAAGTTTTATCATTATTTTGTTTCTTTCTTTCTTTCTTTAAATTTCATATTATTTCTTTATTCAAAAATCCAAAACCATATCTTCTTTAGTTTGATTGCTTATGTGTTTTTGTGTTTGGATTAATTAGGTTAGGATTTAAATTAATTATCAATCCTCAGTTGGAACGACCTCGTACTTGCACACTATATTAACGACGATTCGTGCGCTTGCGAGTTTTAATTAAAATTTCACAACAAAAATCATAGAGCGCGTCGATACGAGTTCATGGACATGCGTAACGCGGAAATCGAAGTTTGTATGAAGAAGTTATGGCCGTCGGAAAAAGTTTCCATTTGGGTATATATTGGAAATTTCTTGAAAAATATCAGAAAAATCAGATTTTCTCTTTTTGGAAAGTTTTTCTCTCTCCTCTCTCCTGAGTTTTCCCGAGCAGCCATATTCACAGAGCTCGTTCTCCCTCGTCCGGCCGCTAATCGACGAGATTCTTGTCCCTATCTCTTCGCCTCACTCCCATCTACGACTCTGTGGAGTTTCACAATGTGGGTCGGCCTGTGCACGACGCAGCAACTCTGGGAAGTTTGGCACCCGAGCTGCAAATCGCCTTGATCGGAGTCGGCTATTCCAGCCACCATAGCTAGTGGTTCTTGAGGGCTTTTAGAGCCCAGAGGACCAGATGCTTCTCCCAAGGTGGCTTGCATCGATTCAACTTGTGGAGATCGAATTTTGGAATTGAAATTCTAGGGTTTCAATCAGTCCGATTTGTTCTAAGGTGAAATTTGATCGATTGGTTCATATTTGGACTTCTGTTGTATAGTTAACTCTGAGCGGCATTTACGTTTTATTTTATTGTTGACAATTTAATTCGTAAGCTTGTATAATATATAACCCTTTGGAGCGAGTGTATATTAACTTTGAGGGTTCAGGGCATCAGTATGTACTTGGTTTAAAGGGAAAAAAATTTCCAGATATTTTGTATTGATGGCTAAACTATCACGCATGTATAATTATGGGATTATATATCGATTTTTTTGTGTTAAAAAAATCAGGGGCGTGACAGTTTGGTATCAGAGAGTAAGATATATATTTGGTGATAATTAGTACTACTCGAGTGATGGCCCGTCTGCAGCGGATCCCTATCTGATGCTCTTCAGTATTGATATAATCATTGGATATGCAGGAGTGTTAGTTGTGAGTTGGAATGTAGAATCGTCAGAGCATTGGTCTGCTCTGTTAGTGAAGTTGTGAATGTATGTGTAGGTTCTTTGAGTTGCAGTCCTTTGAGGAATGGGAACCTCTGGATTGAACTCTAGTGAGGTGATTAGGATTGCTTTCGAGAAAAACTGTATCCTTCCATACGAGCTTAGTTGTTTGATTTTTGAAGTCATGTTGTTTGACTTATACTTGTGGTTGGAAGTTGTACAAGTATTAACCAAGGGTGCTATGCTCCTTGGGTGATGGATTCACAAGGAGGCCGAGCTAGGGGTCGAGGTAGACCTAGAGGCAGGGGTAGAGCCCGAGGTAGGGGCAGGATTCCTCTTGTTAGGGAGATTGTTGAGGAGGATATGGAGGCATCGCACGTTGTGCACCATACTACACCTGTTGTGGATGTTAAGGTTGCCACTCTTTTGTCGAAGTTGATAAGGGAGATTTCGAGGCTGGGAGCAGTTTTTTTCAATGGAGGTACGGATCACATGTTGGCAGATCAATGGATCGAGAACATGAAAAAGTACTTTGAGATGGTCGTTTGTACCGAAATGGAGAAGAGGAAGATAGCCTCGTATATGCTTCAGGACGAAGCACGAGTGTGGTGGAATATCACATAGATGTGTCCACCATGACCTAGGAATGTTTTGTGGAACTATTTAGAAAGAAGTACTTTCCGCCTTCATTGAGAGAGTAGTTGGAAAGGGAACCAACAGAGGCAACTACCTCAAGGAAATGCGAAGGTGTTTGCTGTTGGTCAGCAGAGTGCTAGGAAAGAAGGTACCTTATCTATTTCGGCTTGGATTGCTAGAACGATGTGTGATAGTTGTGTACTTCTTTCCATGTGTTGTATTGTGTTGGGTTTTGCCTGTTGTATATAGTTAGACTTTTGAGTGAGGCATGATGTATGATGCATCCTTCATTGTTGTGGTAAAGAGGGTCTGCACCACTTTGATTTTCATTACAATGACAGGTGATGATTATGTGCAGGTCAGGTTGGGCTAGACCTTAGCTTGATTTGGTGTTCCCAGGTTGGGTAGACACTTATTAAGTTGTGATGTATAGGCTCGATTTGAGTTGAAATGAAGGTTTCATTGTCAATTCTTGTAATGTAAGGTTTGCATTATCGATTATGTGACACAGATACTGTTGTGATAACAGGATTCTGGACTCTTGTGTGATCTGTGTGTAGTGCTGCAGTCACAGAGTCATTGTTGGATAGTGTACAGGGATGAGATCCATGAAATGATTGGGATACCACCAAGCGGCGTGGTAAAGATTCCTAGTGTTGTGATACTAGGTAGGGTACCTATATCTATTGTTGATCTAGGTATGTTGTACAGCGAGATGAGGACTGTTTGTGAGGAATAAGAATTGAATTTTTGGGGATGAGTTTATTCGTACTTGTTGGTTTTGTACGTTTAAATTTCGGGAAGAAATTTCTTTAAGGGGGTGGAATGTGATGCCCCAGAAATTCGTATTTATTTTCCGAGGATTTTCCGGAATCTAATTTGTGGTTATTGGATGATTTCGTGGCTTGTGGGAGGAGCGGAAGCGTTTAGGATGAATTATTAGTTGAAGAATATGGTTTTAGGGGGTTGCAAAGGTTGACTTTTTATACGTTGAGATTCTCCTATAACTTCCTTCACGAAAATCGTAGAGAGCGTCGATACGAGTTCATGGATATGGAAAGCGGAAATCGGAGTTTGTATGAAGAAGTTATGGCTGTTGGAAAAAGTTTCCATTTCGGTATATATGGGAAATTTCTGGAAAAATATCAGAAAAATCAGATTTTCCCTTTTTGGAAAGTTTTTCTCTCTCCTCTCTCCCGAGTTTTCACGAGCAGCCATCTTCACCGAGCTCGTTCTCCCTCGTCCGGCCACCAATCGAAGAGATTCTTGTCCCTATCTCTTCGCCTCAGTCCCATCTATGACTGTGGAGTTTCATGATGTAGGTCGACCTGTGCACCACGCCGTAACTCTGGGAAGTTTGGCACCCGAGCTACAAATTTCCTTGATCGAAGTCGGCTATTCCGGCCACCTTAGTCGGTGGTTCTTGAGGGCTTTTGGAGCCTGGAGGACGCAGATGCTTCTCCCAAGGTGGTTTGCATCGATTCAACTTGTGGAGATCGAATTTTGGAATTGAAATTCTAGGGTTTCAATCGATCCGATTTGTTCTAAGGTAAAATTCATTCGATTGGTTTATATTTAGACTTCCGTTGTATAGTTTACTCTGTGCGGCATTTACGTTTTATTTTATTGTTGACAATTTAATTCGTAAGCTTGTATAATATATAACTCTTTGGAGCGAGTATGTACTTGGTTTAAAGGGAAAAAAAGTTTCCGGGTATTTTGTATTGATGGCTGAACAATCATGCATGTATAATTATGGGATTATATATCAATTTTTTTTTTGTTAAAAAAATCAGGGGAGTGACAAATAATTAGAGCAGTCAGCTTGCCCTTTGTTCGCTTCAAGAAGAGAGTATGATCAGAGTTACTTTGCTTGTAGCCAAATGTTTTCATTGACTCACTGAACCTCCCAAACCATGCTCTAGGAGATTTCTTGAGCCTATACAGGGCTTTCTTCAACTTACACACCATACCCTTTTGTGATGGTGCGACGAACCCTGGAGGTGAGTGTTAGGTAAAAGTTTGCACACAGTGAGCAAAAATGTCACCCAACATAATTTCACTCGTATTCATTTAGTGAATAGAGTTTTAATTATTTTGGGTTCGACCAATTCAAGATAGAATGTGTCTCTTAATTATATTCCCTTATAACAGGGAAACACCCTTTGATTCCATTTATGAAGAAACCAACTGATGGGATGTGTGTTTGTTTGTTTTTGTTGCTGCACCTGATATTTGAATGGGTTGCCTACGTACCCTTGGAGAGGGATCAAGCCACTCTTAGTTCAAGAGTTCCAATGAGTGCATGACTCATTGGAGGGCTTTGATTTTGGAATTAGAGTAGTGTTTGGGTGAATTTGGTTGAAGTGAACCAGGGATTCGATTTTGTGTTTAGGACGCGGTTGCATCTAGATGAATTTGGTTCTAGATTGCCTACATACCCTTTGTGGGATCAAACCACATGTAGTTCTGGCATTTGGGATTTAAATGGGTAGATGACCCATTTAGTTTGGATTTGGTGTTTGGGATAGGGTTTAAAGCCCTTGAATTTGATTTCGACGTTATTTGTGTGATTTGGAATGGATTTCATTTTTTGGTGCTGAGAGAATTTGACTGGAGTCAGTGATTCATTTGGGACTGGCCGAATTTGATTGGTGGAGTCAGGGATTCTGTTTGGAGTTGCGGTTGCATCTATTGGTTCGCTAGATTGCCTACATACCCTATCAAGGGATCAAACCATTGTAGTTCATCTTTTTGGGAATTTGGGATTTTTCTTGGTTTTGTACCAAAAGGATATTTTTAAGTTCCGAAGTATATTTTTTAACGAAACCAAAGCCCGGGTATTTAGAAAAGGACACCTGCTTTAGATTTTTTAATTATTTTTTATAATAGGTTCCGTAAAAAGACAATTTTATCCTTGAATGTTTAGTCACATGCATGGTGCATGATCATTTAACACAGAATCTTTAAGAAATATTGATTGAGCTAGGCATCAAGTAAACATCAAAATAGGACTTCAGGTATCGCATTGGTAGAGTTGTGAATGTGGGTACCTGTACATACACTACAAAAAAAAATTGCAATAGCCACGGCGCTCTGCCGTAGCTAAAAGCTGTTTTGCCGTGGCAAAAAAGCATTTGCGACGGCTCTGCGACGGCAAAGCTTCTGACGCCGTTGGTGGCGTCGCCAAAACCTTTAGCCGCGGCAAAATGCCGTCGCAAACCACTTTTGCGACTGCAAAGTGATTTGCGACACTTACTCTGCTACGGTTGCATGCTACTCCTAATGCCGTTGCCATTACAAAATTTACTACGGCAAATTCCCGTCGCAGCATAATTAATATTGTGATAAATATATTACTTGCCGCCAAAAAATTTTCCTGCCAAATTTGTTTCCCGCCTAAAATTTTTCCTGCCAAATTTGCTTCCCGCTAATTTTTCAATAGCAAATTTTGCTACGGTCTCATTGCCGTAGCTTCGTGTTATATAAAAATATATTCTTGGCTACGGCAATTCACCGATGCTAGTAGCCAACCAACAATTTTTTTTTTTAACAAAACCTGTATTTTTGCAACATCCAAAAATGAGATAAAAATATCAATACACAACACATATTGTTGATTAACTCATCTATTTCATAGCAATGTAATTAAGTTGCTGCATTCATCCAACTACGTAATTAGAAGAAATACAAAGTTATGCCCAAAACCAAGCACCTAATGAAGACAACCAAGAGTAACACTTAACAAAAATTCCAATATTGCACTATCAGAATATGAACATATTGAAACTCAGTCCATTGCTCTATCACAGCTTGAATCTGGATTCCCTTCTTCTCCTACAGATTCCCTCCGAATTTCATGGTCACTAGTTGCATCCGGAACCTAAGACATCAAAAAAAGAAAATTTATATATCATGTATGGCTTTGCATATCACCCTTTTTCAATGTCACACCATAACCCAATTTCAATATTGAACATCGCAGGTTGCAATGATTGACTTATGGCAAAAGGGAGATTTCACATACTGCTTATATAAACTTGAATCTCCGAACGGGTAGACCAGCATTCGCGGCAGTATCCTGAGCATAGTTTTCTATTTAGTTGATATTACTGATTTCAGAACTTTATATAATCAGTAATTTATATATTCAAGACCTCAAACTTATATAAATTCCTCATCCAACACATCCAGCACTAAATCAATTATCCATGGCATCTACCCCAAGTAAATAAGCACTAAGCAGAATCCGTAACAACTGATATTATAACTAATGACATACTTCAAAAGTATAAACAGAAAGGCTAGTAAAAACAGAAACAAAATGAAGAAATTATACCATGAAATTAGATTGCTAGCAAGGTAAATATGCAGTAACCCAACTTTAGATAACAGAATTCAAGTCAAGCTTTAGATAACCATTGTCTTTTCCTTGTTTTCTTCCACACCAGAATTGTTTACCACTACCCTGTTCAGGAACCCCCCAAAAAAAAAAAAAAAGAGGAAAGAAGAAATGCTTAATCACCACACAGAAAACAGAAAAAGTACAATTATAATAGAATCAACCACTAAACCTGAACCAAAGTATTACAATTAAGGAGTTACAATAGCCCATGGACAACGTATTAAAAAAAGAGATTATACAGACATTAGCCCATCGACATGAAAAAGAAAAAAACTGTGCAATTTGGGAAACCAAATTAGTTAAATGAAGAATAACAGAGGGGTTATACCTGGAACCATAATTGCTCAAATACCTGTAAATTTCAAAGAAAACCACAGGAAAAAATCAATTAGGTAGGAAACTCCATGGTATCTGAGAACTTCTTCCCAGAATCACATAAGCAAGAACATAATATCAGATACCTCACTTGTAAGTGCCAGATCTGACCCAGCCTCATAATAGTCAGATAGTCATATCCAAAACAACTTCAGAGAATCTATTGTTGCAGCAGATAGTCTGGACTGGGTTTTTCATGTGAATCTAAATTCTTCAGTTACATAATCTCTGAAATGCCGCTTAGTGTCTTCTTTGGCAACATGGTTCTTGACAGCTATGAGAAGGTGGCGGTATGCCTTAGCAACTTGCAAAGCTTCAGCACTCATTAATTTCAGCACTCATTAATTGGCGGTATGACTCCCAATGCTGCTGAACAATTTACACAAACTCTCCATTGACTGCTGTTACTTCTCCCTTGCATCAAATTGTTCACATAACCCTGCAAAAACAATTTCTCTGTATTAGAAGAATAACATGTTCAGAAACAATCACAAGTTCCCTATATTGAGCAGTCAACAATAGAAGAAAATGCAGAATAACATATCCAAGTACTTACATATATTACCAGCACAGGATATTTCACCAGAGGGAATTTATCAATGTTCTGCACATTAAATAAAAATCAGGTTAGGGACACATACACAGGCTTCAATATTATCTAGATAAAGTAATTTGATAATACTCATCAGCTAAAGGACATCACCATGTGGATATCAAACCAACAACTGCACTTCACAGAATACATAGAGGATAATCGAGCTGGTGACCGAGTCACTTTACCTGAAATATCAAATATTTATAACGTAAGCATTAAATCAGACAAGGATTTGACTCTAAAGCTAGATACTCAACCATTAGAATGATGGTTCCCAACAATTTAGAAGAAAAAATTGTGACCACTTGTACCTGTCGAATTGTAAAAAAGTTCCATAGTGATTTGAACATTTTTTCAGTCTATAGTGACAAAACCATTGTGTATCCAGTAGCTTATATAACTTTGTTTACAAGCAGCACAACTCTGAGCAATTTCATTCTCATGTGGGGGAAACAGAAGGTCCATCCCTCCACCATGTATGTCAAAAGAGTAACCCAGATAAGCAGTACTCATGGCACTGCACTCGATATGCCAACCAGGTCTTCCAGTGCCCATGGACTGTCCCAGAAGGGTTCACCTTCCTTTGCAGATCGACTGTAACATAACTTCTGCAGTTGAACTAATAAACAAAAATAAGAGAGCATAACCAATAGCTACCATCAGTTACTTGAGTTCAAGACACTACCTTCCATAAAGCAAAATCAGCAGGATTTTTCTTCCTTGAATCAACAGTGACTCGCTCACCAGCTCGATTATCTTCTAATATCAGACTATGCAGCACAATTGCTCTTAGTCGAGGCAAACGGGCAACAAAATCAACAGTACGGCCACTTCCGACAGATTGACCATAGAGGATTATGTCCTCCTGCTTGGTCTCATATCTCTCTTTGAGACACTTATATGCAGCTTCACTATCTGCATAAGTAGTACGTTCACTTGGCTGTAGAAAGGCATACAAACTAGCGTCACAGAGATGTCTATGGAACACTGTATATATGAACCAAATCCAAAACCGACTGGAAAGCAGAAATTAATTTTCTAACACATCATCAGATACCTGATTTTGTATGCTTATCTCAATCCATGATGCAAAACCAAGATACCCACTTTCAAAGCCATATAATCAAATGGCCCAGGAGAGAAAATTAGAGCAGGAAGAATTAATTGTCGAGATTTTGTTCATCTTCCTCCGTTGAAAACTGCTTATTGCAAATCAAACGTATCAATTAAAGTTTGAAAGGGTTGAAATTTCATACCAACGAAGAGCGATTTAGGGCTAGATGTGAGAGAGGCTGAGAGAGAAGGCTTTGGGGGTTTTCTTTTGGTTCGGAAAGATATGGTTTCAGTCTTCAGAGCAGCCGCGCGCAGATAGAAAGAGAGAGCAAGAGCTACTGAGCGATGAAGAAGCTGAAGCCGCCGGTTCCGATCTGGTTCTGAGCCGCTGAGACAAAGTGATATATAAGAGAGAGAGAGCGCGACAACAACTGAGCCGCGGTAGAGAAATAGGCTAGGGTTTTTTTATGAGAAAATAGATTTAATAAGAGAATTGGGCTCGTAGTTGTTCTCTAGTTGCGACGGCATTTTAGACGCAGTCGCCAATTATTAGAAGTCTGCGACTGCAAACGTTCGCCGAGGATAAATATTAAAGTTTGGCTACCCCATTGCTACGGCGTAGCAACTCAGTCGCAAGTTTTATGACGGCGTAATTTTGCCGAAGCAAAAAATCAATTTTTTGCGACGGCAAAAGGGTGCCGACGCAAAACGGGGTAGCCGTTGCAATTATTTTTTGTAGTGATACCACATATATGACATACCGCCAAGCATAAGCAACGACCTTATAGGTGGGCCCTGCGACATGGTAAGCCCCGCCTATAGCATGCATCCGGTAGTCCGACACCCGAGCTACCTCGCTATGGTGGAGGTCGGCTAGTTCCTTGTAGGGAGGCCACCCTCCCATGATCTCCAAGAGGCTTCAACAGAGGCAATATGTGTATTGTATCCCACATCAGAAATGTAGAATAGAATGAGACTTCCTTTAGCTATAAAGGGAAGTCCTCCCCTTCTTCGATAAGGATGGATCCAAGATCCTCATACTTGTATCACTACAAAAGCTACTTGGCCTCACTCATTTTAAAATATCTAAGTGGACGTAGTCTTGCCTCAAGAGCAAGGTGAACCAATATACATGCTTGTGTCATCTCTCTCTCTCTCTCTCCATCAAGCTTCTTACTTTAGGTCTTGTATTCTCACACAGAAACAGTACCAAATTGGCCTTGCATGGCACCAAAATGTAGGCACTGATAGTGAATTTTTCTCTTTTCGAAAATTACCATTTGGGCTCAAACTATGCCAAACTAAGAAAATGGGACGCCGTAGTTATGGTTTTTTCAATACCGATTGGGTCATGCCCATTAAAAAATAAATAATTTTACTTATTTTAAATTTATATTAATACGTGTTGTGCTGTGATTGGTTAGCTTGTCGAGTACAGACTTGACCACACTGGATTGCACAAGAATTAATTCTCTCTCTCTCTCTCTCCCCCCTCCCTCCCTCCTCGTCTGATAGAGGACAAAGATTAAGTAGTCGAATGCCATCCCTCCCTCCATCCTTGTTTGATAGAGGACAAAGATTAAGTAATCAAATGTCATCGATTTCTACTACTCCCAAAAACCTTGAAAGCCTAGACCTTTCTTTTCACTCATTTCTCCTCCCGCCATAACGTCGACCAGGATAGAGAGAGGACACGTATGACATCGCACCGCCATCACCGATTACTGCAAGAGGTTACTGCAGCACAAGGAGCTCGACTCCCGAATTCGCACAAGTCAGAATCGCATTCTAAACCCTCTTCTATCGAACTAGAAATGTTTCAAATTTGTGAATTTTCAGTCTTTTCGCTTATTAAGGGTTTCGATTCCGATTTTAATTGAGCCGATTGGGTCCTAATTTTGTGCCCTAGCTATTAATTTTGGTTGATGTAGTTTCTTGGCAATGGGTTTTTGTGTATTGTGTTATACGGAATTTGTTCGAGTCTAAATTGCATGTTTTGGATTTGCAGTGCAAGAAAACTTGCGATTAGCTAAGGAGTTTGGGAAAACTGAAGATGATTTTAAGTCGCTTCAAAGTGTTGGTCAGATTATAGGCCTCTCAATAATGAACACTGTAACTCTGTTAAGTAAAGTTTTTATTTTAACAAGTACACATGGTCACTTTCAGTTATTGCTTATGTGTTCATCATTTGAGTCAAACTCAAATGAGGTTTCATCAATTAATTCTGCACTAGAGTCCATTCATGTAGCTTTAGCAGTAATGGCTCATAAACAGATGCCAAAGCAATTGCATAAAGCTGAGGTATATGATGTACATTAAATTTTCTTTTTTATATATAGTGGAGATCGATCTTTATATGTGTGTGTGTGTGTGTTTAAGCTTTAAAAGTATTTTCATATTGGCGAAATGTGTTTGTTCTTGGAAATATGCTTCATCATTTTATGTGCTCGAGCCAAGGAATGTGAATTGGTTTATTTTGAGAATCAGAGAATACTGTTAGCATTAAGCCATCCTCAAGTATAAGGGCCAAGTTCTAGAATAGGGGGATTAAGTAAGGATGTTGAACCCATAAGGATTGAAAAATCATTTCCTAGCTAGGGAAAACTTAAGGAAAACTAGAAAGAATGCACACAATTTACAGTTCATAAAACCAAAGCTCATTACAAGTTGTGGCAAGTGAATGATATAATGCACAAATGGATAGTGAATGTTTGAGTGATTGGTTGGTTGACTAAACTAAATGAAAGGAAAGTAAACTAAGACTAGTTAAGCTAAGGTTGTAGAAAATGGATGGGAGTTAGGGTTTGGATTATCTACCACTAACCTCCCTTGACGCAACAATGAAATTGAATATGAATGATATTAAACCTACTATCCATTTACCCTCTTAGCATCCAGATAAGATTACTAAGGCCTAAACTCCTTTATTAACTCTAACCGGATAAGTCTAGAGTTAACTATCTAGGGATAAATTCAATTGCCGGATAGGTCTTAATCCTTTGCCCCTAAATGCATAAAACTCAAAGTTTAGGTAACTAAGCAAGAAAATCAATCCTATATCTAGGTAATTTTAGCTCATTACCCTCACATGCACACATGGTATGCTTTCATGCTTCTTTTTGCCTAAAGGTAATCAATTTCTTAGCAAAAACTTCATGTCATGGCAAACATGTTAACTCAAATTAATTAGGTCTAAGTAACTGCATTCAACTTTTGATTTTGCATGTGAAGGTGGCAACATGACACTACAAAAAAGAATTCATTTTGCCACGGCTTTGTGCCGTCGCGGAAAGTCTGTTTGCCATTACAAAAGACCAATGGCAACAGCTAGGCAACGGTAATTACACCGTTGTCGTTGGTGGCGTCGCCATTGCTCCTGGCTACTGCAAAACGTCGTCACAACCAGATTTAGCTACTGCAACGAGCATACCAATGATTTGGTCACTTATTAGGCGACGGCATGTAGCAACTGAAAACGCCGTCGCAAGTAACCTATTTGCTATGGCAGATGCCGTTGTTTGCAATAACTACTCCGGAATGCCTTGAAACAAGGCAATATTTTTGAGACAAAAAGGAAACTAACTTGTCTCTATTATAATGCTTCACTATGGCATTTAGCAAAAAGAAAATCGATTATAAGAGTAAAGAAATGGGACATCCTAGTTTAAGAGCAGTATCAACATGACCGATTTCTTTTTTTGACACAAAATTGGGATATGGTCTATTATCAATGAATCATCCTAGTAACCTAAACTGTGAGCAACTAGTACAGCAAAAAATGCTATCTGGCGTTCAAAACTAGAAAAATAACACATACAATTACAGAAGCAAACTAATATTACATTTGAGAGACAACAATATTACCTGTGGAGCACATTACGATCATGAAGATATTTCAAGCCACTCAAAATCTGCCTTGTGAACACAGAGACTTGAGAATCCCTCAAGAGATACTTTGAATAGAGACTTTCAAGTGATCCTTTTGTTACGTGCTCAAGTACGATTTAGAGCTTAGTATCATCCTGTAACAATATTTTGAACCATAAAAAGATCTTAGCAGACCAGCAAATAAAAGCCTACAGAAGCAGGCTCAAATTAAAGACTACTTGACAATGAAAGGAGACTTGAAAATTTAATTCAACTAGATAGCGCATGACAATAATAGATTCATGCACACATGGTATATAAGTGATTACAGGCTTCAACTAATGATTTCATAAGTACAGAGACCAAAAGAATAGCAGTCCTTACATCCACAAAGGCAAAGTTGATCAGCATATATACTATGAGATGTACAAAATATAGGATCCCAGAAGAATATATGTATCAAAATTTAACAACTGTAACTAAGTTAAACTATTCCATTGCAGCAAAAACAATAAAATTTAAAAATTTAAAAATTAAAAGAATCAACCACCAAAGCCTTCACTCTTGCTAATGAGCAATATTGACATGGAACTCACAATTAGTGTACAAACCAAAAGAGTTCATTCAATAACTTTAATAGACCTTCAATATTGAGATCGACCTTAGAAAATATAGACACTCCAATAAGCAAAACTGTGATTTCTATGATTTCTGAAGAGCTCTCAGAACAAGCCCCTCTTCCTTACTGAACAAAAAATCTATTTCTTAAAGAGTAATAGAAACTGATGCAGCAGTTATCAAGTAGCTTGGAAAGAATTCATCTAAAAACTCTACATGACAGGAAAACAGTTGCTGGTTGGTCCTAACTCTTAAGATATATATATATATATATATGTATATATAAGGAAAAACAAAACACATACAAATACCTATGTACAAAGTAATAACCACAGTCAACAAGAATAGATTGTAAATACCAAATGCAAAGTGGTGTCGGGTCCCAAAATGATATAAGAGAGTCTAGAAAATGCAGAGTCATTACAAAAGTTATACTTCTTACTAAGATAATTTAACAGGAACATAGAAGAGATGCAAATCAAGGAAGCAAGGAGCATACCTTGTTTGTACCAAGATATTGAACAATGTTGTCATGTTCAAACGCTTTTATAGTTTCTTTGATAATATATATATATATATATATATGGTTGTCACATGCAACAATTGGGTATTTGGGCAAAAATTCAATCATTCTAAGATCAGGACTTGCTCCAATACCCCAGAAAGAAAAAGAGAAAACATATCAGGGCAGGGTTGGTCACAGCAGAAGTAGGGAGAATGCAAGGGGTGGGAATAGAGAGTGGGACAGCTTCACACCCCTGACAACGATCTACCTCATGCCACATCCCATAATGAGGAATCAGGAGCAATCAAGTTTGACCTTAGAGTTCAGGAGATGCCAAGCTAGTTTATATTACTATTTGTTATTTTCCACTTCCGCTCGGTTTCTGGTATCAAAGCCGTAAGAGTTGATTAAATTATTTAAAACCTCTCAAACCCCAGGTGGCGGATTACCGCCTAAGCGAGGTATTTGAGTTGATATCTCATATTCTACTTTTATGCTAAGTGATTATCTGTCTGGTTCTCTTTCCTAAGTTTGTAAGCACCTATTTTACCTCTCCTTTTTACCTTCAGTCTTTTACTTTCTCCAACCAAACAATAAGTCCAGGTCCAAACAATGAGTCCTGGGTGAGGTATGAGCGGAAAAGAGAAATGCCTAGTCTAAGGTAGAAATTTAAGGTTTAATAGTCTTCCAATCTTAGTATTCAGTCCCAGCCTTTCTAATGACTTCTCATCATGAGTAGGCTATTTAGATCCAACTCAATCACCTCCAGTTCATCTAGGTCTTCCCTAAACAGGATCCCTGACATAGTTAATGAAGAACAAATTGAATATCAGTCAAATGATAATATTGACATGAATGATTGGAACATACCTAGAGTCCCTAGTAATGAAATTTATAAGAAAAAATGGTCCCTTTCTTCATTTAAAAGTGAACATCATATTAAAACAGTAGAACAAGTTTATGCTCTTAGTAAACAGCATGAAACATGTCAATTATTTAGTAAACAGCATGAAACATGTCAAAAAACATAAAAAAGATGGTCACAACTTTTTAGATATAGGTTTAGTCCAAATCGGTGTTAAACCATTAACCCGAAAAGGTCTAAATGCCTCTATACTTTTATGCCTTAGAGATGCAAGATTCACTGACTTCAATGACAGTACCCTAGGAATAATTGAGTCAAGCTTATTCAATGGTCAAATTCATTTTGATTGTTAGCCAGATTTTACAATTAGTCTTAGTAATCCTCACATATTAAAATCCTTAACCTTAAATATCAAAACTTCAGGTTACAATGTCCTCGAAGGAACCTAACCATTAGCTTTAATTTATAGAGTCCACTATAAAGTCACTGGTACAAATATTAATTTTCAAGCCATAAGTAAGAGCCCTAAGGATCAAACTCTTTTAATCCAAAGTAGTCAAGAAAATACTAATATTAGAGTTCCACACACAATTAGATGGTCAAATGTCTATCTACCCTCTAAATGGTCTCTCACTAGTGAAAATCAACCCATTAACATACAACATAACTTATCTGATCTAAACTGTATTCAACAATATAATGATGGCACAGTAAGAATTAATTTTCATAATCCTAGACTAAGTCAAAATCTTAGGATTCATGAATTAGGACAATCTTCAAGACATTGTTTCACAGCTTCTAGGGGTTCTTTTGCAGGATCCACTTCTGCTGAAACTATGTCAAGACAAGACTGTGACTTAGATAAAGAAATTAAAAATATTAGGATAAGAGAATTAGAGGAAGAATTACAAAAACTAAAAAGTAAAAATATTCAAACCACTTCCCAAGTCAATTACCCTAGTTATGAAGAAACTGTAGAAACTCAACCAGTTTTAGAAGAAGAAGAACAAACATCTCCCACGGCCACTGATTTTGAAGTCGTACCTCCCATAAATCCTCAATTAAGTACACTCAGACAACCATTTGCAATTAATTATTCAAGATTAGATAAAGACCTTGAATCTGAGAAAAATATTCATCGAAGAAACCTTTGTAGACAACGATATCCCTTAATTGCACAACGAAAATAATTGTTTAAAAATTGGCAAGGCTTTATGCTTGAAACCCAATCTAAAATATTTTTCCTAAATTTCATTGACCAACAAAACCACAAAAATATTCAAACACTCACAAAAGAAAAATGGAAAACACCCAACAACTCCATTGTCTCTTCCAGTCATCCCCCTGTTGAAACTATAGTCATTGATCACCTACAAACACCCATAACCGCATCACCGTTCAAAGTTGTTGGAGATAATCCAGAAATTAAGAAAACTACAAACCAAAGCTTAGTCACTATAGGAACCCAACAAGATAAAATAGAAACAAAAGTAGATAACATTTTTTCAAAAGTAAGAATTCTACCCCAACCACGATCAGAAACACCTTTAATCCACTTTAGTGAAATAAATGAACCGAATCTCAAGCCCATCTCCACTGCACAAAAAATTGAACAAATGCTCAAAGAACTCAAAGCTGAACCCAGTAGAATTGCAGTCATCCATACCCACGAATCCTCCTCAGACTCCTACTCTGATAATGATTCTGACACCATTTCTAAGAAAAATCTTGTGAGGTCCCTTGCAAGAATGAAGTTCAATGGCAAGACTAGTGTTAGAGAATACATTATGATAGGTTCAGATATTGCTGCAAGGCTCAGAGGACTGAATATGGCAATTGATGAATCATTTCTTGTGTACATGATTCTGGACTCACTCCCAAATGAATACTCTCAACTCAAGACACTATACAAGACTCAGAAGGAGAAATGGAGTATCAATGAGTTCATTTCACTATGTGTAGAAGTTGAAGACGAAATGAAGAAGCAAGAAGAAGCAGAAGTGGCTGTGAATCTGATGTCCAAAATAAAGTACAAGAAGAAATTTGGCAACAACAAGAACTTCAAACCTGGTACCACTGTAAGCACCTCTAAATCCATTGTGAAATTTGATCATGATAAAATGAAAAATAAACCTACAGGTGGCATTAATTGTTGAAACTGGTCACATGAAGAAAGATTGTGAAGGTTTTAGAGCTTGGCTGAAAAAGAAAGGAAGTTTTCTTTCAAAATATGTTTTTAATTTTGAGTCAAATGCTTTTGTAAATGACAACTCTTGGTGGTTTGACACTGGTTCCTCTATTCATATTGTCAACTCATTATAGAGATTGTCAGAAATTTCAATCCCTAGAAGGAATGAGACAAGGGTGTGTACTGGAAGTGGCCAAAGAGTGGCTGTGAAGGCTGTAGGAATTGTCAAACTTAAGTTTAGGAATAATTACGTACTTGTATTAAACAATGTGTACTGTATTCCAAGTATCTGGAGGAATTTGATTTCTGGTTCCCAATTTGTAGCAAACAATGGTTTTAGCTTTTCAAGTAATAATAAAGTTATGAATTTCTATTATGGTTCAAATTTCTTTGGAGACGTCAATCTTGTAAATGGTTATTGGGGTGTAAATTGTGAAAATATTTTGGTTGAAACTGATGCTAGCAAGAAAGTTTTTCTTTTAAGCAAATCAAATTCAAAAAGGAAGTTTTGTGATGAATCATCTTTTCTGTGGCATAAAAGACTTGGCCACATTTCAAAACAAAGATTGCAAGAACTTGTGAAACAAGGAATTTTACCTGCTTTAGACTTTACATATTTAGAAACTTGTGTTGATTGCTTGAAAGACAAGATGACAAATGATAGGAAAACAGGTTTAAAAAGAAGTGAACAAATGCTTGATTTAATTCATACAAATATTTTTGGTCCTGTTCCAGTCAATACAATTTGTGAAAATTGCTATTTCATCACTTTGATTGATGATTTTTCAAGGTATTGTTATATCTATTTAATTTTAGAAAAAGCACATGCTTTGGAATTTTTCAAAATCTATAAGGCTGAGGTCGAAAAATAATCTGGAAAATTGATTAAGGCTATCAGATCAGATAGGGGAGGTGAATATTTTGGCATGTATATAGAACAAGGACAGCACAAAAGTTCTTTTGCATTTTATTTGCAGGAATGTGGAATAGTGGCACAATACACCACTCCATATAATCCACAACAAAATGGAGTGTCAGAAAGGAGGAATAGGACTTTGATTAGCATGGTGAGAAGCATGATAGTGAGGTCTACATTGCCAAAATTTCTGTGGGGAGAAGCTTTGAAATAGCAAATTATATTTGCAATAGAACTCCAAGTAAAGCTATGCTGAAAACTCCTTTTAAATTATGGTGTGGTTACAAGCCTAGTTTAAACCATTTCCATGTGTGGGGCTGTAATGTAGAGGTGAGAGTTCATAATGTGGCAGATGGAAAGCTTGATTCTCAATCTGTAAGTAGTTATTTCATTGGCTACTGTGAAAACTCAAAAGGTTTCAAATTTTATTGCCCAAACAGAAGCACAAGGATTGTGGAGTCACATGCAAAGAGCCATATTTTATGATGAACTGTTTGACAACAATGCAAGAAAAGATGCAGACAAAGAAAAGGTAGCAATGCAGAACAACAATAAAGTCTTTGAAGAATGGTTTGTGTACCAAGATTGCAATGCCTCATCAATCCTCAACCAGGACTGCAACAACAATTCAGTTCTAGAAAATGAAGTACTTTTGATTCCCATTAAGAATCTGACATTGCAGCACATCAAGTTGGAGATGAAGTGCAAGACATTGTTGAAGGTGTTAATGCAACCATAGTTGCTCAAAATGAACAGAGTGTAAACAATGAAGTGCAAGTGCAGCAAGTTGATCAACTAGATGAGATTAATGCAACACCAAATGTAGAAGTGTCTCAACCTATGATGACAGGGCTTGCCCCGGATTTCACCCTGAAGTCTGAAGTGGCCCTGCGGGACCTACTTTTAAAGAAGATTTTACTGAAAAATTTCGGCAGAACCTCCCCTAAAATTAGGCAACCCAAACCTGTAAGAAACCAAATACACTTCTAATAACCCAACCCTATCCTCCTGGGGTCACCCTGCTCCCATATTCCAACCAACTCAAACTCAAAGATAATAATAGTATTTCAAATACTTAAAAGTCCAAGAAGCTCCATAATTAAAATACAACAATTCACCAAAGTTAGGTCATAGACCTCAAATATAATTCATTACAACTCTAGGTCACAATTCCCATAGTAATTAGATGCAGTTACTATGGCTCACTCCTAATGCGCCGAGCAGCAACGCTGTGAACTGGGCATTTGAAACCGAAGGGCCTAGGGGAAAGCATTTAAAACGTTAGTGTGAGTGGACAAAAAGTTAATTGGTTAAAACATAAGGAAAAGAAAGAAGATTTTATACTTTCCCACAATTTAGTTTGGAAAGATAAAATTTCCAATGCATGCAAGATTTAGAACAATTTATTTCCTTAACTTCAAAAGAGCGTAAGAAAGAAAATAATCCAACCCCGCTGGCTAAAATAAATAAATAATATGGGGAAGAGATTTCACCATACGGGTAAAGGAGCCCCTTAGGCTCTACCCATGACTGCCACTCACACATAGATTGTGTGAGGAGGAGAACTAATAACCTCGACTACCACTCACATGAGGAGGAGAATCCTTGACTACCACTCACAAACACAAAGTAAGTGAGGAGGAGACACTAACCAAATGGCCCGAGTATGGTGAGGAAAAACAATCGAAAACCAGTAAATCCATAAATCCATAAATCCATAAAGCTTCCCCAATATCTCACGAGAAAATAAGTATATTCCAATGACGTGGCCCCGCACGCCAAAATATTCTCAAATTCATAAACAAATAGGCAAGAAATAATAAATATAACAATCCTTACAAAAACCTCCAATCCGATAATATGGCAGAAATCTCAAAATCGAATAACAAAATATATTACTAAATTCAAGAAATGACATCGGAAAATAATTCGTCGAAAAATCATTATAAATCGTAAATTCAAACTCGAGCGTAGAAAGCTCTCGTTCTAATCATGATTTCACTTAAAATCGTATATCGGAGATAAACAATCGAAGGCTCAAAATCCATTTCCGAAACATAATTGAAATAAATCATCATTAATCTCCAAAAATTAAATCATATTCCCGAAAATAAATCATAACTCCAAATCCGAGCATAACAAATTCGTATCCAAAATTCATATGGAAAAACAATGCCAAAATTATAATCCAAAGCAAAATATTATGCTCGATAAATAAAATGATAAATATATTATTATTTCGGGAAAATAAATGCATGCATCATTCTTTGAAAATAAAAGTCCACTCACAGTATTAGGCTAGTCCTGTCGTCGATCGGTATTCTCCTCGTATGGAGACTCCTCTCGTCCTGTACGAATAACACTCGTAAAAATATAATTACAGGACATGAATTTAAATTTATGATAATTAGATAATGAAATTCCTAAACATTTCCTTAAACCCAACTCCTTCAATCCACCTCGGATTCCATCCAAACTCCACCAATTAAGTCGGTTCGTCAATTTATAAATTCTAGGAAAAATTCAAGAGAAATCCGATAGTCGGTTTCTCAAATTCGATAACCGAAACTCTTAACTTTTCGAAAATTCATATCTATTTACAACTTCTCCGATCTTCACCAAAATCACATTTACAACCTACACAACTCATGTACATTTTAATTAGCTAAAAATAGAAACCAAAAGTCCACCCTACGTGCCACCACGCGCCATCTACAGTGGCAGCATGTGGGCTACACGCGCCGCCGACAACCACCTCCAATGGCCACCAAAATTTGGGAGCACCACCTACTCAACAAACCCAACTTCTTTCTCAACTACAATAAGTTCCAGTTTTACCTTGAAGAGATTCAATTTGGCCGGTGAACACGAGCCCAGAAATTTCAAAACCCTAGTTTTGAAATTTCTTCGATTCACTCTCCACACCACGAATTGAAGCTTGAAGCTTGAGGGGAAATGATCATCTCAAGAGTTACACATCTGATTGATGATTTTAATTTAGTTCATATTATGTTACTTATATGGAATACCATTGCATATATTGATGAGGAAATTTCCACCTAACTTATGTTGTATTAATCAACCATAAGTATACTACTGTATACTGTATCATGAACTAAAAACTTCATTGAGCCAAACAACTGTGATGACCTGGATTTTTGTTATTTAATTTTAGTAATTAATAGTGGACCAGTTATGTGAGTATGAAGTTGACTTTTTATACGTTGAGATTCTATGAAAACTTCCTTCACGTAAGTCGTAGAGCACGTCGATACGAGTTCTTGGACAAATGGCATGCGTCAATCGGAGTTCGTATGAGAAAGTTATTTGCGATTCAAGATTAGGGAAAATTATATAAAAAGGAAAAATTCTAAGATTTTTTTTCTGAAATCCCAAAATTTTCCATTTTCCTCCCCCATTTCTTTATGTTCTCTCTCCTCAAACCCGACTTGGACCGATCGCCATTTTCCGGCAACTCACGATGGCGGACCTGGCCCAGATCGATTTGTCTGGCCCTCCTTCGTTGACGCTTGGCATTAGTTTCACCGGTGGAGCAACCCAGAAGGAGATCGTTGATGTGAACAGTGGCAACAGACCGACTTGGTGGGATTTTCCATTTTCTTGCGACTCCTTGGCCGATCTTTCCTGGTTTTAGAATCTCTTCCTCCTCTAGATCATCCTCATACCCGCCTTGAAGGACGATTTTGTGTGTGGAGTGAAAGATCAAGGTTTGAAAATCAGTGGTGCACAACTAATCTGGAGCTTGATCAGATGCCAGAGATTGATCGATCTTGGAAGCTTAATATATGACGATCTAGACCGATCCAGACTTAGCTTCAAGTATGAAAGTTGCTCAAATCTTCATGATGAACATTTCTGGATGGCTTGATTGTTGTGATTTTGAGTTTGGCCGATTGCGGTGCGCCACCGCCTGTGGCAGCATTGTGTCGGCATTCCGGCCAGGTAAGAGATAGTTTCTGGTTTTATATATTATCTACTCGTCGATACGAGCGTTTTGATATATAATATATTATTTTTGGAGATCGAGTGAATATGTTATGATTTTTACGGTTTCAGACCGTTCAATTATTCGATCCGTGTGGATTCAAGCATTCGATCGACTTGTTGTTTGGTCATATCGATCGTAGAAATATTCCGGAGACTTTGAGTGGTCCGGATGTGGTTTCGCCTCGATTGGCGTCACTTTTGGGGATTTTAGTTCAAAACGGGGGTTTTGGACTTTAATCACTCGTGCTTCATATACTAAGTTGAGAGCGTATGTGATTAGGTACTTGATGAAGTACTCTTGGACAAATATTTTGTGGTTGTGCTGCTTTGTTCTGTATAGAAGATGCAGCAGAATTCAGAGGTGAGTAATCTCACAATGTTCATTTACAAACGGAGTTACCATTATTGTTTTGGCCGTTATTTATTTAACTGCAAATTATACTTGGTATTAGTAGGCATTCATGAGCGAATGACTACGTGTATATATATATATATATATATATTCTCTTGAGTATGTGTGATGAATAATATGCATGATTGTGTTCATATTATTGTTGAAGGCGACTTTTCGGGAAACAATATTGTAGAAAAAGATGTTTTCTATTGTTTGAAAAGTGTTGAGTTTGACGTTACATTTTTGAGTCAAGCGTTACTTATTTTAAATGTCTTGGTCTTTGTGTAACGTCCCGAACCTAAATTCACCTGTTTACTAGTCATTTGGACGGTAAACGACCTTTACTTTCACTTTTACTTTCGGTTTAGTACTTTTAGTGGCCCTAAAAGTTGACTTTTTGTTCGGGTCAAAATTTGAGAAAAAGTTCTTCATGGAAGTTGTAGGGGGCGTTAAACCGAGCGCGTGCATATGTGGTGCGTAAAAATCGGACTTAGTATGCGAGAGTTGTGGCCAAAAATGTAAAGTTACTGTTCATGGTAATTTTTGATTAAAATAGAAATTTACCAGGGTAGGTTTCCATTTCCGGAAACCCACCCTTCCTCTTTCTCTCTCCTCTCCCCCGACCTCTCTTTTCTCCGGTTCGGCCTGTTTCCTTCTCCCCTTCGATTTGCAGCTTTCCGGCCACCAACCGGCGTGCCACCGGTCATCAGAGGAGCGCCTCCTCCCTCTCATCACCCTAGTAACCTTGGTTTTCGACGATTTGACCGGAAAAGCTCGGATCGAAGCAAGATCCCCTCCGGCTGCAGTTTGAAGCTTTTGCCGATTTCCGGCGATTCCGGCCACCTCCGGTCCCCATTTCGCCGTCGAAGGTTCGGTTTTCATCACTGATCATTTCCCCTATGGCCTTGTATCATGATTTGTTGTGTAGATGCCGAATCGACGAATTGAAATTCTAGGGTTCTTGAGGATTTCTGGGTTTTTGTTCATTGATCGATTTCGGCCGTTTTTAATTGTTATTTGGGAATGTCGTAGTTGAGAAGTTGAATCAGTGTGTTGAGTAGGTGCCGCTGTCAAATTTTGGTGTCCATTGGAGTTGGTGGCAGTGGCGGCGGCGCCGCCACTGTGGGCGGCCGTAGCGGCGGCTAGGGTAGCTTTTTAATTTCAATTTCTGGCTAGTTAAATTCTATAATTATCATAGAGCATATATGTGAAGTTTGGTGAATTTTGGAGGAGTTTGGAATTGTTTGTGAATTATTGAAGTTTGGAGTTTTGTGGTGGAATTATGGGAAATCCGGCCGTCGGATTTCCCTCGTTTTCATTATGGAATGTAAATTGAGGAATTGGAATTGTGGAAGAGATTTGGGTTGAATTTGAGAAGTATTGGAGATAGGGATTTTCGGATTTCGTTTAAGTTTGTAATTATTTTATCGGATTACCGTTTATGGAAATATAATTGTGTACAGGGCAATGTCGCGAGCTACGGCTAGATGAAGGAACTCGTTTGCGTGGTTGCCCAATAGTACTGTGAGTGGACGTTTGTTTTAAATAAGTGATGCATGCATTTATTTATTAAAGCATGTTCTATTTTATTAACATATTTTCCGAGCATATAAAGTTGATTGCGAATTATCTCATGGTTTTGCTTTTAAATAATGATTCTCATGAATAATTATAATTTATACCGGTTGTGAGTTTCGGTTATTAAGTTGTTATGCTCGGATTCGAATTTATAAATGATGTTGATTTTCGACGAATTGTTTTCGATGTGATTTCCGGATTTATACTATTTATATTATATTCGTCGATTTGAGATTTTTAAGAGATTATCGACTTTCTGTTTTGGCATTGGGAATGCCTTACTGATGATTTAATTCATTTCTTAGCGTGTGGGACACGCGGTTGATCTATACGACTTTTTGGGTATTTCCGGGTACGGTTGGGAATCATACCTGTGTTTTTCTTTATTCGTGGGATATGGGGAAGCCTTAAGGATTTATGAGATTTTATTAGTTTTTACCCACCATACCTGGGTCGTTATATATATTATATTGCTAGCTAGCCTATTAGTACTCCTCCCTGCTTACTATGTGTTTGTGGGTGAGTAAGAGCAGAGCATGGGATGCTCCAGAGTGTGGGACACTCCGACCCGAGCCTGGGAGGCTCCCTTCTTACGTATGGTGAAACTTCTTCCCCATATTTTATCGTTGCTTGACTAGCGGGGCTAGTCCGATTTTCACTGTAGCCAGCGGGGCTGGTCTTATTTTATTGAGAAATGAGATTTCGGTTTTACGATATAGTTTTCAAATGTGGTGACTAGCAAGGCTAGTCGATTTATCGTTTTGGAATTCTTGGATTTAAAGCTAAATGTATTTTTCTAATTGTTGCATGCATCGGTTATTAAAGAGAATAAATGTGGGAAAGTATGAAATCCTTTTTCCTTTAAATTGTTTATTTTTGTCCACTCACGCTAACGTTTTTCTTCTACTTTCCCCTGGGCCTTTCGGTTTCTAATGCCCAGTTTGCAGGCGAATTAGTGGAGGTCGGGCGTACATGACATTTGAGGCATAGTTGTCACTACTTCCGCAGTGTAGGATCACTTGATCCTTTACTCTTCTGTTATATCCCTGTGTATAGTAGTATTGCTCTGCTTAACCTTTGGGATTAGTATTTTTGAGTTTTGTGTTTTGTGAAAGTGGAGTTGTTGGTAATTGGGAGCAGGGTGGCTCCAGGAGTATAAGGTTGGTTTGCTTGTAGTGTTTTGTGTGTCTTACAGGTTTTGGGTAGTCCATTTTAGAGGTGACTCTGCCGAATTTTTGGTAGAGTTATCCCTAAGGTGGGCCCCACAGGGCCACCTCGGATTTCAGGGTGAAATTCGGGGCGGGTCCTGTCACTTTGTACCAAGAGTCATAGTACTTTGTCACAGCGGTGACTTATGTTGTCCCTTCGGTGGAAAGGACATGGAATGTTAGAAGGAATCATGGTTGCATTGTTTCCTTAAGTTGATTGGTGTGAGTTGTTGATATCAGTTCATGAGTTACTCATATAAGCTTATATGGTTTGTTGTGTGGCAACCCAGTACACTGTTCAATAGTGTAGGGTTAATCCTGCAGGTCAGGGTAATCGTGACTGAAGCTGAGGTAGCTTGTTGGCAGCAGAACGGGTAGGAAGCAAATTTTGTTGGCTTTGCCATTGTTATGACTTCCTCTATGTAGTAAGCTCTAAGAACATTTATGTTTATCTTGTTGTGGCAATTTAATTCGTAAACTCGTGTAATATATGATTCTGCGGAGCGAGTATATATTGACGTTGTGGGATCAGGACATCAGTATGTACTTGAGTTAAAAGGAAAAGGTTTTTCAGATATTTTGTATTGATGGCTGAACCATCACGCATGTATAATTATGAGATTATATATTAATTTTTATTTGTGTTTGAAAATCGGGGTGTGACAAAAATATTTTGGCGTGATCAATGTGTCATGGTATGTCATGTAGAGTTATGTACATATTTTACATTGTTATATAATACAACAATAATTGCAAACCTTCCTAACAAGGAAATGATAATTTATCGCATATTTGCGAGTTGTCAATTTAATGGGACAATCTTCCCTCCATTAGGGGGAGAAATATCATTTGAAAAATGTGAATTGATGTGAGATTTTATCAAGGTTCGAAAAATCGCTAGGCGTTAGTCGGGCGGTGGCCAAGAGACTAGCGCGCAGGCGGCTAGGCGGACACCTAGGCGGTTTTATATATTTTTAATTTTTATAACATTTAATTATATAATTAAGGATATATAAAATGTATTCAAGCATATTGCATTATTATTTTTCTTCTTTATGAAACTCCATTATCCAACTTATCTAATTCTAGGTTAAACTGAGTTTATTATATATAATGGTTGATTATATATTGAAATATTGATGACTGTTGGGCTAGCTTAAGTCGGGTATAAATGTATAATTAATAATGGTAGTTTCATACTTTCATAAATGATTAAATAAACCATTTAGTGGATAATTCTAACTTTAGTCGTTCCAACCACCCACTATTTTATTGCTCTTTGTTAATATCAAGTTATCAACCACCAGCTAGCTTTCATTGACCATTTCAACGAAAAAAGAAAAAGCAAACGACTTTATGGGAAAGATCAAGTCTTTCAAGCAGGAGTTCCGTCTTGAAGAATCAAAGAGCATCATTGGAAAATAGTCAAAATACCCAGATCGAGTTCCACATATCAATTTGCCCAGTTATCGTTGAACAACATTGGATTATATCCAGATCAAGTTGCCAAAATCTACTACCCAGATCGAAGTCTCAACTCTTGATCAATTTCAGATTTTCCGGTCATAAATTCTCTCTAGCTCTCTCTGTCTCTCTCTCTATATCAATCATACAATCGATCTCTTTCCTTAATCCATCAATCTCTCTCTGATTTTCAGATCACCTCGATCTCTTTCTCCCGTTAATCTGAGAGAGAGCCAGAAACCCGACTAGCAAACCGCCTAGCACCGAACCGCCGAACCGCCCAGGTGTTTAATTGGCCCCCTAGGCTGCCTAGGTTGCCGCCCAACCCTAGCCCACCCAAGCTCTCCGATTTGCCATTACTCGAGTCGACAAGCCGCCGCCCAGAGCCTAGGGGCCGCCTAAGCCGCCTGGGCGGCCGAGTTGTAGAGCATTGGATTTTATCAACAATGTCTCATTTTAATTTTTGAGAAAAAATCTCCATATCTTTTTGACCTAAAAATTGGTTTGGACTTACCAATCACCAACGGATTTTCAATCTAATATTTATAAACACATAATTTGTGTGATCAAATCTGATAGTCTTCCCGCTATTAGGGAAAGGAAAGACTAATGTAACGGCGTGAATTATGTGGATTAATATATCCACTAAGTCCAATGTTTTAAGCTCCCTATAAGGGAAAATTATACAAGCCATAACGCCCTTCACGAGATTATATGAAGATCCATATTCTTTAATTAACTTGTCCTTGAGAGACAATAGATGCCCTAAAAGAGGCTTGGGTACCTGATATGAATAGAGTTTATTATAGCTAATGCATGTTTATATGAATGTGTGACAGATCTCTAATTGATGATCATTGATGATATCTCATCAAGGGCTATATACTACTACGTTTCAACAAACTATACTATTGGCCATATTGGAAAGAGGCAATTCTAATGAATTTGATTATTGGAAACGTGATGAAATAGTTAGACCTTATAACACCTAAATTACAAGAGGGTATTCATTCCAGTGAATTGGAATCACTAAGACACATATCTCCCTTTATAAAGACACGGGATTATTATTCTTCTCTAAGAGACAACTTTTCTATATATATAGATAGTTGTTATATTGATGAGAGGCATATGGCAGGTTGTCTTGGTTATTATGAAGATCTTAAAGGCAAATCGTTAAAAGCAAATCCCCAAATCCTATGTATCATTATATATAAGCATATTTCTTAACCAAATATATCCTCAATGGATTCATATTGCCAAAGGCAAGTCCATTAATGAATGAAAGAACTTAAAGCTCATGGAATCAAAAAGTCTAAAATTCATATATACTCATTCATTTACGGTCAAATTGACTTATTGCCTCAATGAGTACTATGACAAGACTAAGAAATCAAATTTTAATCATGCTCACAATGTTGCAACATATTCTAACTTTCGCGAGGTTGTGATTTTATCTAGAGGTCCTATTGAGCCTATATGAAATTATCAATTACACAAATTGATGTTTATGGCTAAATATGGCATACTTAAAATTTCAATGCTCGAAATATTGTATAAAGGTAAATGTGTCAAATGTTGTTCCTTTATATTGTTATTCTTTGCTAATATTTTTATCTATAATTTGAGCATATGAAATTGGTTATGCTCTTATCATGTGAGGTAAAATTCATTAAGAATATCATAGTTTTGTTGGTGTTGCCTTAATCTTTGCAAGAATTAAAATCCATTATGAGTCATCTTTTATGCAAAACACACATTGTTAGTAAAATCATAAAAATTTAGTATAGTTTTATTTGTTAGCTAGGAGACTTTTTTACAGCTGTATTACATGTCTAATAGCTACAAGTATAAATAGCTGCAACAACTCCTATTTCTGTAACAAGTTACAAAAATACTTAATACCAGTTTGTTGCTTCTTCAATTCTCTCTACACCTCTATTTCTTATGCTAAAGCTAACATGGCATCAAGAGCCAGGTTCGATCGGGATCGAAAATTTTTACCGGCGACCTAGATTTCCTTTAAGAAATTGGTCTCGCCTATGTGATCGACACACCAAATCCGATATACATGGTACATGTATTTTATTACATATATGATTGAAGCTTGTAACAATCAGGGGGAGATTCTCATCAAGGAATAGCATTCAAAATTATGCTACCTAGAACATATGCACGTTGCACTCTTTTTCTCCTTCGACCAAGATTATTTTTATCCCATTGGGTTTTTGTTACCTGGCAAAGTTTTTAACGAGACAATATTAAGCGCGTCCAACACCATATCATTAATTGGTGGACATCGAAGGGGGAGTGTTGTAAATATTATATATATATGTGGCTGTCCACGTAAATACTCATTAGTTATGTCCTTGTGATGTAAACCTTACTTCTATATGAAGGAGTCTAATGAGAATAAATGATACGCTCTACCTCCTACTATATTTTGTCTCTCTATGTTCTCTCTCTTATTCTCTTATTTATAACAAACAATATATATATATATATATATATTGTTAGAATCAAATGTGGACTTGTCACACATTATCATAATGTATATAATAATTAGCTTAATGTCAAACCTACTTTAACATGGTTACAAATTGCACTACAAAAAAAAATTACAATGGCCACGGCGCGTCCCCGTCGCAATAGCCTCATTTGCAGTCGCAAAAAAGCATTCGCGACGGCTCTGCGACGGCAAATCTTCTGACGCAATTGGTGGCGTCGCCAATACCTTTAGCGACGGCATTTGCGCCGTTGCAAGAGCATTAGCGACGGCAAAGCATTTGCCGTTGCAAGACTCTTGCGACGGAAATTTACCGTCGCAACTATCAATGGCGACGCCACCAATTGCGACTAAAAATTTTTGCCGTCGCGAAAGCCTTTTGCGACGGCGAAAATGCCGTGGCAAAAGTATTTATTTTTGAATAAAAAAAAATCTGGCATGCAAATGCAATGCCAGATTTTTTTTTTTTTTTTTTTGAAACCTGTACAGAAGAAAATAAAGCTTATACAAAAGCCAAAGTTACATTTTAATTATTTCTCATGAATGTTATCAAAATGATTGAAGCTTATACAAAAATTTATTGCTGCCTCCTAGAACTATCCGACTATCATGGCAGTAATCACTGCCCTATCTAGCAGTTTATCCATACAAGTTCACTGCCCTATCACTGTACGCTTTTCTGGGAAGAAAAGTATGATACAAAGCAAGCATGCCAATTTTGAAGTTCGGCTTCAAGCTTGAAAGCAGCTGCTGGCTCTCACTACAGTGTTTCCAAGTATGTGCACCACCCCTACATCTCTACAGTTGTTCAAAAACTCAGTCTCATCAATCTCGTCTTCGACCACCTGGCTGCTTGGCTGAATATCAGAGGATGTCAAAGTGTTGTTTTCATGAAGTGGAGAACCACCCAGGACGATTGAGTCATTCGACTGAATTGACAGGTCTGCGGTGGAGTAAGGTATGTTGCTGATACTATTGAACGTGCTACTTCTTGATTGCCTAGTTTGCTGACCAAGTAAACTAGATATATCAGAGCCAGAAGATGGTTCTGCCAATGCTAAATATATCTGGGACCAAGTCCGAGAATCCATGCCATCGAGACCTTACTGTGGACTTCAATCTCGTAACGTTTTACTGTACCATAATGCCAAGCATACATAACAATAAAGAAGGCTGCTGAGATCACAAGAGGAACCCAGCCACCTTGATTGACCTTGAGGAGTACAGCAGAGAAGTAAGTGCCCTCTATTAGTAGTTATAAACCAGTGAAGAGGAGGACAAGAATCAAATGGCAGCGCCAGACCAATATCATGACCAAAATCATAAGCAATGTGGTTACCAACATGACTATACAAACCGCCGTCCCTGTTGCAACATGCAAGTTTATGTTAGCTGACAATTTTTATATTGACCAGGAAGCTTGGAATGAGATATGACAACACCCTAATGTTAAAGAAGAGAAATGTGAAAAAGATTTGCCAATACATTTTTCACCTGGTTCACATTAATCAACGCAAACTACTATGGCAGAACAGTGGTAACTGGGATGAAAAAATAATGATAGAAGGGTAACTATAAAAGAATAGTTATCTGTAGCTTAGACATTTTGCTCGACGACTATGGATGTCAAAGCCATAAAAGATTATGCTAACCCCATAGTCCCGACTAATGAACTCTTGTTATCAAATATATTTGATAAAGTGAAGCTAGAGGATGTATGAACAAGGTTGAATGCAGGCTGACAGATCGAATATCAGGCAGAGTCATAAATGTTGAATGCAGAAAGAGAAAAGTAATTCACAATGTTCAAAGAGGATAAACTTACCGGAGGCGTTACCAATTTGGTTTTGATTTTTAAAGCCAGCTGTTACAACAATGCAGAGAATCATAACAAGCCAATTAACTTCTGGAATATATATGTGGTGACGGTACTTCTTTGATGTCTGTACAACTTTGACCCTTGGGAAACAGCCAAGTGCAAGCGCCTGCTTGATTAGTGAAAAAGTTGCGGTTATGGTGGACTGACTTGCAACAACAGCAGCTGCAGTAGCAACTATAAACACTGGCCAATATATGCTGTCTGCAAAAATTGATTCATCAGCATGTTACACAAGTAGAATTTTACTTTGTACAGTTTTGCACTACAAAACATGACCTAATTATACCAACATGTCTGTGTTATGTTTAATAGTTGAGTGAACAAACCTGGAATAGAATGGTAAAAAGCGTTGAACACATTATCAGAATTCTTCATGAGGTAGGCAGCCTGACCAGAATATGCTAAAAGAAGGCAAGGAAATACAACTGATGTGAAAGCTATCTGTATTGACAGGACTGGGAAATGGGAGAGGTCAGCAAAGAGTACTTCTGTTCCTGCAAGGGTTCAAAAATTGCTTGAATTTCTTGGGAAAAAAAATAATAATAAGGTACAGATCAGAAAATGGAAAATTGGTTACTGTCATAATGCCATAGAAGAAATTTACCTGTTATGGTAAGCATAATACCTCCTAGAGATGTCCAACCGTCTTTTCCTCCCCTCTTAAAAAATCGATATACATACATTAATTCAGTGGTAATTCAGTGGTAATTCCTAAGATTAGAAAGGTATAGAGGGAAAAGTCAAGCTTATGTATGGATTCTAGGAGCGCAGAGAACTAGTAAAGTAATATATTGGTTGAATGTTACCTTGACCGTTGTCATTTGCTCTACAGACAATAAATACATACTTCAGGAGGGGAATTAGAGTGAGGGAATATATGATGACAGATAAAGCTCCAACTAAATCCTCCGGGTCACTAATTCCATTAGGAAATGTATTGTAGAACACATAGAGAGGAGATGTGCCTAAATCACCATAGACCACACCGAGGCTTTGAAATGCAAGCTGCATAACCATTAATGTTGAAAATTTCTGAAGGAAACAAAAATCAATCAGCAAAAAGAGCAAAGCTAGTTCAGAAACAATACATGCAACATCTTCACAACAGGGTCATCGAATATTCCTAATTCCAATTCCTTGTTAGCAAATATCATTACATTTTTTCTCCCTCTAAACTTTACAACCAAAAATGACCAATTCCTCTGAGAAACAAAACACACAAAGCATAAGATCAACTTTTTTCTTCAGATTACCTGATCGCCCACTTTCCATCTCGACACGTGTTTCCCGACGGCCTTGATGGTTCCAGAAAAAAGGGGGCTAATCTATTGGGTCAATCAAACTTCAAATTGGACATAAAGATCAAAGCTTTGAGCAAAAGGGTCGAACCTGAGGGAAGGTGGCGCTGAAGATTCATTGCGGTTGAAGTTTAGAAATTAGAACTTACCGTTTCGAGGCAGAGGCACGGAGCAGAGGGAGTCTGAGGCAGAGACGCGGTGGCTTGGGGGAGGGCGGAGAGCGAAGACCTGCGGTGGAGCTGTGGTGGCTTGAGGGAAGGCGAAGGCCGAAGAGCTGCGGTGGCTTGGGGGAGTACGAAGAGCGAAGAGCTGCGGTGGCTTGGGGGAGGGCGAAGAGCGAAGAGCTGCGGTGGCTGGGTCTGTTTTGCTGGTTTTGGGGATCGAATGAATCGATCTGTTCTGCAGTGGCTTGGGGGAGGGCGACGAGCGAAGAGCTGCGGTGGAGCTGCGATGGCTTGGGGGATGGTGAAGAGCGAAGAGATGCGGTCGCTTGGGTCTGTTTTGCTGGTTTTGGGGATCGAATGAATCGATCTGTTCTGCGGTGGCTTGGGGGAGGGCGAAGAGCGAAGAGTTGCAGTGGAGCTTGGGTCTGTTTTGCTGGTTTTGTCGATCGAATGCATTCACATGTTTTGCAATCAAAAGAAAAGAGCTTAAAAAAAAAGGCCTAAATCCGCCTAGCCAGAAAGAAAAGAAGAGAGTTTGTGTTTAGGTTTCAGATCTCAGGGGAGTTTGTGTTTAGTTCAAAGGGAACTAAAATCTAGACGCGCCTAATTTTCGTCTCTTGGCGCCTTGGAGCTAGGTTAAGTTTGTAAATAAAGGCTACGGCAATTGCAGCGAAGCAAGTATTAGGAAAAATTTTGCTACGGCATTTTTAATGCCGTTGCCATTTAAGCATTTTCATGCTACGCCTCTCCTTTGCCGTCGCAAAATTTTTAATTTTTATGCTACGGCTCCCCTTTGCCGTCGCAAATTTTTTTTTTTTTTGCGACGCCTTGTTTCCCGTAGCAAATCTAGGACCATTAGCTACGGCATTTTTGCGCCGACGCTAATTGGGGTGGCCATTGCAATTATTTTTTGTAGTGTTGTAAATCAATATTAGTAGCTTAATGAAACAGTGTATCAGTTCATTAAGGTCAGTAATCCAATTCTTAGTGTTCAAGAAAGGCTACAATGTAGTGATACATTAAGAGTCTAACTAGGAGACCTATGTCCTTATGAATTGCCTTGATGGAAGGCTTTTGAGGTTTAGTCATCCTATATAAATAGATGAGTTTGGTCCCTGTTACCACCATGATTATTTTGCATAAGTTATGTCTATTGAGAAGCAAGGTTGGTAAGTAACAGAAGGCCATATTCAGTTGATCTTGTGTTTGCACTGCTGCAGAGATGGAGTCCATGTCAATTGTTGCTGAAGGTATGTCTTAATCCTTGTGTGATTGTTTTCAAGCATGTCTGCATATTATAGTGAGCATGGTTGTATGATTTTACATAAATATCCTTGCATTGGCTTGTAACATAAGCCAAAGAGAAAATAAAAGAACTAGAAAAAAAAAACTATAAGCTATAAGAAATTAAACTTGTGTGTAAACCATGTGTAATTAATACACAGGTGCAAAAATTGACCTTACTGTTGTAGCGCAAAAAAAAAAAAAAAAAAAAAAAAAGAACAGCTAGATTCTTCTAATGCAAGACATAGGAGAGTTTATATAATTACTATAGACAGATAGAGCTAGTATATATATATATATATATATATATAAAAGAGAAATATATAACAATATTCCTAGCTTTGAATTTTTTTTATATGGAGGTGCTGACTGCTGCTGCTATATATATTCTCTAATCTTGAGAATGGATCGAAGACCTCTTTTTCTGGTAGTAGAAGAGTCTTCCCCTGACCTAGAACGCAAGACTTATGTACTAATTAACAATAACTAATACACCTAATATTTAAAGTTCCATATTTTAATGTAGTGATGCCATCTGAACTTCCATTTTTGGGTAGCCCCTCAGTTGAATTACGGTCAATTGTAATAGCAACATGATATTCTTCAGAAAGCGCTGGCTCCTGAAGTAATTGTGGCTGTTCAGTCTTGAAATGTGCGACGGATGCTAGTTCGTGAACTGCTTCAGCAATCTTCTCAACACAAGCTACGACTTCAATAAGAAGTGACGCCACCGCAGCAGATGGTATTGTTTCCAGCAGATTAGCATCTTTCCATATGCCTCTTTTGAGTGACAATAACTTGAGGCTCTCAACTGCTGCTTTTGAGCATGCAATGTGGGAATCAGCTGATGATGACCGAGTCATTTTCTTGAGGGCTGCTGCTAATTCCTTCAATGCTTTTCCGGATTCAGTGCAAATATTTATGCATGGTTCTTGAAGAATTTTGCTTCGAATTTCAGCGGGCACCTGCATTAAAATGTCACGAGTTGGATTCACAAATTCATAATCATAACCTTAATGGTAGCAATGGTGTAAAGTAGGTTTTGGGTAGAGTATATACTTGGATATCAGTGTTCAGGTAAGTGTTCAGAGCTTCAATTTTATAAGCACATTGCCGAGTTTGGCTTCCAACATTCAAATACTTCTCCCATGGGTGGCCGAACTTGAACCCGCCATGACCTGGTTCCCATCTTGCCAAGTTAACCTGAAAAATAGAAACAATTATTATTTATTCAATACCGAACTAGCATTTAACCAAAACTTTATTTTATGGTCTCTACCTTTGCTACGAATACAGAATAGGACAAAACTCTTTTCGTAGAGTAAATGCTCGACCATTCTTCACAATATTCTCAATGTGGGATACCCGATCACCACATTTGTGTCAAGTCATATATATTTTCATGGATAGACAAGAGATTTTTTGTATAAAGTTAACTATTTATTTTGGATCACCATCTCACCGAATCTTTCATTTACTTTATCAAATTTTCCTTCAGTGTCGTATTTGCAAAAATTGAAGAAAATGCAAAACCATCTAATTGTGTAGGTTTAATAAACGGACGAAAATGCTAGCTAGTAAGCGATTGGATAAGTGAATTAGGGTTTTTTTTTTTTTTTTATAATTGTTTTGCGAAGAAGAACTTTTTATCGAGAATGAATTTAGAGTATGTCCCAAAGAATGAAAAGGTTCGTATTATGGATCTAACTAGTTCAGTCAGGACTTAGGAGATATTGTATGTATATTTGTGAAAATAATTTAAGTTCATTTTTTGAGATAAAAAGATATTCCAGTCCTCCTCATCTACATTTACTCACCATGGTTTCTTCAAGGCTTTTTGATGAAAGAACACTTTTATATTGCTGATTACTTAATGACAACCCATTCCCTTTTATGTCAAAGTATTCAAATCCAAATCCTGTAAACAACGTAAAAGTAGCGCTTAGTCAGTTGTAATCATATATCAAATATATGTGTCTGTTGTCAAAGCAAAAGGTAGAAAATAACAAAATGATTTATGAGGGAGGGGGGGCTTTATTTGGTATACACATGTACCTTCCATAAAGACCCCAATATTTTCCATGTTACCAGCAACCAAATTGTGGAGATCAACTCCAATCCACACAGGGCAGATGAAAATACAAACCATAATAGAAGTACAGCTTCCTATCGCAATCGTTGATAGCCTCTTGTGTGCCATATCTAGTACCTGTGTTTCGCGGTAGCCAGATACCGAAACCAAGCAGAAGGTCAGTGTGAATATCAACAGCCCGTAGTCATACCTTGCCTTCAATGCGGGGAAGAATCGCATGAAGGTCACACTGCAGCTGCCAAAGATAAAAATAGTTATTTTATGAACAAATTACGTTACTTATGTGCCTCAAATCTCAGTTAATTGGAAGCATATGTGTATGCATGGAACACACCTACAACGAAGACGAAAAATGCAATCAATATGGGCTCCCCGACTTCTCCTCCCCAAAGAGTTGATATCTGATGAACTCCAACAGCTAGAGCACCAGCTAGTAACGTTGCCAACATCCTATTTATACCCTTCCCTAGGGTTGCTCCTGGAAAAATGAAAGAATTAGAAACCAGAACTAATTGTTATAAAATTGTTCTCTCCGTTTTTAAGGCCAAAGTCACAGATACATATGATAATAGTTAACTGGCTAATTAGGTCGTTAGGAAAAAAAATATATATATATGTGAAGTTAACCTTGATTGACAAAAGTCGATAGACAGTATAAAGAGTACTGCTAAGTAAACGGGCGTCGAAAGAGTACTAATATTTTGGTAAGATTCAATGCTTTTTAAGATTAATTGGCGCAATACGTTCACATTTTTTTTTTTTTTGAGAAACTGGTCTGATACGTTCACATTTCGACTAGAAAAAACCGTAAAATTTAATATATGATTATCTTAGCTAGACTGTGGTAATTTATCAAGGTATGATCATCATTACATTTTTCACACTTAATGCTCAACCACTTTATTTTTTGATAGCCGAGGGCATTTAACAATCAGAATATACAGATACAGGCATTTAACGTCTATGAACAAATGCCTTACAATGGTGAAGATGACCTTCTAAAATTACACAGAGTGCTAGTCCTTACCAACCGAGAACTCAAAGACAACGACCACGGTCAAGACAGCCCACATTGCATCGTCACCTAAGCCATCATAAAGCGGTCGATAGTAATAAAAAAGAGACACCAACGTCAGAGCCAACCCTACTTTGAACGAATGCACAATCCTTCTCGGATCATCCTCCCCGAGCTTCTTCGCCTCCCTCGCCGCCTCCAGCACCTTACCCCATGATCTCTCCAGCACCGCCTTCAGCCACCGCACCACGTGACCGAAAGGCTCTCCGCCGCAGCTGCTGTTCTCCGTATCAACAAAATCTGCAGAAGTCATTTCTGACTGGAAATTAAAGCAAAGCAATGAAAGGGAGAACAAAAAAAACAGAGCTAGCTAGAGTAAAGTGGTGGTGTGTGAAAAAGCTCGATGGTAGAGTCATAAATATATAGAGCTGATATGCAAAATCTAGAAGACGAAAGAGAGACAGATGTTGGTGACTCGAAATGTGCGGCACATGCAATCAACACACTTTGATTAATGCGGTGGGGGGTGATTCGTACGGTAACGTACCGTACTAGGATGGTCAAACTCAGAAAGAGGTTCGGTTATCAAATTACAACCGTGTTTGGGGGAAGCGGTGTAGTTTGCATAAGGAGCACTCCTTATAAATAAGCACGTACTCATCTATAAATTACTTCAAGTAAACCTTGAGTTAGTGCCATTGATTCTGTCATGGGGTTCCATGAAATTGACAGATAGAAATTATAAGTTGACTATCAAAGTCGGGCCATTAATACTTGCAGAGAAGGAGGAACTGGATCTCTCGAATTAAGGTGATGGGAGTGCAAGGTGGCAAACTACTGAAGAAGGCTCCTCTTGTATAGAAATGAAAGCGTTTCTCAAGGTCATTGATCCTTGTGCCACCATTGAAGGCGATAAAAATCAGTTGGGAAAGGTGTCAAGGGAATAAGTTAAGAATTCCTTAGAAGAGGTGCAACGAAAAAACGTGGTACTTGATGGCACGCATTCTGAAGAGGACGTCCGCACTGTCGTTAAAGTGCGAAAGTTCAGGGTTTATGTTCGATCAAGCGTCAACGGTGCAACACCTCTTGCCTGAGGAAGGCCAGGGGGATGACCAGTCTGCAGTCGAGTGGAGTCACCGGCGATTAGTTTACAGCGCTGCCTAGAACCTTGAAGTTGTAGATGAGGTCGCTGCCCAAAACCTTCAACCTCAATCTCCTTCGACCTCAATCGCTGCCTAGAAGAGGTCTGGGCTGCCTTTGTCCTCAGTCCGGCACCATTCACGCCGCCGTCGCCGTCTGAACGCTGCTGCAGCGTCGACGTCCTCACTTTAGCGACAGTGCAGACGTCCACCCCAGAACCTGCCTATATATATATATATATAGAACTTTGCTCAGGTGCGGATATCCGCACCGAAGCAAAAAGGTACGGATTTGCCATTTTTTCCCACTTTACGATTATATTTTCACATGTTAACCGTTCAATGTTTAGTTCCTAATGTATAGATCATCTCTACAAAATTTCAGCCAATTTGGTGATCATTAAGGTATCCAAAACTGCAATTTACACGAACGGACCGAATCTGTCGAACCGGAACCGTTCATATTTATAATGGTAAATTGCAGTTTTGGATGACTTAACGATCACCAAATTGGCTGAAATTTTTCCGAGATGATTTATACATTAGGACCTAAAAACTGAACGGCTAAGATGTGAAAATATGATCGGAAAGTAGAGAAAAACTGGAAATCCGCACCGAAGCACAAGGTGCGGACGTCCGCACCCAAGAAGGCCTGTATATATATATATATATATATATATATATACAGAGCGGTTCCAAAGAGGACGTCCGCACTGTTGTTGAAGTACGGACGTCGACGCGGCAGCTCGGCTCGGGGCTCGACGGAGCAGCGGGGCTTGCCGGAGGGACTCCTGGGGTCGAAAGGACCTGTCTGCAGTCGGTGGAGTCGCTCGCGACGTGGTTGCAGCGCTACCCAGAAACCTGCAGTTGCAGGTGAGGTCGCTACCAGAAACCTGCAACGTACTCCGACCTCCTCCGACCTCCTCCGCTGCCCAGAATCGTCCGCCAAGCCTCCGGTCTCCATCCGCCAAGCTCTGAGTCGTCGCCGCTGCTGCTTCTCCGTCCGTACTTTAGCAAAGTGCGGACGTTAGCTTTAGAACGGGCCTATATATATATATATATATGCGCGCATGCTTCTTCTTAACATGGTTGTTGGGATTAACTTAGAATTTCAGTTTATAGGATCAGCATAGTCCCAAAGTTAGAAAATCATGTATAACGTTAGTGATATGAGTTTCTGCAATGTTAACTACACTCTATGACTATGGCATATTCTCTCATTTTCAAGAAAAACTAACCTAGCGGTAATGACTTGGCATTGAGCACACAGGGCCTGAGTATCGCCGTCTCTTTACACGTTGCACATCACTTGTTATGGTCGGTCATGATGAATTCTTGATGAGTCCACTAAACCGAACCTGAAGGAAACCATACCAAAAATAGGCATAACAACTTAACAAGCCGGTATCAAATTCTTGAAAGAGAAAAATTCACTATCAGTGCCCACACTTTGGTGCCAAGGTCAATTTAATATTCACACTCACAATTCTACTAATATAATACCTGAAGTCCTATTTTGATATTTACGTGATGCTTCCGTCCAACTTCCGTCAAAATTCCATTAAAATAATGACGTGTCAAGCACTTGAAGACCACAGAAAGAGTAAATGACCAATTTACTTTTTTTTTTTTTGTTAATTCATTTCTTCTTCTTCTTCTTCTTCTTCATTTTCACATCCCAGATTTCTTCTTCCCCTCACCCGCCGAAGCAACTGCCATGGAGTCATTCCCAATTTCTCATCCCATTGTTCTCATTTCTAAAACCCCTCTCCATAGCTTATTCTTTGTTTTCGATCCATTTAAACCCCCAAACCCACGAATCCATACACGAAAGTGTGGGTATCTCAGTTCCTCAATAGTGTATGGATTTCTGAACTACTTCTTTGTAAGGATAACAATGCCATAAGAAGAAACATACATGGCCCACTCAACAATTGCATGTTTGTGAGAGTTCCTACATCTAGATATGTCAGATCCAAAGCAACTCATCTCTTGAACTTCTAACTCAACTCGAAGCCAATTAACAAATCTAAGCAATGAAGGTTTACGGCATGCAAACCTATGCAAACCAATTAACAAATCTGGTCAGATCTGTCATGCCTTTTCTGCCTCTCTCTTAGCCCGAAATAATCATGGCTTTGGGCATGGCTGTGATTAGATATGATGCTATTAGAAATGCCAGTTGAGGAAGATGCACGGTCAAACTTCTGATAATCGCCTGAAACAGAGTGGCGGTGGGTTTGATTTGGAGAGGGGTTTTAGGGAGTTGGGGTTGGAGGAGGAGAAGTCCTTGTCGAGGGATCATGAATTGGGGTTGACAGCAAGGTCAAGGCGGGAGAGGAGGGACTTGAGGGAAGGGTGAGGAGGTGGGTCCCATTCTTGACGACGGTGCGAAAGGAGAAGATGAGGAGGGAGAGGAAGAGGAAGGTGAAGAGGTTGGAGGCGAAGGAGGCCGAGGCTTGGTGGAGGAGCTGCGACATGCTGCGAAGGTGGTGGAACAGCGGGTGGTAGTGGTTCTGATCGCTAGGACCCAGTCTCTGATCGTGGTGTCTAACACGAGATCTGCCGCCATTATTGGAGCTCAGAGGATTTCTTCAATTTTGAGTCTCTAGTCGAGTGATCTGGTTCTCTCGATCTTCTATCAATTTAGGATTTTTTTTTTTCAATTAATGGTAATTGTTTCTTTTGTAAAAGTAAATTGAGATAGAATTGGTCTACTCATTTCATTTCATAGTCCCTTTATATAGGGATAGAATTACAACGGAAATATCGATTACATTAATGATACTAAATACTGATTGATTCCGTAATTGCGCTGATTGATGGTAATCACTGATTCCTTGATTCCTTCTCCGTCATTTGATTTGACGAAGACACACAATATGTTTTTCTTTTAACACTTCCCCTTCTACCAAGTCAAAGACGAAATGGTTCATGAGTTGTTGTCTCACTAAAAACCTTGCCAAGCAACAATAAAAACCCTGTGGGACAAAAAATACACCTTGGTCGAATGAAAAGAGCACAACACACCTTTTACATTTGAAGATGACATGTGTATGTTAGACTCCCCCTAACGTCTACACCTCCCCCTAATCGTTACATTAATCAAGGGAGCTTGGAAAGTCTTCACATTCCTATGCTTTTCACATGTTTCTCAAATATGGCCTTAGGCAATGATTTGGTGAATAAATCTGCCACATTCTTCTCATACCTTACTTGATTCACTTGAATCTTGAGGAGGGCCTGTTGTTGCTGATTATAGAAAAACTTTGGCGATATGTGTTTTGTATTATCACCCTTGATATATCCTAGCTTCATCTATTCGATGTAAGTTGCATTATCTTCATAAATGCAAGTAGGCTCTTCAGTGGTAGAAATTCAAACCACTAGTCCCTCGAATATGTGTAATGATAGCTCTTAACCATATACACTCACGAACCGCCTCATGTAGAGAAATGATCCCTGAGTGGTTTGAGGAGGTAGCCACAGGGGTTTGCTCGGTTGATCTCCAAGATATCGTTGTGTTCCCAATGGTAAATACATAACCAGTTTGGGGACGACCTTTATGTGGGTAAGAGAGATACCCAGTATCAGCAAAACCAACCAAAACGTCATTTGGCGTTTCAGTGTAGTGAGTGGCGCTTTTGCCATCAACATTTCCTTTAGGGATTGCAGTTCCATCTGCGGTCCCTCTTGTCTCTCTATAAGGAAAGAATAGTCCCAAGTCAATGGTTCCTTTTAGGTATCGAAAATGTTCTTGATACCATTCCAGTGACGCTGCGTTGGCGCTGAGCTAAATCCAGCTAACAAGTTCACTGAGAATGCAATGTCTGGTCGAGAACATTAGGCTAAGTACAATAATGCGCCTATTGCACTTATATAGGAAATTTCAGCTCCCAACACCTCTTCGTCATCTTCCTTTGGACGAAATGGATCTTTCCTTGCATCCAAACTTCGACTGATCATGGGAGTGCTAGCAGGAGGCGCTTTGTCCATGTTATATCGCCTGACTTTTGGACATACGCAGACTGGTGGATTAGTATTCCACAAACTCAGTGGTCTAGTTCAAGGCCTAGATATAATCGAGTTTTCCCAAGATCCTTCATCTCAAATTCGGATTACAAGTAGCTCGCGATTTCTCTTATTTCATCAAGAGTACCTATTATGTTCATATCATCGACATATACAGCTACAATTGCAAATCCGGAACTTGTTTTCTTTATGAATATGCAGGGGTATATTTCATCGTTCTTATATCCTTTCCTAATCAAGTAGTCACTTAAACGGGAATACCACATCCTCCCGGATTGTTTCATTCTGTAAAGTGAGCGTTTCAACTTAATTGCAAACGCACTCCGTGGTTTATAGTCACTTGACTTGGATAATGTAAGGCCATCAGGCACTTTCATATATATACCTGAATCTAGATCCCCATAGAGATATGTAGTAACCACATCCATGAGCTGCATTTCCAGTCCTTCGGAAATTACTAAGCTAACTAAGTAGCGGAACGTTATAACGTCCATTAAGGGAGAGTATGTCTCCTCGTAGTCAATTCCAAGGCGTTGTGAGAAACCTTGTGCCACAAGGCGAGCCTTGTACCTCAAGACTTCATTCTTCTCATTACGCTATTTGACAAATACTCATTTATGTCCTGCAGGCTTTACACTTGGTGGGGTTAGCACTACCTGACCAAATACATGTCTCTTTGTCAGAGAATCTAATTCTGCCTGGATTGCTTCTTTCCATTTAGGCCAATCTGCTCTTTGTTGACATTCTGCAACAGAGCATGGTTCGATATCATCGTGCTTTATGATTCCTTGAGCAACAGTATATATCATCAATGTGTATGGAAGATATTTCTATCAACTCATACGCACTCTCATAGTCCTTTGAGATTTCTTTGTTCTCTGGAATCATTTTAAACATCAGAGCGTCCTCCAGTATTGATTCATGGACATAACTATAATAAGATACAATCTCATGAGAAGGATTCTATTCATTGATGATTGGTTTGTGCCATACTCGCCCTCTTCTTCCTTGGGTGAGTGTCAATCGAACCAAGTGGCCTCCCCCTCTTCCTTGGGGAGCCACAGCCTCAACCACACCTCCACTAAGTGTGGTTGCAGTGCCTCTATCTACTGCACCGTGCCCCTTGTTGGGGACTTCTAACCTTATAGTCACAATTTGCAGCTGGTATATGTGATCTCGTCACTTTTGCGATATCAGTAAACGCATCAGGCATCGAATCTGTTACGTTCTGAAGATCGATTATTCTTTTCACTTCACTTTCACTTTGTGAAATGCAGGGATCAAAATGAGACAAAGTGGGGATAAACCACGACTATTCCTGTCATTCCCTTGAAAATCCTTTTTCCTATCTCCCCCTAACGACGGGAAGACTGTCTCATCAAAGTGACAATCCGCAAATCTAGCGGTAAAAAGATCGCCTGTCATGGTTTCCAAATGGCGGATAATTGTTGGGGATTCGTATCCAACATAAATACTTAATCGTCTCTGAGGACCCATTTTGGTGCTCTGTGGGGGAGCAATAGGCACATATACTGTGTAACCAAATATGCGTAAGTGTGAAATGTCAGGCTCATATCCAGTTACCAACTGGTACGCAGATAATGGTTGGCTAGCAGTGGGTCTGAAACGAATAAGTAAAGCTGCGTGCAATATTGCATAACCCCAGGCAGATATAGGCAAGTTGGTGCGCATAACCAATGTCCTATCCACCATCTGTAGCCTTTCGATGGTGGCTTCTGCGAGACCATTTTGTGTATGCACATGGCGTACAGGATGCTCTACGTCGATCCCAATTGACATGCAACAATCATCAAATGCTTTTGATGTAAACTCTCCAGCGTTTATCAAGCCTTATAGACTTGATAGGGTGATCAGGGTGGTGAGCCCTTAAACGTATAATCTGTGCTAGGAGTTTTGCAAATGCAGCATTACTTGTGGACAATAAAACGACATGTGATCAGTGTGTCAAAGTATCCACCAGAACCATAAAATACTTAAAATGGTCCGCATTCTGGATGGATATGTCCACAGATATCTCCTTGTATTCATTGTAAGAATGGAATGTTTTATTTTATATCTTTAGCATAGGAAGGTCTCGATCCTGTTTTTGCTAAAGAGCAGGCTTTGCAAAACGAGTGATGTGCCTTTGAAATAGTCATTGAGGCATAATGGGAGGGAGGTAGTGCTTCTTGTACTTCAAAAGGCAATGACTGCATTTGAGCAGTAGTAGAACCGACACCTTGCAATGTGACTGATTTTTGTCCCATTTTATTTTTCACTCGAAATAAGGGATGTCCATATGAGTTCGTTAAAATACGGATCATCATGTCATGACCAGGGTGCCCTAGGTAGTCATGCCAAAGCTTGTATGAGTCAGTGTCCCATATTTCATTGTTGGTGACAGCATAGGATTCAATGATCTGAATTATAGCGAGGTACAGTCCACTAGATTGACTCATAAATTTCTCTAAAATGCGTTTCCTTCCACATTCATTAGAGGTAATATAAAGGTATTCAGTTCCATTCTCACAGTGTGTTTTTACCTGATAACCGTTGGCACGAATATCTTTGATACTTAACAAGGTTCGATTAGCTCTTGGTGCATACAGAGCATATCTCATATTCTTTAGAGTATTTGTATTTAGGTAGAGCGATAATCTTTTCATTTTAATAATTTTTTCTTTAGATGTATTGCTTTACATCTTTATAGTGCAATTTCAAACCATGTAAATATGTGTAGTAAATAAATTTGAATAAATTCAGTGCTTCAGAATAAAATTCAAAATTTATTAATAAGCCAACAGTAATCAAATCAAGGTCTTTGTTTAGAAATCTAATTCATCAAACCATTCTTTAAGACCAAATAATAGTCTAATTAAAAATGAGGCATTATGCCTTCACATCTGTCTTTGAAAAATAAATAGATAAAGTAGGTCAGTCAAAATCTAGTGCATCCATTGACTGAGCAAGTTCCTTGTTGCCATTGAGGTATGCAATTATGAGGTTGACATCTGGGTCATGGCTTCCTTCGTCCATATAGTGAGTTTCTTGTTCTTTAGACTCCCTATATCTCTTATAAGTGTCTGAAACTATGTTGCTTGCTTGGCAGTTCTTGTACCAATGTCTAATGACTCCACACCTATAGTATGGTTCATTGCCAACTCTATCTTGTTTGACTGAAGGGTTCTTAGGTGCCTTTCCACGTGGTGCATTGTTCCCACGTGGGTAGGCATCAACACATCCAAACCCCTTTGCATTGGAGTTCTTTCCACCTTTTTTTTTTCCATAATTAGCCTCGGGAATTTTCTTTGTCCCAGTGAGCCTGGTATTGTTGTCTAAGAGAAGCTCATTATGCCACTCAGCCACTTGCAGTAGGCTGATCAACTTATTAAAGGTTGTGATTCTTTTGTTGTCATACTCCAGCCTATACTGGTCCTCTAGTATAAACGCTGAAGTACGAAAGGTGGAAAGAGTCTTGTAGATCATATCATCTTCTGTGATTTCCCTTCCACAGAAATTGAGACATGCCTGCAGGCGCAATATGTCCTTGTTGAAGACATTGACTCTTTTATACTCAAGCAAGCGGATTCCATTCCACTGAACAACTAGTGCTGGGAGCAAAGTGTCATGAATGTTCCCAAAACGTCATTTAAGGGCATCTCACAGTTCTTTGGGTGTTTTCAACTGAAGGCACTCCCAGTGTAGGCTAGGATCAATATGTCACCTCAAAAACATTAAGGCATCTGCTTTCACCTTATTAAATAGTTTATCATCTTTGGGGTTGGTAATGGTGGCGGTGTAGTCTTTTGCCACAAAGGTAATTTCTACATCTGAAACCCAACGGTGGTACTCAAGTTCTTTTTAGTCCAAAATGTCAAACTCAGGTCGAGTTGGATCAGCCATCTACATAAAACAAGAGGGAAGATATAAATTACGCAGTCCTAAAGACATCCACGTAAATTATTTTTCAAAAATATGAATTTAGATTTCAAGACCAAGATTCGTAATGGTCACATTTTTCGATGCCATGTGAAAATACCTTATCACAGTAAGTGTGTATGGATAATGCGCATGAATTTTCATTATCATGGCAAAACGGATTTTATATGTTGCATTCTAAAAATTAATCATAGCACATTGAAACATAGCATATATAAAAATAAACTACATGGCATGCTCAAATTTCACAAATATACAACAAATTATATTCTACACATAATAATAGCAAGAATATATCATGCATAAAATAAAATGTAAACAATAGCATAATACAAAGCATGCGTAGGCATAATTTATATATGTGTAAATAAAAATAAGAACATGCTCAAAATTTCATAATAAACCATAAACAATAAAATATAAAACATGCTTAAACATAATTATAAATCATGCTTAAATATAATCATATAAAACATAAATAATACGGCATGCTTAAAATGATCAAAATTATGTAACTAAACACGCTCAAAAAATTCTAATTATAAACAATTAAATATACAGCATGCTTAAAGCTATAAATAAAATTCACATGCTTTAAAAGTATAAAGTAAATAAATAAAACATACTTGGTTGTGAGAAAATAAAACAATCCTAGCACACGCGCGTGTTGATGCAGGCGTGCGTAGCGATGTTTTTGGGCTTGAGAAAAACTGGGCCGCTTCCTCTTTTTTCAGCAGTGGGCCACAAGGCCTTGTTTTTTTCTTTGCGTTTCTCTTTTTTTTCTGGGCCGCATGCCTACTTCTTTTGTTTGTTGTTTTTTTTTTCGGTTTGGGCTGAGTTTCTTTTTTCTTTCTGTTTTTATTTTTTTCTTTGGGCCTTCTGTTTTTTTTTTCTTTTCTCTCTTTTTCTTTCTTTCTTATTTTTCTTCTCCTTCGCGTTTCTACCCTCTTTTCTTTCTGGATTGCAGATGATAGCGAAGATACTGCAGGTTTCGGGGCGTTACAGCAGCGGTGCCGGGACGGTGGGTGTGCGCGCGGGTGCTGGGTAGTAGGGAGGGAGGCCGTTCGTGGAGGCCGGAAGAATGATTTGAAGAGGCTGATCTGTGGGGCTGCTCTCGTGGCGGAGGGGGGGCTGGCTGGAGGTCGCAGCGCTGGACGAGGGAGGCTGTTGGGTTGGGCCGAGGTTGCAGTTGGGATGGACTGCTGCTACAAGGCAGGATCAGTAAAGTGAGCAAGGCCCTGGTGGAGGCTTGGAGCCGCTCGGACTGCTGCTGGGATCTGCTGCAGGAGGGTTTGGCTGGTGCTGCGCTGCTGCAAGGCGCTGGGATGCAGGGTGCTTGCTGGGCTGTGCGAGCTCCGGCGGTGTAGGGCGCGAGGCGGGCGTCTGGGCAGCTGGAAGAAGGATCTAGGCAGTGCGTTTGGGCAGCAAGTGGCCTAGGCTAAGTTGGAGGCTGGATTTTTTTTCTTTTTTTTTGGACAACAGAAAAGAAGAAAAAATTTTCTTCTTAGAGTTTTGATTTTTTTCGACGGAGACGGAAAGAAACTAGAAAACTAGAGTTTTTTTCTTCTTGACTATTGGCTCTGAGCATGCTGATAACGTGTAAAAGTAAATTGAGATGGAATTGGTCTACTCATTTCATTTCATAGTCCCTTTATATAGGGATAGAATTACAACGGAAATATCAATTACATTGATGATACTAAATACTGATTGATTCCGTAATTGCGCTGATTGATGGTAATCACTGATTCCTTGATTCCCTCTCTGTCATTTGCTTTGACGAAGGCACACAATATGTTTTTCCTTTAACAGCTTTAGATTTTTTAATTATTTTTATAATAGCTTTTGTAAAAAGACAATTTTATCCTTGAATGTTTAGTCACTACATGGTACATGATCATTTTTAATGGAACCTTGAGGAAATATTGACGGAGGCATCACGTGAATATCAAAATAGGACTTCAGGTATTACATTGGTAGAGTTGTGAGTGTGGGTACCAAATTGGTCTTAGCAACAAAATGTGGGCACTGATAGTGAATTTTTCTCTTTTTGAAAATTACCATTTGGGCTCAAACTATACCAAATCGAGAAAATGGGACATGCCGCAGTTATGGTTATTGGGTCCTGCCCATTAAAAAATAAATAATTTTACTTATTTTTAATTTATATTAATACTTGTTGTTCTGTAATTGGTTAGCTTATCGAGTATGAACTCGACCACACTGGATTACACAAAGAATTGATTATCCCTAATCTTGAGTAAATGAAACCCCAAATCCCTAATTTTCTTCCCAACTCTCTCTCTCTCTCTCTCTCTCTCTCTCTCCCCCTTCCGCCCTCTCTCCCACCTCGTCTGATAGAGAACAAAGATTAAGTCATTGTAAGCCATCGATTTCTTCTTCCCTCATCTGATAGAGGACAAAGATTAAGTCGTCAAAAGCCATCGATTTCTTCTCCCAAAAACCTCGAAAGCCTAGACCTTCCTTTTCACTCATTTCTCCTCCCACCATAACGTCGACCAGGACAGAGAGAGGACATGTATGACGTTGCACCACCATCACCGATTACTGCAAGAGGTTACTGCAGCACAAGGAGCTTGACTCCCAAGTTTGCGCAAGTCAAATTCGCATTCTAAACCCTCTTCTATCGAACTAGAAATGTCTCGAATTTGTGAATTTTTAGTCTTTTCACTTATTTAGGGTTTCGATTCTGATTTTTAATTGAGCCGATTGGGTCCTAATTTTGTGCCCTAGCTGTTAATTTTGTTTGATGTAGTTTCTGGGCAATGGGTTTTTGTGTATTGTGTTATACAGAATTTATTCGAGTCTAAATTGCATGTTTTGGATTTGCAGTGCAAGAAAACTTGCGATTAGCTAAGGAGTTTGGGAAAACTGAAGATGATTTTAAGTCGCTTCAAAGTGTACGTTGGTCAGATTATAGGGGAAGTTTTGAGACTTCTCGATAATGAACACTGTAACTTTGTTAAGTAATGTTTTTATTTAAATAGGTACACATGGTCGATCACTTTCAGTTATTGCTTATGTGTTCATCATTTGAGTTTGACTCAAATGTGGTTTCATCAATTAATTCTGCACTAGTGTCCATTCATGCAGCTTTAGCAGTAATGGTTCATAAACAGATGCCAAAGCAGTTGCATAAAGAAGAGGTATATGCTCTATATTAAATTTTCTTTTTATATAGTGGAGATCGATCTTTATGTGTGTGTGTGTGTGTATGTGTTTAAGCTTTAAAAGTATTTTCATATTGGCGAAATGTGTTTGTTCTTGGCAATATGCTTCATCATTTTATGTGCTCGAGCCAAGGTATGTGAATTTGTTTATTTTGAGAATCAGAGAATACTGATAGCATTGAGCCATCCTCAAGTATAAGGGCCAAGTTCTAGAATAGGGGGATTAAGTAAGGATGTTGAACCCACGAGGATTGGAAAATCAATTCCTAGATAGGGAAAGCTTAAGGAAAACTAGAAAGAATGCTCACAATTTACAATTCACAAAACCAAAGCTCATTACAAGTTGTGGCAAGTGAATGATGTAATGCACAAATGGATAGTGAATGTTTGAGTGATTGGTTGGTTGACTAAACTAAATGCAAGGAAAGTAAACTAAAGACTAGCTAAGCTAAGGTTGTAGAAAAATGGATGGGAGTTAGGGTTTGGATTGTCTACCACTAACCTCCCTTGATGCAACAATGCAATTAAATATGAATGATACTAAACCTACTGTCCAGTTACCCTATTAGCATTATGATAAGATTATTAAGGCCTAAACTCCTTTATTAACTCTAACCGGATAAGTCTAAAGTCTACCTGGGGACAAATTCAATTACCGGATAGGTCTCAATTCTTTGCCCCTAAATGCATAAAGCTTAGTCCTCGTTTGGTTCGTGGAAAGTAAGCATCAGGAAAGGAACGTTGTTCCTTTCCTGTGTTTGGGATGCAAAAGGAAAGGAAATACTTTCCTGAAGCAAAGGAAAATAGGGGGGAAAATGGTTCCTTCCATACTCCAAAGGAATCACTTTCCTCCCTTCTTTCCTTGCATTTATTACTCACAACATATTATTTTATTCCATTAATTACATACTTTTTAACAACTTTTCAGATAACTTTCCTTACATTACCAAACATCGGAATGGAAAGTTCTTTTCCCTTCCCATGGGAAAGACAAAAGAACTACTTTCCTTTCCGCGAACCAAACGAGGCCTTAGAGATTAGGTAACTAAGCAAGCAAACCAATCCTATATCTAGGTCATTTTAGCTCATTACCCTCACATACATCCATAGTTGATATCTAGCCCTCCTTTGAAATTTTTTATCCTCAAACTTCCAACTTTGTCCATCTTATGTTTTTTCTCTTTTCATCTCTACAAGACATCACCCATGTCCCTTCTTCCTTGATCCACATGAATCTCATATTCAAACACAAGATATAGATCTGAAAAGTTTAGCCATTGAAAACACAAAATTATACAATGAATTAGCCAATATTATCCTTGAAGAACTGGTAGTTAAGAGCGTATTGCACTATATATATGACAAAACTAAACAGATAAAATTGAAATCTAAGAAAGTAAAAACATACTTTTGAACTAGTAGATTAAAGCAACGAATTAAGACAAAAATTAACATTGAATCATCAATTCCAATTTTGAATTTTCAAATTAGATTATCCACTAAAAGAAATGAACACAATCAAATCAAGATTTATATGAATTGACACGAACACAATGAAATTAAAATTCATATAAATGTACACGAACACAATCAATTGAAAACACTAACTCTAGGAGAGTGGATCGATCGAGGAGGTGTAGGTTGAGCATAGTTGTTTGTTTTAAATGGGATAGTGTTTGTAGTTTTTTTGTTCAGTGTTAAAAGAGAAATATTAAAAGTTCAAAAAGTTAGGAGTTCCAAATGCTAACTTTAGAGGTATGAATAGAAGCACTCCTAACACAAATTAAGAGTGGAACAAGAAGGCATGTGCAATGAGAAGGAACTAAAGGCTGATATTTTTATCCTTACGAGTGATGTGGAGGGGTCTCTACATGCAATGGGCCTCTAAGTGACACTAATTGGAGCTTATTCAAACATACATAAAGGAGAGGCATCAAGGCACAATCACTTTTAAAGAATAATCAAGAGTGGGGCGAGGGGGAATGACAACAAAATTAAAGGATGCTATTGATGTAGCTTCTGGTGGCATCCCTATTGTCATAACAAGGTGTTGTTCAAGACTTGGTTGGTTACATTTTATGAAATTTTGTTAGAAAACTAGTTTGCTGATGGAATGACTTTGTTGGTATATGGATGAATGTTTTGGATGTTTACATCAGTGAATGTGTTTTGGATGTGTTGTCATTTGGACCGTGTACAGTATCTCACCCTACACAGATATGGAGAGGAGTGGGATTGCCACTAGATACTCCTTCAAATTCTAGAAGGCCGCCTCACAATCTGGAGTCCAATCAATTTCCTTTTTGTAGGTCCTCTTCATAACTTTGAAGAATGGGAGGCACCAGTTAGTGAGCTTGGAGATGAAGCGGGATAGCGCGGTTAGCTTGGCCTGGAGGCTCTAAACATGCACCTTCCACTCTGGGGATTTAATGTTGAGGATGGCCTGCACCTTATTGGCGTTAGCTTCTATGCCCCGCTAGCTAACTATGTAGCCCAGGAATTTGCTAGCGGTGAAGCCAAAGAAGCATTTCTTTGGGTTGGGGCGCATACCATAGGCTAAGAGAATGGCGAATATGATGCAGAGGTTTTCCATGTGTCCGTTGGCTTTGATGCATTTTACGAGCATGTCGTCCACGTATACCTCTATTATTTTGCCCAGGTGTTCCGCGAACATGGCGTTCATCAACTGTTGGTACGTTGCTCCGGCGTTCTTCAACCCAAAGGGCATGACATTGTAGCAGTACATGTCTTTGTCTATTGTGAAGGTGGTGCATTCTTAGTTAACGGGGTTCATTTTTATTTAGTTGTAGTCGGAAAAGGCATCCATCATGCTAAGCAGTTCATGTCCCGCTGTTGCATCGACCAGCTAGTTAATAGTAGCTGGAAACTATCTTTGGGGCACTCCTTATTGAGACCTTTGAAGTCTACGCACATTCGCCATTTTCTGCTGGGCTTTTTTACCATTACCAGGTTGGAGATCCATTAGGGATAGTTGACTTGGCGGATGAATCCAATGCCTTGTAGCTTTGCTACCTCCTCCCCTATTGTACGATATCTTTCTTCATCGAAGGCCTTTCTTTTCTGTTTGATTAGATAGAAGGATGGTTTGATGCTTAACTTGTGCGTAATAATGTCAGGGGAGATGCCTGGCACATCCGCGTAGGACCATACAAATACAGCAGCGTTTTCCGCATAAACTATATGAGCTCCGCCGCTATCTCGAGGGAGAGTTGTACGCTGATGCAGACTGTCCGCTCAGGGTGCTCGTCAAAGATGCTAATGACCTATTGAGATGTCTCTGGGTTGACATGTTCCTTTTTTACATACTTCTTCTCGTCATCTGGGGTCGTTGATTCTAACTGTCAGTGATAGGTGATTTCATACCGTAAGGATTTCATGACAGTGCATGGATCATGTTACCGTTGTTGAATAGCACTTTCGTGCTAGCTGTTGGCTTCCTTTGACACAGTCCATGTCGTTGGGTGTAGGGAACTTCATGAGGAGCATGTATCCGGCAATGATGCATTTTAACCTGTTGAGTGCCGGTCGGCGTAAGAGCTGAAATAGTCGACGACGATGAACTCAGTGTGTATCTCTAATGTGCATGGGCTGGCACTGATGGATAGGGGCATGTAGTCGGAAACCCAGTGGTTGTGTGACGTCGCTGGAGAAACTAAGCAGCGGTTCGTGGTCTTGTACTAGCTTTATGTTCCGCTGGAGTTAGTTGTAGCAACCATTGAAGATGACATTGATAGCAGATCCGCTGTCAACCAGGACCCTCCCCACTAACCATATGTCGAGTATTACATTGATCAAGAATGGGACGTTGTGGTGGAGATGATCTCTACGTTCCTTTTCCTCAGAAAAGGTTATGGGTTCCCACCCAGATCATGGTAGCGTAGCGGATGTTGCAAACTTCCTTAGGGTGGTTGGCGAGAGCATAGCGCTTCCTTGCCCTGCGAGACATGCTGCTGATGGGAGCGTTGCCATCGAAGGTGTTGATGCAGCACATGGGCTCGATATTGGCGACTACTGGAGGTGGCTGTCGCACCTTGAACTGTTCCAGCTTGCCATCCTCATACAGGGTCTCGATGGCTGTTTTAAGGGCATTGCAACTGTTGGTGTTTTGACCGCTGTCTTCGTGGTATTTGCACCACTTGCCAGTGTTTCTCGGTTTTTCCACTCTCGGGTTTTTTCTTGAGGGTGGCGATGGGATTTGATCCTTGCACTGATCGTATATCTCCTCATACGAAGCTGTGAGGACTGTGAACACTGGGTACCTTTGGGAGGACTCTGCCTGCTTGCTGCGGTGATCACTGTGGAAAAAGCGATTGGCCTTGTCGTGGTATTGCTGATCCTTTTTTCGTTTTCTTTGGTAGTTGTTCTACTACCATTCTCTCTTTTTGTCAATTGGAGGTGTGGCAGGAAATTTGTTAGCGGTTTCCTATTAGCTGGAGGAAGTCTGAGTTAACTTGGTAGGCGTTTGTGGAGGCGGTGGTGTTTCTCCATATGTGATGAACTCTGCCTGGGCGTGGAGGAGGGCCTCGCTCATGACGTGGTCATACGCAGCGTTTGGGTAATTGTAGTTTAGATGGTAGAGAAATGGCCTCTTTAGGAATCCTTGATTGAAAGCTGCCATTGCCATCGTTTTGTCAAGGTGATGGCACCGAGATACCGCAACTCTCCACCTTGTTACGAACACTTTCAATGTTTCTTCTGTACCTTGCTTGATGTTGAACAACTGGCTTGTGTTATGATGTCCTGCGGCCAAGAGGATGAACCACAACAGGAAAGCGTTTGATAGTGCATAGAATGAGTCGATGGATCTGGGTGGGCATTAGAAGAACCAGCTCATTGCCTCACTATCCAACGTCTAGCTGAACAAATGGCAGAGGGTGGCGTCATCGAATCTCTTGTTGTTATTTACCTTCTTGACTAACGGTGGCTCATCGGCGATTCCTTCGCTACCGTTAGTCATGGTGATTTTTATGGTGGGATGACCTTTTGCTCAAGGATTCCCACAGACGGCGCCAATGTTAATGTCTGAGATTCAACATTAGCTAAACCTCAATTAACGTTGGTCAGCAGGGTGGACCGCAACTTGTAAGGATCTTGGTATTTCCGCTAGCTATCAAATAAAATACACAGGGCGTAAGAGGGAGACCGCGGTTGGCGGTTTTCTCTACTCTGATGCCTAAGTTAAGTAATGTATTTACGTTGGCAGAATAACGTTAGGTAAGTAGTAAATGCTTATTTAATGAAGAGAGAGGAGTAGACCTTTAATAGGTGAGGAAGAGACTGATCTCTTCCATGTTTTCGACGTGGGACTTATATGCTTTTATTCCCAGCTTCTGATGCTTCAGCGAGGTGATATTCGGGCGACGCATGGCGGCACGTCAGCAACGATCTTCGGCTGAGCCTGAGCTCAGGCGATAGCCTATCTGGTGGTGTTTACATAAGTCACACCCTTGATAGCTGTTGGTACTGATGGCGATAGCATGGTCGTGGCTCATTATAGCTAATTATGGTTTAGGCAAATGCTCATGTAAGTACATAGCTTGCTTTTGCCATTTTGGAACAAAGTCGCTCAAATGCTCATTGGGCCTCTACTTGAGCATAAATAGGTCAGGCGTTGTGCAATAGCCGCTGCTACACAGGATGGACCGTCTGAGGAATTTATCTCTGAGTTCTTGGAAGCTATCAATGGAATTGGTAGGGACGTTAAGGAACCAGCGTAAGGCTTCTTCTGTCAGGGTTTCTTCAAATGCATGGCAGTCCACTGCGTCAGTGTACCGTGTCCCATGGAACGGGGACTGGAAGACCTCTAGGTGATGGTATGGGTCTCAAGTGCCATTATATTTTTTGATCTTGAAGGGCTCTGCTTCTTATGGACGCTTCTTGACTTGTATCCGGGCGTGAATGGTCTCATCTTCCCATGGAATCCCTCTGTTATTGGTTGCCAACAGGATCTGCCTACTGCATTCTCGATTCGGGCCTATAGGGCAGCGATAGTCTCACTCATTTAGATTAGCAGACGCGTGTTGGGATCAGGTGAGGGTATGGTTGCATTAGTGGTCGTAGCTGCATTCGTGCCTAACGTTCCTGCCATGTCGAGTATAGGTTGGGGTGGTGGCGCTATACCGAGTTGGTTGGGGAAGAGGGGTGAGTATAGGTAGATCACTTATGGACTTGTGCTTGTAGGTGTAGGGCCCGCAAGGCTTCCAGAAGTTTCTGCTGTGGGTGAGATGAACGTGCCAGCTAGGCCGGTACCCAAGTCTGTGGTTAGGACAGCCCCAGGTGTCAGGACACCACCAATAGTTGGTATCGGGGTTTCTTGTTGGCGGGCCCTGTCCAATGCCTCGTTATTCGCGAATCTCAGCTGGAGTGCCTCGCAGAGAATGTGGTTCTGGTTTGTCATATTTTCAACCTCTTGACGGGCTACTATGGCCATTGTGCGTTCGGCCTTAGCCTGTGCACACGTCTCTATGAGGTCAGGCATCACGATCTCGAGTGCAATGGTGGCATCGATCGTCATGACCGAGCGCGCTTCGGTATTTGGGCTGAGAAACTAGAGCGTGCGTTGGACCTCGCAGGTTGTCCCTTCGTGGGGCTTATCGTCGTCGTGTGTATCGGGGGTGTTGGTAGACATCCGTAAAGTGTGTCGTTCTGCCAGCAAGGAGTGAGGAGACTCCTTCTAGCACAAAATGTTTCAGCTGTCTTAAGAGGGATTTGATCCAGCTAAATTACGGGGTGTCTCGACCTGCAACTATCATCATCGGTCTCGCTTATCTGTAAAACAAACGAAGGTCAGATGGAAGACCGAGTGTACCGGCCTTCGACGCTCCGATGACTAAGTCAGTATTGTTATAAGATAATGATAATGGAAAGCGATAGTAAACAGTTATCTCTTTTGGTCGTTGGAGATGACCTTCATGTAGTGGATTCGTAGGAGTTTGGTTTCATTTCCTTAGGTGTGGGACATTTAGGTTCCCGATACCGTCCCAAGGGGTATCGGGATCTCTAGCTGGGAGCTCTTTCCTTACTTTGTGATGGCTAGACAAGACTTGTGCTTCCGGTACTTGTTACTGGGAAGTATATGTATACCAACAGAGTGACACCGCAGCTGTGAATGAGGGCTTGATGTCGACTTTGTGTCTTGCCCAGAAGCCATTGGTGAGATTTGTGAGGATGAAAGTAGCAAATGACTTGATTGTTAAAGAGAGCAGAACATAGAAGAAACACATCTTTTCTTTTGTCTGCACCATGAAAGAAAATATCAGCAATTTTAGGTGATAATTAACCAATTGATCATATACCTGTGATTTATTCGAAGCTTCTTCTACTACCGCAAGGTTGGCTTCTCTTAGAATCGAAGGTTGCAGCACCTCGGCTCCGATTGGATTTTGCTATGTGTTTCTATTGCTCTCTCGCTCTCTCCAATGTCTCGCTACTACTGGCCTTGAGCTTTTGCGTCTCTTTTTATTACTGCTGCTCTCTCCCTTTTGGTGTTCCCACTTTGTTGCTTCTGAACGTGCCTTTTTATATGCAACAATGGATTAAAAGATCAGCTGAAAATGACTCTGGCTTTCAATTCAAGTTTGAAATTTGAATAATCATAACAGCAACCAACTCCTATCTTTCCAAGTTGAAAGCTTGCAGTTTCTTTGTTCATTGGATAAAAATTTCAAATCTAAATCACGTTGACTTGGCCTCCAATCAGTAAGATATGAAGCTTATCCAAGACTTTAATTTTGAAACTTGAAAGCTTAGTAGAATGGAGCACAACTCTTCATCCACCCGTGAATATCTTGGGAGTTCTTTTTTTTTATTTTTTTATTTTATCTGTTTGGACTAAGGGACCTGCAGGTTTGCCTTTTCCTTTGTTTCTGCATGGTGTTGCAATGAAGCAAGGAGTCTTATTTTTCGTATTGTAGTAAACAAACCCATCAGTAGTTAACTTGGATACTACCACATTCTTCACTACTACACAAAAGGCATCACACGACTATTTAAAACGGTCGTCTGACATTGTCAATTTCCGTGGTCTATCGAGGCGTCGTCTGATGAAACGCTATCAGAAGACGTTTTTCAACCGTCGTATACCTATCATTAGGTCGACGGTATGCAGCTGAATCTGTCGTCTGATGCGATCGACAGATCTGTCGACAAGCTGTCGACAACAATTTGCCATGGTGTGACTTTTCTTCATACCACAGTTTTTATGAGCATTCGTTGTCTGTTTGAAATTTAGAAGTCAGTTTTTATTTTGTAACCGTCGTGTCTATTGTATACATACGATAGTTCTTTTGAGCCATCTGTTGTCTCTGTAACTAACAGGTTCTTATTTTGAAATTGTTGTGCATATTTTATTCATATGACAGTTCTTTTGATAAAAAGTGTGGTGTGAAGACTAAAATTAAATGTATGTGTTGCAACATCAAATTCACTCACATCTCATGCATCAAAACTCGGTCTCTTTTATTAAACAAAAAGCATAGCTGTACATTGGTATAACCTAGAACACATATAAGCAACAAAGGTAAAAGATATGCAAAGCTCCCTCCCAAATTACCCACTCCCTATCAACAGTTACCATTCCAGGTATTTACATTACTTCTGTTACATCATTCAACACCATATAAACCTTAATCTCTCTCCCTGAAGTGCCAATAGTTCTTTCATCACATTGAATGAGTGAATCTGCCTCTGAAATTAAATAAGTGAATCTGGCTCTGAAATTAAATAAGTGCAGCTAAGCGTTTCACCGCATTCCAACTCTTGCAACAGCTACCAAAGGAGACTCATAACCTATAGAAAAGTCCTGCATCATTTGTCACAAGAAACAATTAAAACACAAAGCATAAATTTTGACCAAGCTTGGTATGACATGTGAGCTACAAATACTGGTAAAAGAAAGAATTTCACATAAAAATTTCACAAGTTTTACAAATGACTAGAAAAACAAATTGAAGCTCATAGCTCATACAAGTATATTTCTTTTTCTTTTTTGGATTCAATTTCAGTCGAGTACACATCTCTTTCAGGCAATATTTCCCAGATTTTTTCCTCTTTCTCGCTATTGCTTGGATTATTAGATATATCATTTTGTAGTGCTACTGCTACATATACTAGATAGTGGCATGTACATGGTGCTTGATTACATGCTTATTCATGAATCACAATTGGAATTAAACAATATACCTTCATGGGATAGGTTAAGTGTTCTTAGCTGTTCCAACTTCCAAGTTGCCTAAAGATTCAGAGAGTTTGCCCACTATTCTTTTACTCGAAGCTCCAACTTAACCACTCTATATGTATCAATAGAATCATTCAATCCAAGATAAAATGAAGAGTTGCAAGTGGTACCTGGCCTTTACAGCAATCAGAAGAGAAATCATTTCCCCGGCCACCCACCTACTTTCGTTGATAAACCTGTCATGAAATCCTGCAATGCTTGAAAGTCATTTGGATTGCATGTCAGGTTCTGAGAGCTCAAAACTGGAGTTTGGAAACAAACCCCAGTAACAAGGATGACCACCAAGATTTTTATAACCTCCATATCAGATCAGACAAACACAATCACTAGGGAGAGAGGGATGATTCACAATCAATTAGCAGAAAAACCTATGTCAAGAACAAAAATTGCTGAAGTGGGCTAGAACTTGTTTAAACTGACCATGCTTGCTGCGAGCTTAAAAATATACATGCAAGAGAAAACAAATCCAGGAAGAAGAACAATAAAACAGAAGATTGATGACTTGTAGTTCTAGTTCTAGAAATTACACAACCAAATCTACAATATCAACCTACTCTATATACCAAAATACTTCACTTAGTCGAACAGACTCTCTATCAGTTATTCAATAGTAAATTACAGCAGACCATAACTAATCTATACATTGGACTCAATAATAAATTACAGTAGACCATAACCAATCCATACATTGGACTTACTAATAAATTACAGTAGACCATAACCAATCCATACATTGGACTGCAAACAAGCCTATTCAAGAAACCCAACAAGATTATACATTTTATCTATTAGTGATTTCAAAATCTAGCAATAAATACCACTCAGAGACTAACTTTTCATTGAAAAGGCCACTACAAATTTTCACAACCCTAAACAAAACAAAAAAAATTCTGAAACTACAACCCACTATTCAGCTCCAAAATCCAGAGCACAAAACAATAATAAGTCTATCTAAAACAACGCGACTTTAACTTCACATAGCATGATAAAGATGGAGAATTTAGTAGTACCTCCATAAAGCTTTTGTAAACAGCCAAAAATGGCCTCAGCACATCATGGTGTCCTTCATCAACTTAAAGCTCATTGGCTATTATTTCCTTCCCAAAATGCTGTAATCAAATTTAACACAAATAAGCCCAAACACTCACAAAACCCATACAGATAAATAAAACCCCAAAAGGATTGAACTTTAAAAAGTTAGCTTGTAAACCAGTCCAACAATACTCAGCTTGGTCTTAAACAATACATCTTTCAAAATGGACAAATATTTAAAGGTTAGCTCACTAATAGGCTTCAGAGGCTCTCAAGGACCCCCAACAAAAGCCTAGAAAGTAAACACCTTGTTACATATCAACACAACTCCACCTAAACTCATCAATTCCCATAAATAGGTCACAATTAACCATCATGCCATCACCATAGCACCAATCTTTAACTCTTCAAAACCCTAATTTGTAATCTCAATTCCCAAATTGAAGCAGAAAATGACAATAGAAATAAAGATAAAGACCTGAGCTTGCTTAAAGGAGGACGGCCTGAGGCGGAGGAGTGGGGAGAGAGGAGGAGATGTCGCCCGTGAAAGTAACCATGATGCCGCCGACAGCAGCACCCGCTGGTGACGGTGACGATAGCGGCCTCGACGGGTATGGATTGCTTGGAAAGCCAGGCGGGGAAGCCATGCTTGAGAGTGAATGGTACGGGAAATTGAAAATTTGAAACCCTAGAAAATTGGGGAATTCGAATTCAGCAGAGAGTGAATGGGGATCTAGAAGGGACATCAGAGGCATAAGAGTGAAACCCTAGTCGTTGTTGTTGAAGGAAAGTGGATGGGATTGAGAGAGAAAGGATGGGAAGGGCAGAGTTGGTTTCGGTTTTGGTTTGTTCGGGTCGGCGTTTGCGTTTGCGCTTGCGCTTGCGTTTGTTGAAGAGAACTGTGGGGAGAGGGAGAGCTGGTTGAAGAGAGAAGCCTCTGGGGCTAATTTTTTTATCCGATTGTATTTCTTTTGCTGGTTTAAAGCTATTGGGCTCTCATTTGGACGGTATCAAGTCTTTTGGAGAAGCCCTCAGACAATGGTTTTCTAATTTATGTCATCTGAATGCCAAATTTTAAATTTTGAGTTTGCCTCCCCTCTTAAACTGGCTGGGGGAAAATAGTTGAGAGTAGATGTGAGGGAGGACTTGTTTCTGTCTTGCAAACATATTGATTCATACCACAGTTTAGATTATCTGTTGTATCACCAACACATGTTTCAATCCAAGTTTGGAGTTTGGGGAGAAATTTGGCACCACTTAAATGGGGAAACTTGCTGTCTAGTAATCACTAGCCACAGCTGCCCGCGCGTTGCTGCGGGAGTTACTCTTGCTAGTGAACTGCTTAGAAAAGTAAATGATTGCATACATAAGAATATCATTGATTTTGTCTTGTTGGTCTGTACATTTGGTTTGTTTGACGGTGGTACAAAAATTTAGGTAAGATATATTTGATTTCAAAGGCTATTGTGAAGCGAGATACAATAGAATATTCATTTGGTGTTGTTGTGGCTTGCCAATCCATCGACTGTAATTCCCCTGAAAGAAGAGCTTGTCTTACTCAGTAGCAATTATGATAATTTCAATTTTCTTCAGAGTTCTTTTTCCATGTGGTTACTCTGCGGGTGTATCATGAATATGGTTAATACCATATTTACAGGCATTAAAGACATCATCTCTCTCTCTCCTTTGCGGGTATGTTTGCCAAACACAGGCTAAGCAAAAATTGTCTATACTTGCAATTAGAATCAACTAATTTACATCAGCTCCTTCGGTGTGACCCCTTGTTGATTGTATCTTGTCAGTTTCATCAGTTGGAGTAGTTACCAGCTCCTTTGGAATCTGATTTGAGATGTTCACTGGAAGTCAGAAATAATCATGTCAATATGAAAGTTGACTGAAGGTTGAGGTTTCAAGATGTCTAGCATAAACATTGAAATTTAAAATGTCTAGTTCATGTTATCTGTAAATTTTCAGTGTAAACTTCAAATATTGTTGCAAAATAAAAGAATCTATTTTGTAGAAAACCATTTTTGGTGTATCAGTGAATGCAGAGATGAGATGAGTAAGTTGAAAGAGAGAACTTATTGTAAAAATCCAATTCAGACAGACATGGCACAAATGTAGTATTATTATGAACATAATACATATAGCCTTATTGATTATTAAAATCCTGGGGAAATGATTATATTAATCCAGTTCAAGTAACTGTCCATCTTTAACAATATTAGATGCTGTGTTTCTATTTTCTTCCGGTTGAATATCGCATCTAAAAATCTTCTTTTCAACTAAACCATTGATTGTATTTCAGTAAATCTGTGCATAAAACTAAATATAGAATACTGCTGGATGTAATTTCTTGGGTAATGTCTTCGGTTCATATTGTTCACCAAAAAGAAAAAACAAAAAATTTCACATTATCTAGTTGCTAACCTAGCTTGAATCCTAGGTTTTCTTTCGAGATTTTAATCAAGAGAAAATGATCAGCATGTAGTCTATATCCATTCCAATTATGTGGCTTGTACTTGACTTCCTAGCAATGCTTCTACTCTTATGCATTTTCACTGTTAAGTTCTCATAAGCCTGTAACCACATCATATCCGTTAATTCTATGCTAGTTTGAAACTTTGAACTCAGAAAAATAGCTCAAGGTCATACCTTCTGTGAAAGAAACCGGATTTCCAAGCCTTGTCAGAGCAATTCTACCTTAGAAAACTGCAAAATTGTAAGATCTCAATCAAAATTACCAACTCCCATACCAAAATTTCATTTCCAAGTGAAACTATTCGGGTACATAAATGAGGTTGTGTATAGATAATAAGTGTACATACCGCCTATATTACATACCACCAAGCATAATCAACGACCTCATAGGTGGGCCCCGCGGCATGGTTAGCCCCGCCTATGGCATGCATCCGGTAGACCGACACTCGAGCTACGTTGCCGTGGTAGAGGTCGGCCAGTATCTAGTCGGGAGGCTACTCTCCCATGCTCTCCAAAAGGCTTCAAGAGAAGCAATATGTGTATTATGTCCCACATCGGAAATGTAAACTAGATGGGGACTTCCTTTAGCTATAAGAGGAAATCCTCCCCTTCTTAGAAGGGATGGATCCATGATCCCTATACTTGTATCACTACAAAGGTTACTTGGTCTCACTACTAGTGGAATCTCTCTAAGTGGACGTAGCCTTGCCTCAAGAGCAAGGTGAACCACTATACATGCTTGTGTCTCTCTCTCTCTCTCTCCCATCATGATCCACACTTAGTTCCAGTTCCGTATTCTCACACAGAAACATTGGCGCTAGAAGGAGGGGCCCTATGTTTGGGTATGAGCCTCCGACCTTGAGCAAGGGTCATGTACGGGAACCACCAATCATGTACGCGCAAGACACCTCCGACCTTGAGCAAGAGGAGCCATCGGGTACATAAGCCATCCGGTACCATGAACCCATCGGGTACATAAGTCCGGGTACATGGAGTGAGCGGGTACGCGCAGGACCCCGCATCCTCATTTCTACAACCAAGGTCGAACTCCCAGTAGTACCCGACCGGGACTTGTTGAGAAGGTCCCGCTCTTCGTCCTTTTCCAACATCCCCATCTATGTGGCAACACTGATACAGAAACTCCCTGGCAGAACCTGCACCGACTCACCATCTTTCATCAACTCAATAGCTCATCAGGCCAAGTCTCCAGCACTTTTGTCTTCTGGTACCCGGAACTTCATCTCGGCGACCCATCCCAGCAATATCTCATGCTGACCCATTCCGGGACCCAACCTCCTGGTAATACCTAAACTGCTTGGATCTCGTTCAGTGGCTCCCTGATAGCAATTCTACAACGTCCCAACAATAGCCTCGGATCCTAACAGACCTGCTCGAAGTATTATATCTTGCCCGTACTAGTACTCTCTCAGACATTGACAGCTTGAAATCGTCTCCTCTCACGGTACCGGCAGCCTCAATCCCAGATTTGCTTACCGAGCGGTCTCTCTCACGGTACTGGCAGCCTTAATCCCAGATTTGCTTACCGAGCAGTCCCTCTCACGGTATCGGCAGCCTCAATGCCAGCTTTGCTTACCGTGCGGTATCTCTCACCGAGTTACAATATATATATATATATATATATATATCTCACTTCTTGGTCGACCAGTCTCCGGTATCAGCAGTCCTTACCGGTATTCCTGCCCTCACCGGTACCCCCTGTGAGCGATATTCACCCGCAAATCTTCTCTTCACACCCAACAGCCTAGTCAAGAGACCCGGGCGGCTTCTGTTCCATCTGATCCCATTGACCAAACTCAGGCACAGTGCAATTCTTGCATGCCCAGACAGCCAGACTTCATAACAACAATGAACATCTCCGAGTTTGCACTAACCTAGTTGAGCATCATCAATTCAGTCTGACTATCAAGGGCCAGCAGTTGTGCAAAAAAAAAAAAAAAAAAAAAAAAGAGGAATTTTTGGCACCCGAGTATCTACTCTGGACACCCAGGCCAAACAACAGAGCATCTCTTGCTTCAGCTACGTGAAGATCAGTCTCACTCGATACCCTGTCGTCGACATCTCTGTTTCTAGAAGCTGAACCTGTTTCCGGCACCCAAGAGGGGCCTCTTGGTGGCTTCCCGGGAATCCCCCTCTGAGAAATCATCAAACAGTTCTTGGTGCCTTGATCCGTCTAGGTCCCGTTGACTTGTCTTGCGGCATTTGCAACTTATGCAGCCGATATTCAGTTCGGTCAAGTACCGTTCAAAAAAAAAAAAAAAGTCTAGAGAACTTCTCTGGGCACCAAGAATCCCGGATCATCACTTATTTCACCTCAAGGCAGCTCACCGGCAACATAATCACTCCTTCACCTGTCGGTGGGGGGGGGCCTGCTGAAATCACTGTCTGCCCTATATACTCTGCAGCATTTTCTGAGATAAGTTTTTTTCTTCTTGCTGTCCTTTATGAAGGCTCCAAGCCTCAGAGCATGCTTCATGTATATATGACATGACATCTGTTAGCATGTCTACGTGTCCTCACCACTACGTGATACATGTTAGGGAACGTGTACATGTGATTCACATCAGGTTACATGCTTATGTCAAACATAACTGTTATGTATTCATTCATTTGGGCTAGCTGACAAAAAAATCATTGATAATTAATTTGTCCTTCTACATGTCATATACCGAGCATGTCCAAATAGTATTATGCACATTGGCCCATAATCAGCTAATTAAGGCCGTCAAGATTAAGTTTCACTGCACTCAGTTTTTATTTGCTATGTAAATGACATGACTCAAGCATATATACCGTCGTACTGGTACACATGTCAAGCATGGCCCTGTATACATATCTACTTTCAAAACATATATACACACCAGTCAAGCACATTTGCTCTAGTCATATGCGGCCCACCACACCGCACAAATATATTATTTCAGGATAATATCAATTCTATGTGATATATTCTTAATTATATTACCATGACTACCCATAGATTACTATTAATTCCATGACTACCCATAGATTACTTTATGTGTTACCCATAATTATTTCTCAAATCTTATTGAGCATGATTACATAACCTTTCAATCAAGGCATATATGTACTATTTTTGTGCACCAACAGACCTCTGGCAACACATGCCATGCCTCCACAAATTATGTCATGTAATTTACATGTCATAGCCACATTAATTGGTTAACGGCTTTGGCAGATTATCATGCACTTCTGCACTCAATTTTTACACTCCTCATAATTATATATTCCCTACTAGTCACACTATGGGCTAAACATCCATTTTTGTGTTTGGAAGGGTTGATCACTCAAACTGGATATATTATCAGCACTACACTGTGAGATCACTTTTCAAAACATGAAAATCTTATACTCGGACAACTCCGTCATTGCTCACAATGTTTATATCATTTGCAACCTGCTCTAGATAAGTTCTCGCTTATGCTCTTTACATTTGAGCTCATACACATGCTTTAAATGCTTCAATAATGATTTCTATAATCTAAGCATGCCTACGATATGCATTAATTTTCGATATCATATCTATTATGCCTAAATATTTATGTCATAATTCTCAGGTATGCTTACAGAGTGCAAATTCTTACTAGCATTTCCACTACAAGTACATGTTAAACATACATGCCATATATGCTTTAATTTAATTGTCCATCAATTAAAATTACCACATATATACATATGACACTAAATAAGTGTAACATGTGGCACTTAAAATCCCCGCCCCGAGCGAGGTACCCCAATGGGGTCACGAGGCACAAGCCATCATTCTACCCGGGGCCCAAACCCACTGGATACCCCAACGGGGTTACAAGGCTCAATCTCTGATTCTACCCGGGGCCACGCCACCGGGTAAAGGAGGCCTACAGGCCCTCATTCAACCCCATTGGGTTAAGGAGGCTCAAGTCCTCACGTGACCCCACCGGGCCACGCTGTCCAAGCCCTCAATCTACCCTTCCGGGTATCAGAGGCATCCGGCCCTCATGTTACCCATCGGGTACGAGAGGCATCAAGCCCTCATGCTACCCCATCGGGTGCGAGAGGCATCAAGCCCTCATCCTACCCATCGGGTACGAGAGGCATCAAGCCCTCATGCTACCCCATCGGGTACGAGAGGCATCAAGCCCTCATGTTACCCCATCGGGTGCGAGAGGCATCAAGTCCTCATGCTATCCTATCGGGTGCTAGAGGCATCAACCCCTCATGCTATCCTATCGGGTGCTAGAGGCATTAAGCCGTCATGCTACCCCATCAGGTACGAGAGGCATCAAGCCCTCATGCTACCCTATCGGGTACTAGAGGCATCAAGCCCTCATGCTACCCCATCAGGTACGAGAGGCATCAAGTCATCATGCTACCCCATCGGGTATGAGAGGCATCAAACCTTCAACCTATCCTTCCGGGTATCAGAGGCTCAACTCCTCAATCTACCCTTCCGGATATCAGAGGCCCAAGTCCTCAAGATACCCTTCCGGTATCAGAGGCTCTAGTCCTCAATCTACCCTTCCGGGTATCAGAGGCTCAAGTCCTCATTTACCCTTCCAGGTATCAGAGGCTCAAGTCCTCATTTACCCTTCCGGGTATCAGAGACCCAAATCCTCATTCTACCCCATCGGGTACCAAAGGCTCAAGCCCTCAGAAAACCCCACTTGGTACTGGAGGCGGGGTAAGCCGAGGTCCAGTCCCTTGCTTTTGAGTCATATCACCTCCCGAGCGTTCTGTACACTTGGGGGACTTGTTCATACCACTTATCACAAGTGGAGGTAGTTCCCGACTGGGACTATCATTGAGCTTCACGCTCATACTTTTCGTGCTACAGTGTATTAATGGAAATATTGAAATTTTTCACCTATTGTTGATCGCAACAATTAAATTTCTTTTACATCCCATTAATAGGACCATAGAACAAAACTCACACAACTTATCACCCACTCGACTTGAGTCAACTCAACTCTTACACTCCCCGTCGCACATGAGCCAAACAATCGGGTTGTGGCTTATACATTCGGGGTAAGTAAGTTAGAGTTCCTTCCTCTAACCTATACTCGGGGGACTATCATGGTCATGCCATAGTCTCGCTAGTATGGCAAATATTTACTTCGATACCGGAGCTTCATTCTTCGTCTCACCGGCATCATCGAACATAATCTAAGTCTGAATTCCTGTTTTACTAACTGCGTGACTTGGGGGACTTGACGAGTAACAACATTCCCGATCCTAACACATATGCATCACGTGCATACGACATTACATATCATTATGTCTTACCGTGTTCATCACACATCATTATGTCTTACCATGTTCATCACACATCTTTGCATCATGCATCTCATAAACGTTCATGCACCTTGATGCATTTGACTCAAATGTCACTTCGATTGCCCTGGCGCAATCAATATGCTTTTTGTGCACTCATTTTATTTGCAGGTACTAGCTTCATGAGGGCCCCAGGGCACCAACATACCCGTAGAGTCCCTTCTTACTTACGGAGTTGGGGGACTAGTATGGGTATGGCGTTCAGCAAGGTCATCACTTATACTTGGCGGCATCATACTTAAACTCCCCAACCAAGAAGCGCCTCTTGCTAGGGGACTTGGGGGACTTGTACATACCGCCTATATTACATACCACCAAGCATAATCAACGACCTCATAGGTGGGCCCCGCGGCATGGTTAGCCCCGCCTATGGCATGCATCCGGTAGACCGACACCCGAGCTACGTTGCCGTGGTAGAGGTCGGCCAGTATCTAGTCGGGAGGCTACTCTCCCATGATCTCCAAAAGGCTTCAAGAGAAGCAATATGTGTATTATGTCCCACATCAGAAATGTAAACTAGATGGGGACTTCCTTTAGCTATAAGAGGAAGTCCTCCCCTTCTTAGAAGGGATGGATCCATGATCCCTATACTTGTATCGCTACAAAGGCTACTTGGTCTCACTACTAGTGGAATCTCTAAGTGGACGTAGCCTTGCCTCAAGGGCAAGGTGAACCACTATACATGCTTGTGTCTCTCTCTCTCTCTCTCTCCCATCATGATCCACACTTAGTTCCAGTTCCGTATTCTCACACAGAAACAATAAGAGTAAAATTTTGGAGGATAAATATGTTAGGAAAAATATGTCAAGACTAAAACTTAAAACCATAATCTGACATAACTGTAAAATACTCAAGTCTTACCAAGAAAGATTACTTTTCCACGCTCACAGTAACTTAATAATATATATATATATATATATATTTGAGATGCAAACGAATAGAATAGAGATGCCTAATATAATATTGTAACGGAATTTACTGCTAACAACTGTTGAAATTCCAGAAACAAACTGGATCCATAATGAATCAAAGTTGCAAGAAATAGCCATTAATGCCTAGCAAGTGGATCCATCAAATATAAAATAAAAATCAAAGCAACATAAGATTGATTCGATTTCAGAGCAGAAGTCAAAGCTCAGGACAATAAATCTAGACATCAAAATCATTTTGAAGAAGAATAATAAACTTCAATCCGAATTAAGCACACAAATCTGAAATGAAGAATAAATTCACAGAAGATGAAAACTGATGTCAGAACTGTATGATTAATGGTACTCAAGTATATCATTTGAATCATTAAGTTTGTTTTTGAGTAATAGAAATAATTTCATTGTGATTAATGACAAAAAGATACATACTATAATGTCTAACATCTCCTTCCCTTGATTATTTTTATGATGCATAATATATATAAGATACACACACACACACACATATATATATATGTATCTTATATATATATATATATGTATCTTATATATATATATATATATATATATGTATCTTATATATATTATGCATCATAAAGTGAGAGAAGCAAACCGATAAACTGAGAAAGCAAAGATGTATAACAGACTTTACTATTCAGAAGTGTTCAGATTTGTGAAACAAACTCAGGAATCAAAGATGCGAGAGATAGTCATTAATGTATAGCAAGTAGTTCCAGCATCAAAAAAGATAAAGACTATTGTAAGAAACTAAGCAAAAATTTGACAAAATCATATACAAACAAAAACAAAGAAAAGAAAAATCTGTATTTGAAAGTCACTGAATACCAAAGAAAGGATTAAATAAATAAATAAATAAATAAATATTTATTTTGAATTCAGAAGAAAGACCACAATGTCGATAAAAACAGAGATTCAATTACTTGACAAACCTAGTGAGCAGTGTCTATGAATGATAATGTTGAAACAAATGCCATGCCTTGCTATCCTTTTCTTGTTTTGGCACGGAGCGTTCCAAAGCTTCGGGCGGGTGAGCGTTCCTCTGCTGAATCCTCCTGACAGTTCACAAAGATTAAACTGCAAATGACTTGTACGCAACCAAAACTTAAATAAATCCAGCAGAAAGAGTATAAGGGTTGCATACCTCAGGAGCTTTTGGCAGTCTTCTCATTGAGTGGGCAAGAAATTTCCTAAATGCATCATTAAATGTTTCTATGGGCTGAACACTGAACAAAATAATAATCGCTTAATGCATGTCTACAATGAGTAAGAAACAGAAGAAATGTGATATTCAAGTTTAAAATGACCATATGGAGACCTTGATATCCCAAGATTTGAAATTCATTGGCAACTTTCACCTTGTTCTTGGATTCCCTGAGCAAAGCATAAGATATGTAAAACTTAGAATGTGTCTTCCAATCTTTTATTGAACATTTTAAATCTTTGAACTATATGATTAAGAATTAAAAATTTAGGAGGGATGTCAGCAATGAATAAGGGGAATACTTGATCTATATTTTCATACTTCCAAATGATCTCCAAAACAATATGGGTTATGATAATGACCACCCAAAAAGGGGTAATACGTGCACTATGGGCAATGACAAAAAAAAAAGGAAAAAAAAAGGAGATTTTACCACAGATATACCCAATCAAACACATACCTCTTTGAAAACCCAGCAACCTCTTCAACCAAAATCTTCAATCTCTCCTATTCTTTCTCAACCTTTATAGAAGCAGCACCAGGGATATACAGACCATGAACGGTTCTCCAAGGATTAGTTTCCTTATAAGGTATATTTGTTCAAAACCTGAAAAACCATATGAAAAGGTATAATCACAATAAAGAAATCAAACAATGAACAAAACCATACTAAAAATTACAATCAATAAAACAAAGATATTGTGCATTACAAACACCAATACAATATAATAAAGAACAGATCCTTCGTAAACAATCTTCCGATTCCCTAACTCAATAACTAATTGGGAAATATTTAATCCACATATAGGTACAAAAAGAAATAGACAAAACATTTCTGTGAAAGTTGTAGCTCAAATACAGTTAACTTACATTATTCTCCACTCGTATTTAGTTGGAGCAAGACCGTCAAAGGCTTTCTCCAAATGCTGGAAACAACAGTATTAAGACAGTTTGCAATCTGTAGAACATTTGAAATAACTTTAAAACCAACCAAACTGCTATTAGTTTACCTTATTATTGAGGGTATCATCATTGCCGGAGCTGGAAGCTATGCAAATGAAAAGAGCAACTCCTGATTACTTAATGGTACTAACCACCCCTGCCACTTCATTCAAGAAGTCGGATTCCTCAAAGCCTCTTCTTCCTGCAGGAGAATATATGGATCCCATGAGCTAAACATGCACAGATACAAACTAAAAACAACAAAGAGATCCCCTATTTTACATGTGCCAACTTTACAAATCTTGAGCAACATGCTTGCGCAATGCATCCGTAAATGGTGCCTTTAGACCAGTTATCAGAACATATAAGAATAATCTTGGAATTAGATTACTAAATGGGGCTTTTCAGAACTGGCATGCAGGAGTCAAACTATAAATGTATAACTAAGTGGACGGCTGGACTTTTCTTAGCCTGCAGGCTTTGGATTGAACACAATTTTAACATTAAAATGTTTGAAGTTAATTTCATTTTATTTTTTTCTTTATTTTCAAGGGCTTTAGAGTACCTATTTCAGATTTCATTTTCGTTGCATGCATTTTTTTTTTCTAAGGGAGGGAGGGAGGGAAAGGAGGAGGGGAGAGGGGGGTTGTGTGAATACAATACAGGAATGCATGCAATACATGAATGAATACAAATAAAGAAACCCAGTTCCAACTCTGCAATCCACAGAAAATCTCCATGCGTAAACTATCAATATCAAAACCCAATAACCAAATTTGCAAACCACTAAAGGACAAAAGCCCAGATACCCAATATCACCTTAAACTCAATCTGTGGACATTGCTTTCTCCACTTCCATCAATCCAGCATATATTTATTCGATAATAGTGTTCGAACTTGGAGATGCCTTGAAAATCACTATATATGAAACCTCAGGCTTTCTAAAGAGATATGAAACCTGACACCAAAACAGAAGCAGGGATTTCTCAGATAATATGCAAAAACATATAATCTGGTTGAGCATAAAAAATCGAATTTCAAACAGTAAGCAATATCTCCATTAACAATATGCTCTATGAATCAACTATCAATAATTATTATTCACTTAAGTTCCCACCAATACATATGAATTAAAAACCATTCAGCAAATTCGAGATTAATGATGAACTGATTTGAACATTACTGACCTTCTCAGCTAAAACACAATCACCCACATCGAGAGTCGGGTACATAGAAGTGGAAGGACTGGACCTAGGCTGGGGCAAGAAGGACCGCAACAACACTTTGACAGTCGCAAACCATCTTTTGGAGGAGATGTAGTCTGAAATTCTCTATTCCCACCGCTTTCCACGCCTTGAATACATACATTATGATCATAATAATAATCTCAAAAACCATGCAAACACAGGAACCACAGCAAACCCAAGAACTCGACCAACATGAAATCTGTCACATTCTATGTCAAGACTAAAACTTAAAACCATAATCTAACATAACCGAAGAACACTTAAGTCTTTCCAAGAAAGATAAAATGTCATCCTATAATCTTCAAGAAAGATAAAATTCCTCAGAAGAACCAAACTTTCGAATCAAATAGTGGACAGCCAAAACCTAATCAAACCAATCAACCCCCACTCTCTGTCAATTCCACTCGGAAATGAAAGAAACCGATCAAATTAAACAAACCCAGAACAAAAATTCAGAATATTTGTGCTCTAAAACCCCATCAGAACACACACAATTTTCAACTAATCACTTAAAGAAAGAAAAATACAACCAAATACCATACCTGTTCCACTTGTGTTCAGCCCAATCTTCTCGTCACAAACTGGACCCAATCTAAATGCAATTCATTGGATACAAAACAAAAACGAAGCAAACACCGATTATAACCACTATAAAACTGAAAAACTCACATAACAAATTCAAGAAAATCAGCTTGAATAAAACACAACCAATACAAAACAACAAAGCTCAAGACCTCTCTCTTTCTGCCTGCAATGATGAGAGATCAGGTATCTCTCTCTATCTCTAGATCGTTCTGGCACTCTCAGTTTGCAGCTCTCTCTCTCTCTCTATCTATCTCTCTCTCTCTCTCTCTCTCTCTCTCTCTCTCTCTATGTCTCTATGATTCTGGATTCTCGACACAAAAAGCACAATACACACACACACACACACACACACACACCTAGTGATTTTTTTAACCTCAATCAACTCACCAAACTTCCTTCCTAGTTCAAACATATCTTCAAACCACCAAAACTACACGGCATAACACCATAATTCAACCAAATTTCCGATTCAAGATCTCAATACCAGATTATCTCCTCAACCAAACCATCATAATGTTTAACTTCCAATTATCCCCAGAAGAGAAAAACTTGATTCAAGGGCAGTATATACCTTCAAAAACCAACTCGGTTTTCTGGAATTTCTTGTTGAACTGGACTGATGATGAACTAAGGATTTTGACGCCAATAACCTAGCAAGCCTCTTGATTTCTGGTCCACCAACGCAGCCAAAATGAAAACGAAGCCCAACATGACCAGAAAAAAGCAGGCAGCTCCATTGGTGACCGGGAAACGTTGTGAATTCGCTAGAACAGTCGACTTTCTCACCATCAATTCTTCTTCCTCGTCTGGTGCATGGACGATCAGAGGTCACAGCCGTGACTGCGGTGAGGAGATGAAGAGGATGGTGCCCATGTGAAAAACAACAGAAACAGATTTTCAGGAAGTGATAATTGCTGTATTGATCTGTATATCATATATACAAAGATATAGCTTGATTCTAGGATACAAAAAGGAAAACTATTTGTGGCCTATTAATGCCTAATTATATAGAATTAACTGTGATGATACATAATGATTGTGTTGAATGTTGACAGCTATATTAAGCTAATTTTGCTCTACTTTCTAACACTCCCCCTCAAGTTGGAGAGTGGATATCTTGTACGCCCAACTTGCGAATCATAAGCATGAAGTCTTCCTTGCCAAGAGCTTTAGTCAAAACATCAGCCAATTGATTTCCAGAACTCACAAACCATGTCTCCACTGAACCATCTTGGATCTTATCCCTGATATAGTGACAATCCATTTCTATATGTCTTGTACGTTCATGAAACACTGGATTTGCTGCTATATGTAAAGCAGCCTTGTTGTCACAATAAAGCAATGCCGTTTCCTGGTGTAAAATCCCCAAGTCTTGAAGTAAATAACGTAGCCAAGTCAACTCACAACAAGCTCCTGTCATAGCACGATACTCAGCTTCAGCTGAAGAAAGAGAGACTGTTTTCTGACGTTTAGACCTCCATGAGATTAAAGAAGGTCCTAAGAACACACAATACCCTGTAGTAGACCTTCTTGTAAGTGGACACCCGGCCCAATCTGAGTCACAAAAGGCTCGTAGCCGAAGATCACTATTTGAGGAAAAGAATAAGCCTTGACCAGGAGCTGACTTGAGGTAGCGTACCACTCGCAAGGCTGCCTCCCAATGGGCTTTTCGAGGCTGATGCATAAACCTGCTTAATATATGAACAGGATATGTAATATCTGGCCTTGACACTGTGAGATAGATCAATCTTCCAACCAAACGCCTATACTTCTCTGGATCTTTGAGTAACTCAGTCTTATCTGACAGCTTTAAACCACGTTCCATGGGTGTATCAACAGGGGCAGCGCCCAATAATCCTGCATCTTTTATAATTTCTAACGCATACTTGCGCTGACAAATAAAAATTCCTCTCTTGGATGCAGAAACCTCAATGCCAAGAAAATACTTTACGCAGCCAAGATCTTTCAAACGAAATGTTTTATGCAGAAAATTCTTAACATCAGCAATACTCACAGGATCATTGCCAGTAATTAAGATGTCATCAACATATATCAATAAGACTGTAAATGACTTGCCTTGCCTTCTGGTAAAAAGAGAGTAGTCCGCTCTAGATTGCACAAAACCAGCAGATCGAATAACTTCTGAAAATCTAGAAAACCACTGCCTTGAAGCTTGTTTTAGACCATACAAGGATTTATGCAACCGACAAACCAAATGCTCCTCCCCCTGTCTCCGAAGCCCTGGCGGTGGAGACATATAAATCTCTTCATCCAGATTGCCATGGAGGAAGGCATTGTTGACATCGAGTTGAGAAAGGGGCCAGCCACGGGAGGCAGCCAATGCAAGTAGACAACGGACTGTAACTATTTTAGCAGTAGGAGAAAAGGTGTCCTGATAGTCAATACCTGCCATCTGCGTGAAGCCCTTGGCCACCAACCGGGCCTTGTATCGTTCAATAGAACCATCAGACTTGTGCTTGACTTTATAAACCCATCGACAACCAATGGGGGACTTCCCAGGGGGCAGCGTGGTGAGTGTCCATGTACCGTTGGCCTGCAAGGCCTCCAACTCGGCTCTCATGGCATCCTGCCATTCGGGGACAGCAGCTGCCTCAGAATAGGAATTTGGTTCATGGACGGCACTGAGCTGAGCCACAAAAGAGGAGTAGGCAGGAGTGTAACGATGATAAGAGACATAATTGGCCAATGGATACCGCGTACCTTTGGAAGGACCTGGCAGGAAAGAGGGCGATTGGTGAGTGCAAGCATTGGACTGAGGCTTGGAGAAGTCGAGATCGGCGAACCGAGCAGGTGGCGCAGCGGAGCGGGTGGAGCGACGGAGCAGTGGTGGGCCGGGAGGAGGCTGGTCGGAAAGAGCGACGGGTGGAGGTGAGGGAGGAGGAGACGGAGAAGATGGTGGGGTAGGAAGAGGAGGGACGAGCGGGGGTGGAGCAGGCGGCCTGGGTCAACGGGAATAGTGGCGAAGGGTGACGGGGGGCCGGACTGGTGGAGGCGGAGGCGGAGGTGGCGGTAGCGGACAAGATCGTGGGTCTGGGATTGGTGGAGAAGATCGCGTGGTTGGGGATGGCGGAGAAGAAGGAACTGGTGTGGGAGGCCGAACTGGTGTGGGAGGCATCTGAGAGTCAAAAGCTGAGTCAAAAAAGGAGGTAGAGAGAAGTGGAATGGGGCCTGGGCCTGGGTCATGGGCCAACGAGGCAGAAGGAATAGTGGGCGGATTGGAGGCATAAGGAAACACATCTTCATGAAATCTAACATCTCGACTCGTAAAAATTTTCTTAGTCGATAAGTTAAACAATTTGAAGGCTTTTTGACCGACCGGGTAACCAATGAAAATGGAAGGTATGGCTCGAGTGTCAAATTTATGAGTAGGGTGCACATTAGTTGCATAAGCTAAGCAACCAAAAACTCGAAGATGAGAAAAAGAAGGCGGTTTGGAGTAAAGAAGGTCAAATGGAGTTTTGTAAGAAAGGATGGGCGAGGGCAAGCGATTGATTATATGGACGGCTGTGAGGACACACTCCCCCCAGAATTGTGAAGGGAGGTGAGCTTGAAATTTTAAAGCACGAGCTACCTGTAGAATATGACGATGCTTGCGCTCCACAACCCCATTTTGTTGAGGCGTGTAAACACAAGAATGTTGGAAGACAACGCCATGATCTTGAAAAAAAGAGCGAAGGGAAATAAATTCACTACCATTATCACTTCGGAAAGTTTTAACGCGAGAGTCAAATTGAGTGAGAATGTGAGCAAAAAAATGCTTTAAAAGTGGTTGTGTTTCATCTTTGTGCCTCATTAAGAAAACCCAAGTAAATCGGGTGAAATCATCCACAATGGTAAGAAAATAAAAGGCACCAGAAAGAGAAGGGTGTCGATAACGACCCCAAATATCACAATGAATCATTTCAAAAGGTCTTGTAGAAGAAATAGAACTAGAACCGAATGGTAAACGACTCTGTTTAGCCAAGGGACATACATGGCAATTATTAAATGGCTGAATGGAAAAATGCAGAAACTGTTTTGCTATGTGACTTAAACATGGAGAAGAAACATGACCCAAGCGATGATGCCAAAGGTTGGTAGCGGAAATGGCAAGGTTGCAAGATGATCTGGAAGGTTTAGTAATGGAATGTTTGGTTTGCTCCGTTGCCAGTGCCACCAAATAGTATAGCCCATCACTTTCTTTACCCAAACCAATCGTCCTCTTCGTAGCCAGATCCTGTAAAACACACCAATAAGGATAGAATGTCACTGAACAATTCAGACCTCTTGTCAAACGGCTAACCGACATTAAATCAACCTTAAACTTTGGCACAAACAGTACATCATGTAGATAATATGCGGTACTCAGAGGCATAGAACCTGTGGCTTCAATATGCATTTTTTCTCCACTAGGTAGCAAAACAGGCGGTAATGCATATTTTTTATTTTTATTCAACAATTTAGAGCACGAAGTAATATGATCTGTCGCCCCGCTATCAATAATCCAATTGCGGGAAGCAACTCTAGACAAACCTGGCTGCGTTACTGCATTTGCTTTGGAACTCGAGTCAGTATTTGGATTGGGCTTTTGGGCTTGTTGAAGAGCAGCTAAAAACTGCTGGAATTGGGCCTCAGATAAAGTAATTGCTGATCCTTTCACCTCTTCTACGATGCCTGTCGCACTAACCTGGTGAGCAGAAGGAGAGGGCGCGACTGGTGAAGCAGTGTGCTTCTTGGGGAAATTTCCTGATCCTTGCTTTGCTTTGGGATGACCTGGAGGAAAACCAATCAAGTGAAAGCATGTTTGGACCCAATGTCCAGGATCACCACAATAGGTACAATGCGGCCTTCCCCTTCCTCGACCTGAACCAAAACGCGGGGTGAAGCCGCGTTCTGCATCCTGACCGGTCCGAAAATTCAGTCGGTCACCACGACCGCCTCTGCTGCCGATCTGGTTCGACTGGCCGCCACTTCGAACTGCCATGGCAGCAGCGCTTGAACCAGACTCCGCTGCTGCAATGAAACGTTGCTTCTCTTCTTGGGCAACGGCAGCATACGCTTGTCTGATACTTGGAAGGGGATTCATCAAGAGGATTTGACCGCGGGTTGCGCTGTAAGTCTCATTTAATCCCATCAAGAACTGCATAAGTTTCTGTTGATCTGCCTGGGCTCCTTGTGATGCTTCTGAATAGGTTGCCAATTCATCCCATAAACTCTTCAATTTCGTGTAGTATGCTGAAACTGATTGTTGTTCTTGCCTGAGTGAAGCGATGTCTCGCTGAATTTCAAATATGCGAGGTGCATTGCCTTGTGAAAAACGCTCACTTAGATCTTCCCATACCTCATGAGCTGTAGGATAGTAGATGATACTGTCAGCAATTTCAGAACTGACAGTGTTAACGATCCATGAATGGACCATGTCATTGCATCTTGACCAAGTTGCATATCCTTCAGGATCAGCTTCGGATGATGGAGCTTTGATTGAACCATTCACAAAGCCGAGTTTGTTTTTAGAATTAAGAGCCAATGTCATAGCCCTCTTCCAACCTGTGTAATTGTCTCCATTCAAAGGCTTGGAGACTAGGACCAATCCAGGGTGGTCTGAATGATGAGTGAAGAATGGATTTGAGACATCAGATTTTGAATTATCTGATTTGCTGGGATTGGATGGTGATGGTGGGACGTTATCACCAGCCATTGTGATTATGGCTTTGTGGATTTGATGTTGAGAAGACTAGAGAAGAGTCAGGATTATGCGTCCTGCTCTGATACCATGAAAAACAACAGAAACAGATTTTCAGGAAGTGATAATTGCTGTATTGATCTGTATATCATATATACAAAGATATAGCTTGATTCTAGGATACAAAAAGGAAAACTATTTGTGGCCTATTAATGCCTAATTATATAGAATTAACTGTGATGATACATAATGATTGTGTTGAATGTTGACAGCTATATTAAGCTAATTTTGCTCTACTTTCTAACACCATGCGCCTTCGCGGGGTGGCCAGACGTGAAAGTTCCGGTCGGGTTCCTCCTCCGGGTCGGCGACCTCTTTTCGGGTCAGAAGCTTCGAGCTTCTGTCTCGATCTCTCTCGATCACTCTAACACACCTAGTGATTGATATATTGAACATCACACAAAAGTCGACCGCATTAGGGATTTCACATTTTCACCCACACACCAGACGGCAACGTAAATAAAAGCAGGGACAGCTACGTCATTTCTCACACCCTATCTCAACTCACTACCTCAACTCAGTTTTAATACGTGCTCTCCCCCAAAACCCCTCCACAGCACTATTATGAGTTTTGACTCTGTTTCGTGATTCAAAGCCAAACTCAGGGACAGTTGCGTCATCTCTCAACGCGTATGAACAATTGAAAATAGTAACCCCTAACTCACATTTAGTATATGTATAATTTTAATCTCACACCATGCTTCTATCTATAAATATCTTCTGAAACAATTTGTAAATCCAGTATGAAAAACAATCGCTGGTTGAATTCATATTAGAAGACAGAAATTTTAAAAACGTCATCTCAAAAATGAAAAATCATTTAGACCACGGAAAAGTGTTTGGCGTTGTATAACTGGTGCAGTGTGTTTCATTTTCTGTAGTAGTGCTTCTAGGCTTGCAACATTATTTTTCTTCTCAAAATCTTGTGCTTTTACTTATCAAAGCACTTAGCAGAATTAGAGGAATAAAGACCCCATTTGAATGTGAACCTGTAAATTTTGGTGTCAAAAGTGACATGCCCATGACGTTAATTTCTTGACGTACAAGATACACTAGCCACTAATACACAGAAAAACTATGAAGCAACATGCTCTGAAAAACTGATTGCATAAGTTAAATATGGCCAGCCATAGAAAGAAGTCGTCCTTGCCAACCCATAAGCCTTACTTTTCTTTATCCGTAATAACTTGAAAATGACACCTCCGAGGTTTGCCACAAAAAATTTGGACACCCAAATAAATAAAAGGCAACCTGCCTGCACGAAAGCCCGATATTCGCTGAATTGATGTCTGCATATGATGATATTGGCTCCAAGATAAAAGGTACTTTTGTGTGCATTATATAGTGTGTAGGCTTGATTTAATAAGTGAGCATGAATTTTGTTAAATAAGTGGTGCTAGTCTATATGCCATTTTTTCTTATCTATTCATAGTGGACAGAGAAAATGTATGTAATATACCATTCTATCTTGAGTCAATACAATTCAATAAGAATTTATTCAACAAAAGAAAAAAAAAAAAAAACAAGAAGAACAATATCTTGCAAACAAAAAGAACATTATTTTGTAGGAGAAACCACATGATAGGTGTTGCTTTCAAGTATAGATTGGTGCTTGATATATTAAAGGACAGGAGTGACAAGTGCTCCTGCATTACTTATTCGATCAATTTTAGTTTCTTAATCTCTCAGAAGAAATATTCTGCAAAAATTAGCTAAATGACAGCTGAAATTATGATCGGTTCTTCTGTCAATTATGATTGATTTTGAAGTTTGAACACATGGGGAACTATGCAGATCCAGCTCTCAAACAGTGAGTAGGTTAAGGTTGAGGAGTTTGGTTGGGGCAAGCCGGTTATATATATCTTAATCATAGAAGATATAGGAAGAGTCGGTTCTATATACGACATTTTTAGATTAATATACCGCACTGAAATGAAAATGTAAGCAAGAATCGATCGGAGGCTAGCTTCTGATTTGTTCTATACCTTCATCAATTATGATCGTAGAATATTAATCACAACTCTTCTAGAAAACTATCATATAACTCTACTAATTTTGATTTTAGAATATTAAAATCATAATGGAGAAAGGATTAAAAGTAGTGCAATACTGGAATTAGGGTTTCACTTCACAAGCAAACGAGCTAACATCATAATGGAGAAAGGAATACAAGTACTGTTGTAATAGTGAACTATTAGGGTTTTACTTTATATGAAAATGGGCTAGCTACACAAGCATATACGCTTGGATATTTCTTTGTAATAGTACGTTTAAGCACTTTTACAATCTAGGTCTCACATGAGAGATGCAATAGTATTGAAAGGCAGCTAGCTAGCTGCAGCTCTGACACATTGTTTTTCTGTTTATTTATTTTCTCTTCTCCTGTCCAACATGAATATGGAAGTTTTTTTTTTTTTTCATGAACAGAACATGAAGATGAAAGGTTAACTTTTGGATGAAGAGAAATCTGGAAGAGGACAACAAAGGTTAAGTCTGTTTTAAACTTGAAAACTAATGATGATCTGTATATACTAATGATGATCTACAAGCGTGCAACACAAAACATTAGTTATTTATTGAGGATAGACATATAAAAGAGAAAACTGGATTTAGAAATAGGGGAATTTGATTATACACCCAAATTCACACACACCTTTTAGATTAAATTCATCTATAAAATTGTTTTAATATACAACCAAACCTATTAATTAGGTTTATCTAAAAAAAAACCTATTAAATATGATAAATATTAAAACCCATGGTTGTTAAGAATTACTAAAGTTGCCACCATCCCCAAACTTTCTGCAGATGCAAGTCTTGAAACTGTTGCGCAAAGACATCCCCCAGAATTAATCAACTCTTGATTCCTGCAATTGAAATCAATACCTAGCACTAGTACAAAAATTGAATCAGACGACGGCTAAAAACTGTCGTCTGATACGGAGCTGACTGTCGTATATCTCGCTACCGTATGATGAAATATGATTTAGAGAACCGTCGTCTAAAGAACTCGGCATCCATGTTGACAGCTGTCGATAGCATATCGACATCATTAACTGTTGTGTGAACTTTACTCAGACAACGGGCAACTTAAGAACCCGTTGTGTGATTGTGATTCAGAAGTCGTTTTTTTTTTTTTTTTTTTTTTTTTTTTTTATAACCGTTGTGTGATATTGTTATTCACATAACTAAAAAATTGATAGCATCTGTGATCTGTATTACTCTCAGACAACAGTTTTTATTGTATGGTTGTTGTGAGCATTGTGTACGTACAACAGAAAATTAAAGATATGTTTGCTTTCACACAACATGCCGAATTGCATGCATTGTGGTGTAACACTTTCGACAATAATGAAATCAAAAATCACCAAATGAACAATACTTGCCAATATATATCTAATATTGTTATAATCCACATAATTGTACCGAAATGGATTAGACAATATTGCAAAAAAGGAGCACTATACTACTCCGATCCAACACCAAAATATGGAGCACATCTATACTACTCCACTAGCAAAATAAGTGAAGAAATGTACTTTAAATTGTCACTTCAGAGCACAAAAACACATTTCTAGCCTATTTCACTTCACAGCTTCTAGGGCATGAGCAACTACATACTTTATAGCTTGAGGATGTTCTTCACCACATAACTTGCGAGCTTGAGGACACCAAATAATTTGGAATTGCTCACTAGTCTGTTCTGCATCAGGATACTCTGACAGAACCTTCATAAATCAGGCAATCAGGAAGAGAAATCAAAATCTGGGAGCTAGAGACAAGAAATAGAATCATCCATTATGCACGTGTGTTCATGAATATATGCGACAACCATAAATACTTGAAGACCCACGTACCTGTTTCAGCTGAAAGCAACTATCTATCAGTACTAAATGCTAAGCTTGAAACATAACCTTATGGCCTGCAAAGTAAGTTGCAACAAGTTAGAAGGAAGAAATGTGCACGCGGAATTTAATAAATAAATAGTCCACAACTGCTGGAGCTAGAGTTCTAAGGTGAAATTGGGTCCAGAAAAAGGCACTAAATCAAACATATGTAGTAATGTATGGACACCAAGGTAGATAACATATATAGCTTTTCTAACATGCGCCTACCTTGGAGCTCAGAAGCCCAATCTCCTCGTCCAACCTTCCAAAGAAACCCTGTGTCATCTCCACCCCCTGTTGCAACTAACACTGGATCTGTCGGACTGCATACAACTTTACATGTCCAAAAAAAAAGGAAGGAAGATACTGCACTTGATATTCTAAAATAAAAAGGTAATCCAAGATATGGCATAGCGCAAGTTAACCAGCAAAGCACCAACTTTAAGTCGAAGATACATCGCTTTCCAATTCTATAATGCAACAAAAATTATGCTTCATGCCTGTAAGATGTACATAACAAGAAAGTTAACAGCCAAACAAAAACAAAGTTAATAAGAAAGTTTATGATGCATGCTGGTTCTTATCTATATTTACTTTGATACCAGCAGAAATTATTGAACTACCCTGAATAGAATATGACTGATTAGGTAATTTTCTGAACTGAGACTTTAGAGCATCACACTTTGTTGTAACTAGACAACTAAGCTTTATTAAATATTTTTTTTTGAAAGGTTAAATATCTTTTTTTTTGTTGTAACTATAGAATTATAATCACCGATAAATTGATTGAGTAGACTATCAAATATATAAACATTTAATATATATATATACACACACACACACCAAATATTAAATATCTCCTATCTAGACTGCATGAAGCTTTCAACAATGGATCCATAAGCTCCATGCACTTCCCCATTCATTCCATAATTGATTATCCATATCCACATGCATTGATAGACAAACATGATGGTACATTCAAGAGAGAGAAAGATATAGGCATCCTAATTCAACAAAACCCTTGCCATTCTGGTTCGCACCTGCCACACCCCACTTGTAGGTAACTAATTAAGACAACAAAATATTAATGCAAGCAGTGAGAAACAAAACAGAGATTAACACCAATATAGCAAATCAAAGAATCATACTCACAGTATTAACTCTACTTCAACTGCAAGTCCCTCTAGCTCATGGCCAGTCGGAATGGGCCTTTATCTCCTTCCCCAAGCCTCCACCACATCCGACTAATATATAAATCCAATTGGTAAAAGAAAGAAATTTCCATTATAGGCAATCACATAGATAATACAATTTCATCCATTCATTTGGTCAAATTCAAGCTTAGAGCAGTTGAAACCAATAACTCATACGTCGACTAGGTGTAGTTCAGATTCTTTGGAATTGATTCGATACTTGAAAAATTAGGCTTCTCTCTTTGTTTTATTATTTGGATCTAGAAGAATAACATGCACTCAACTACAAATGAAACTTCAAGAAACAAAAATACCAACATTCAGACCTCCACTAATATCTAAAGTTGTAACAATGGCGCAGAATAAAAGACACATAGCTGGAACTCCAGTTTATAATCTATTAATTCACAAATTTTAAGCCAACTTACCTCATCAAAGTTTGGAATGTGGGCTTGCTGAACCATAATCACTCTCTTCAGAACCATCTTCTAAATTTGTAGCAGCTATTACATCATCAACAAGAGCATAGGGATATGACATTAGTAACAGGAACATTACACCCCAATATAACATGCAATGTAAAGCAAAGCTTCTTTGATTTTCTACAAGCCCATATTACAAACACTACATTACTGGGCAGTATAAAGAATGACTAGATAAGTCAATATAGGTAAAAAGATAGGTTACATAAACCTACTCCAGAACTGTGGGATGTGTACTATGAGATATGGTTGTCAAAGCTTATTTCTAACAAAAGTTAGAACATGAAAGCACTTTCACCCCATCCCACCAACTTACCACACGAGGAAACATGTGCTATATATATGTTAAACAGAATCTGGGCAATAAAATTTACTGATACCTAAATCACCTGAAGATTGTCTGTATCACCATCAAAATCCCTTCAATTAGTTTTCCTAACACTAAACATGTCATTTTAACTGAGCATCAACAAACTAGTAAAACAAAACACACACATCCATGAGAACACAATTATTAGAATAACCCAACATACTCCAGATTTCTACTTTCAATTACTGATAACCAAATTGCAAATTCCAAATTAGATTATCTACTAATGGAGGGCATGAAGAACTTACATATGATTTCTAAAGATGGAGAGCTGCGTACATGTAACACTTTCTCTGACTGTCTCCATATCGAAAAACCTGAGTAAAGTTGCGGTATTTACACTGTCCAAGTTCTTACACCACACGACTGTGAAATCCCAACTCTTGTTTTACGCAAGTTCAAGTTTACAATTTTAGTATATGATCTCCCTAGGCTACCTCACACTCACAATTCAGATCCAATTAGCAAACAAAATGCCTAAAATTCAGCTCAAATTTGAAAGAATTAAATTGGGGAAGAACTAGGGCACTGACCTTTGGCATCGGAAAGGTCGTGGATCTCTGGGTCGACCTGAGGAGTGAGAAAGCCGATGAGCAAGTTGAGGAGGTAGATCCCCAAGCCGTGTGACACGATGTAGAATCCTGAAGCATGCAGACCAAGGCCACGGCGAACTAGTTTTGTAGAGCATGTTGATATCGGCGCGACACGCCCTTCTTAGCCCTAATTCTGACATTTTTGCCTTCAATCCCAAATCCAAAGCTCCACCGAAAGCAACAACCACCATTGCCGAACGATCTGAAGAACCCTAGAGGTTACCTATTAGGTTTCAACCACCTCAGAACTAGAAAATCCCATACCAATGAAATCACACAAATGAAGGCCTTCGCTATTTCCCAGATCGAATAACCCATTGGGTTTTGATTGGGGTTTGTTAGAGAGAGAGAGCTTTGGTTAAGGTCTGTCGAAGATCTGAAATGGTGTTGGGGAGAGAGACAGGTCAGGGTTTGTCAAGAAGAGAGAGATATGTTGAACAAGAAAGTAAGGGTTTTGGTTTTGGGCTTGTGGAGAGAGAGAGCGAGAGAGAGAGTGAGGCTCTTGGTTTTGGGGTCGATCTGGTGTTTTTTTTTTTGTTTTTTTTTTTTTTTCGCTTAAGTGCAGGATTTCAAGCCCTGTGCTATCAATTTGGACAAGCCATGCAAAGACTCACACAACAGAATTTCATAACAATGTGGTATGAATGCATTAGTTTTAAATTTGTGGTTTGTCTCCTATCAATATAACTTCTCCCTTTGGGGAGTTGGAGAAAAATGGTGGTGGGAAATCTCCCTCCTTTCTGTCAAGCTTTTGATCAGACTACAGTTATATTATTTCTTGTCCTATGATCAATACACGTTGGGCAAAATTTGGGGTTTCATATAGGGTTTAGCACCACTTACATGGTGGGAAACTTGGCACTCAATTTTTTTTAGCGTCACACAACAGTTTTTATCTTAAACGTCTTCTGAATTAATTCCAAAGTCTCTATCAGACCACTGCTCTTACAGAAATGACGTCTGAAAAAAAAAATTCAATCACACAACAGATAATTGCATAGCGTCGTCTGAGAGGTGTCATCTGATTCGATTTTTGTAGTAGTGTAGGTTGGAGGTTATGTAATCTCCACATTCAAAAGCCTAATCTAAATCAATACCTGGGTTGGTGGTTATGTAATTTTCACATTCAAAAGATGGAATTATAGGTGCCTATCATTCTCTAAATGATTTAGGTACAAATTGTGAACTCCCTGAATGATAGGTACCTAAATCATTTGTTTATGTTAAAACCCACATGATGTTTAACACCTAAATGATAGACAAAATTATGCAATTTTACCTATGATTTATTCTACCTAAGTTGTTCCCTGATTGATAGGTACAAATTGTGAACTCCTAAATGATAGGTACCTAAATCATTTGCTTATGTTAAAACTCACATGATATTTAACACATGTATGTACGATAGGAAAAATTATACAGTTAGGCCTATGGTTCATCTAGAAATACCAAAATTAGCAAGTGAAAGTTAATGACAAGGGTGTTGGATTATTCTATTTCATTTTCGGTAAATGAGGTGAAATAAATACTTTACTAAAAAGTCAACAATCTTTAAGTAAAAGAGAATTCAAGAGAGATTAAATAGAGAATTGTCATTCATTATTGAGAATAGGAGCCCTATATATAGGGATTACAAAGTACATGTTCTAATGTTACAAGGAAATCTAATCCGAATAGAACTAGGAATTCTAGAACATTCTCTCCTATTACTACTCCTAGTTTGATTAGGCACACAAAACTGATTTTCCTTCAACACTCCCCCTTGTGCCGCTCAAACTTGGTGGTGACGCTTCATCCGTTACCTCGTTAAAAACCGTACTCGAGTGAAAAACCCTGTGAACAAAAACACGCTCGAGGAGGAGAAAAAGAGTACAACACGTCATCTACTCTTCGAGATCGAACATGTAGACATCATAACTCCCTCTGATGTCGATATCTCCCCCTGATTGCTACAATCGTGGGAGTTCGGATAACTTTCTCAATTCGATGCTCTTCATATGTTTCTCGAAGGTGGATTTAGGTAACGACTTAGTGAATAAGTCCGCTACATTATCCTCTGATCGGATTTGATTCACTTCAATCTTCAGAAGTGATTGTTGATATAATAGGCCCATATCAATCGTACCTCATAGGTATCGAAAGATTGTCTTTACACCAATCCAATGGCGGTGTGTTGGCGCAGAGCTATGTCGAGCTAACAAGTTCACTGCAAAGGAGATGTCCAGTCTTGTGCATTGAACTAAGTACAACAATGCGCCTATTGCACTTAAATAGGGTACTTCGACCTCTAATGATTCTTCGTCCTTATCCTTTGGGCGAAACTGATCTTTTCCGGGCTCAAAACTACCGCTGATCATGGGAGTACTCACAGGCTTTGCTTTATCTTCATTAAAGCACCTTAGGATTTTCTGAGTATATGTAGACTGATGGATCAAAATCTCATCACTATGGTGCTCGAGTTCTAAACCGAGACAAAACTGTGTTTTCCCAAGATCTTTCATCTCAAATTCGGATTTCAAGTATTTAGCAGTTTCCTTTAACTCATCTAGAATTCCAATTAGGTTCATGTCATCGACATAAACTGCTACGATTGCAAATCCGGAACTTGTTCTTTTAATGAACAAGCATGGACATATTTCATTGTTAATATATCCCTTCCCAATCAACTAGTCACTTAGATGGTTATACCACATCCATCCGGATTGTTTTAATCCATATAGTGAGCATTTTAATCTTATTGAAAATGCCCTCCGTGGTTTAGAGCCACTTGATTTGGGTAATTGAAGTCCATCTGGAACCTTCATATATATCTCTGAATCTAGATCCCCATAAAGATATGCTGTAACCACATCCATAAGCTGCATGTCAAGTTTTTCGGAAACTATCAAACTGAAAAGGTAGCGGAACGTTATAACATCCATTACGGGAGAATATGTCTCCTCGTAGTCGATTCCAAGGCTTTGTGAGAAACCTTGCGCCACGAGGAGGGCTTTATATCTAACCACCTCATTTTTCTCATTACGCTTTTTCTAACAAAGACCCATTTATGGCCAACAGGTTTTACATCTGGGGGTGTCTACGTTATAGGCCCAAATACTTGTCTCTTTGCTAGTGAATCCAATTCAGCCTGGATCTCATCTTTCCATTTAGGCCAATCCGCTCTTCGTTGACATTCTTGATAAGAGCACAAAATGTGACATTTTTAATATGTATTTTCCCTCATTTTGCTAAGTTATTCTCTTAAAATTAATAATTATAACATAGTTTATGTTTTTAGGTACTTCAAGGACTGAAATGGAGAAAACAAGCAAAAAAGAGCAGAAATGAGCATAAATTAAGGACAAGTCATTTTAGAAACTTTCCTCTTTCATTTTAGGAAATATTTTCTATTTTGTTTTAGGAAACTTTCTTCATTTGAACTTTTCTATTTATGATTTTTCTATTTTAATGAGAGTCCATCTCATTAAGAATTCTTGACTGATGAATTCAAGGAAAATTTAAAACAAAAATCATGAAGAATTGAAGGAGATAAAAGGGAGTGTTTATAATCAATATTTATTCTTGATTATTTTATTTACTATTGATTATAACACTAATTAAATTCAGATTTTTCTTGATTGTAGGAGTTCATTATGTGCACAATTGGAAGGAGATATTAGTGCAATTTAAAGGAGAGGAATAAGGGATGTATCTGGTCACTATTCAAGGAATATACAATGAGTCATTAAGGGGAAAAGAGATCAGAAACATCAAGACTTTGTCATGAGAAAATAAAGCAAATTTGGAGGAGAAATCACCTCAAGATGATTGGCCCTGATTGCATCACAAGAGATGACAATTCCACTATAAATAGCAGTCATTCTCTACTCCAAAATCATCACTTCTTCATACAAAATTCAGTTCATTAGCTTAGCTCTCTTCTCTCCAAAACCCTCTCCAAATATTCAAAAAAAGCCTCTTGTCGTGAAGAGCTTTAGGACTTCTCCAAGGCTGTTCGCGTTCTTGAAGGCCAAGCCTTGTGTTCACTTGACGTTCTCCAAACTTCCTTGAAGATCAAAAAGTGTAATCCATGGCCCTTATTTCTGTTTTCATACTCTTTAGTATTGAATTTCAGATTTCGTTTATGAACTTTATCATTGGAGTTGGATTTTTGTTAAGAATGAGTTTATGTTAGTAATTTTCATATTTGTTTCTTTATGTTCTTGATTTGTTTATGATATCTTTATAATCTGATTTTGTGCCATCCTTTTATATCTTTAAGCATATGATTTTGGTTGAATAATTATGTTAATCTGCAGGTTAATAAAGCCAAATTTGTGTTCTGATTCACCTAATCATTTTAGGGCAGAAATTAAAGTGGTAAAGGCTATGTACAATGGTCGAGATTATATGTTACATGTTTGTGCGTTTGTAACTTCTTATGGATGCATACATGTTTGAATTCAGAATTCTAATTGCACTTAATGATTCATATTTAATGTTGACGGATGCTTTTCAGTATTAACGTGATGTTTTATATGAAATATTTTAAGTTATGGACTTTTCCTAACTTAGGAGATTAAAGAAGAATTAAAGTGGTACTCGATCTCTTCAGACTTGTACTTCGAATTCATTTCTGATATTTAGTGTTGGCATGATTTTAGGTTGTTTAGATTGAAATAATTCATTGCATGTTGATATGGTTTGGAAATTCTGATTTCAGTGTGAAGAAGTCGATCACATGTACATATTTATCTTTTTATTTTATTTTGTAGGAACTTAGAACCAAAAGTTAAATTCCCCCTTTTTATGGTTGTTTCTTGTGTAAATTTGTAGATAAATACTTGTTAATACTTGTTTTATTAATTACTAATTTAAATTGAGCTTTTTGTTTAGGTGTACCCTACAATCCCCGGACTGAACGATCGATGCTTATCCTATACTAACAACTACATTTTGCAGGGTTAAATTGTGAGGCTATTTCAGCCGCATCAATTCTTCTACAAAGCGAGGTTCGATATCATCATATTCTATAATTCCTTTTGCAACATCATATGCAAATGCATCATTAATAGCCATAGAATTTCTATCCATCATCTCATGTACACTAGTGTAATTCATGGAGATCTCTCTATTCTCTAGAGTTGGTTCTGACATTAGAGCGTCCCCCAATGATGTCTCTTGAACATAACCATAATCCAAAATATTCTCATGAGATGGATTATTTATATCGATGATTACTGGATTATTTTGTACCAAACTCGCTTTCTTTCTTCGGTGAGAATCCATCGAACTTATGGGCCTCCCGCGCTTCCTAGTAGGAGCCATGGGCCTATCCACAACGTCACCAAGGGTGGGGATGTTGGCGCCATGCTCAGGTATCCTTGAGATGGCGTCATGCCCTCTAATTTTAGGGACATCAATCCTTCCAGGCAAGTTTGCAGCAGGTATATGTGATCTCGTCACTTTAGTGATATCAAAAATGCATCAAGCATCGATTCTGCTACGTTCTGAAGATTGAGAATTCTCTGCACTTCAATTTCAGACTGTGCGGTTTCAGGGATCAAGGTGAGACAGAGTGGGGACAGACCACGACAATTCCTGTCGTTCCTGTTGAACATTGATGTTCCTATCTCCGCCTAACGACGGGAAGACTGTCTCATCGAAGTGACAATTCTCAAATTTAGCGGTAAAGAGATCATCTGTCAAGGGTTCTAAGTAGCGGACAATCGATGGAGAGTCATATCCAACATAAATGCCTAATCATCTTTGAGGACCTATTTTGGTGCGTTGTGGTGGCGCAATTGGCACATAAACTACACACCCAAATATGCGTAAGTGTGAGACATCGGGCTCATACCCAGTCACCATCTGGGACGCAGAAAAGGGTTGAGTGGCAGCAGGCCTAAGATGAATAAGCACAGCTGCATGCAATATTGCATAGCCCCAAGCAGAAATAGGGAGACTAGTGCGCATTACCAAAGCGACCATTTGTAGTTTTTTAATGGTGGCTTCTGCGAGACCATGTTGGGTGTGAACATGAGGAACTGGATGTTCAACTTCAATCCTAATGGACATGCAATAATCATCAAAAAAATTTGATGTAAACTCCCCAGTGTTGTCTAATCTTATAGACTTAATAGGATGATCAGGGTGATGAGCCTTTAACTTAATAATTTGTGCTAGGAGTTTAGCAAATGCAGCGTTCCTAGTGGACAATAGCATGACATGTGACCAGCGTGTCGATGCATCAACCAACACCATAAAATATCGAAATGGTACGCATGGTGGTTGAATAGATCCACAAATATCACATTGGATTCTTTGCAAGAATTATATATTTTCTTTAGTGTCTTTTGCATATGATGGTCTTGATCCTAATTTTGCTAAAGAGCAGGCTTTACAGAACGAAGGATGGGCTTTAGAAACAACCAATGAGGATTTTGGTTGAGCCATGAAGTCACAAAGGACTTTAGAAGTAAAATATGGAGTTGAAAGAGCATTGGTGGCGTCAAAGCCACCTTTGGGCCTCAGGGGGACGGCGGCGCCGGCCAAGGATGACCGGTTTTGGGGGTGAGCGGTGACGTGAGGCGCAGGGGCTCTTTCGAGGTCCAAAATCTGAGTTTTACTTCTTTTCGTTCTGAAAAATGGATGTCCGTGTGAAGTCTTTAATATACGGATCATCATATCACGACTTGGATGTCCCAAACGGTAGTGTCAAAGCCTATATGTGTCTGAATCTCATAAATCATCTCTCATAACATGAGTGGATGCAACTATTCAAATAGTGGTTGCATACAACCCACTAGATCGACACATAAGTTTCTCTAAGACTCTTTTATGTCCGTAGTCATTAGAGGTGATGCAAAGGAACTCTGGTCCATTCTCACAATGTGTTTCCACATGAAAACCATTGGCTCTTATATCTTTGAAGTAATAAAGTTTGAAAAATATGTCCATGACATGAGATAAAATAAATTGAGACTTTATTAATATTAGCCAATGACTACATCAAAGTCTCCATAGTCTAATCCAAAATAAAAATCAAATTAAGACAAATCGTAGTCACTCTATCATTTTGGTAACTCTAATAAAATATGACCAGGGAAGTAGAGAGAGAAGTCAGTGGAGCGAGGCTCTCTTAAATACCACTAATCTCAATTACTTTCCTAGACATCATACTCTATTTGATGCGCCACATGAGAAAGAGATACTACAAGATGTCATTTATTGACTAAGGCATATTGCCATTACATAATTCTTGGAAAATATAAAAAAACTATTCTAAATAAAAATCTGTGGCATTTTGTCTTCATCTCCAGATTTAAAGTCTTTTGTTTTTTTTTTTCTTGAACTCGATGTCTTAATCAACCATGATGCGACTACCTTCTTAGGTACATTGCAAATTCAGGTCCATTGATCAAATGTTCCATATCAAAAATAGACACCATAAAGAGAATTCTCCCTTGATTGAGGCACATTGGCGCAATGTAGAGTCCCTAGGACTGGTTGCGTTGGAAGGTGACAACCATGGCCAACGTTGGCTCCATGGTTTCCAACCCTTCTTCCCTCAAAATCACGCCTCCTACGGTCGTGAGATTGTCGCCTTGAGCAATTACCTTCTTGAGTATTTTGATCGTATGGATCATGACGTCGATGGCGTCTTTCTCTAGCTATAGGACGATGCTCTTGATGGCTATCTTGATGCTTATCAAATTCTTTTTTTCACAAGCTCATTGCCATGTCTCTCAGCAGTGGCAATAGCATCAATAAGGTATCGAAAACTTGTGATCTGTCTTGCATGTACATGGGTCTGGAATGAATCAGAGGATCTCATAGCATAGACGGGGAAGGTATAGAGGGTTTTCTCAATCAATTGGTCTTCTGTGATTGTCTTTCCACAAGACGCATCATTGATCTGATGTGAAGAGCTTCCGAATAAAATTGTATGACCATGTCAAATTCAGAGAAGCGAAGATCATTCCATTCTGCTTCTATATTTGGAAGAATGGAGTCACGAACATTGCCATATCATTCGCGAAGCGCTTGCCAAAGCTTTATAGCGCTATCCTCATTTATGAAATCAAATTGGAGGTCACTATCCATGTGACGTTTCATAAAAGCAAGTGCCTTGGAATTATCTTCCTTAGTTTGAGGGTCTGGAGATGTTGTTGTAGGACAAAGCTCTTGGATTGTAGGCAATAAATCATGGGCAATAAGGTGGATCTCAACATCAACAGCCCATGTTAAGTACCTTTTGCCTGCATAGTCCAATGGAACAAAATCGAATTTGTTCGTGTTTGTCATCCTGAAAGATGAAGCAAGAACAAATTAGTTTCGGAGTTAAAAGTTCCACGACAACTAATAAATAATATCAAGATTTCCGAGCTATGTTACCAAGAAATAAATTTCCAAGAATGATTGGACTAGACCGAAACAATGATGTTTATATGGTCATAAATCGATGCTTACGGATGCTCTTAGTCTGAAGTCTTACAAACGCTCTTAGTTCGTTAATAGTGTGAATCCTCACGATTCCGCTTTTCAAGAATCAAACCCACATTATAAAAAATGTGAAATGAAGAAGAAGGGAGGTTACAAGTCCCCGAAGAAAAAGAAGAGGAAAAGTAAATTTCGAAGGCGGAAACTTTAATTACAAAAACTTACTTGGTTAAAATTTGGAGCAGATTTACTTCTGAACAGCTCTCACTTCGATTGGTGTACAGATCTCAAAACAACTCCAATAGGGCTAAAATTTAGACATCAGATAAAAGAGACAGAGGCGAACAACTTTGATGAAGAAAGAATTTTCATCTGAAGTTCCGAACTAGACTTTTCAGCAGACGGATGTGCACAGAAACGGGAAAGGATGCAGTGGGTGTGCGTCGGTGCTGCAGGGGCAGCAAACCTGCGTTGGTGCTACAGGGGCAGCAAGGATGCGTGTGCAGGGGCAGGCGTGCAGGTGAGGCTAGCGTGGGTTAGGAGCTGCGGCAGTGTGGCTTGAAGGTGGCAGCAACGGTTTTGAAGGATTTTCTGGTTTGGATTTTATTCTCTTGGTTATGGCTCGTGCTGATAACGTGTTTTAGTAAAAGAAAATTCAAGAGAGATTGAATAGAGAATTGTCATTCATTATTGAGAATAGGAGCCCTATATATAGGGATTACAAAGTACATGTTCTAATATTACAAGGAAATCTAATCCGAATAAAACTAGGAGTTCTAGAACATTCTCTACTATTACTACTCCTAGTTTGATTAGACACACAAAACTGATTTTCCTTCAACAAATAATTATATTTGAGGAATATTTTATCTGTTCAATCAGAAAGGTAAAATAATCAAACTAAAAACACATGAAAAATCATCATTATAGACTTAAAACCTATAAGAAAGATTTAATTAAGTGAATGGGTGTAGATTAAAAGAAAATATAAATATGAGTTTTTCCTAATAACAGCTTTATTTTTTGGGTTTTTTTTTTCTTCTAATTTTCTCTTAGAATAGAGACGGGGTCAAAACCCCATTATTAGAAAAATGGTCTAAGAATAGAGACCGATGAAGGATGTGTGTCTTTAAGTGATCAATGGGCACATAAGAAGATATGTGTGCCATGTGGGTTTTGGACGAATAGAATAGGGACAGATGAAGGGCCCTAAACCAATGGGTGGCACTATGTGGGTTTTGGATGGCTGATGGGTAGCCTTCTTTGACTGTCCTTGAGTCAGATGAAGAACGCGCCCTGCTTGTGCTGGTGTCTCTCACGTGTAATGTACTAAAATGCAAGGCTCTAGTCTCTAGATTCGTTACTTGTGTTAATCGTTCATTGACAATTGAGAAGAATATTTCTGGAAGAATATTTCTGGAAGAACACCGAACTCGATTAATTAATTGCTCTCTTATACGCTTGTACCTGATCGATAGGGATGTGTAACGTATTTTATGAGTGTCATTTTGGCCTATACCATACCACACACTTCTCACATATAAATAGACTACTACTCTGCTCTGTTAGACCACTTTCTAATTCCTAGAAATCTCACCCACCATTTACTTTACTAGCTAGAGAGCTGTCTTCTCTCTATCTTCGCCTGGATCTAGCTTCCGGTAGCTATAGCACTGACATCCATGGCATCTTCAAATAATGACCATGATCAGGTTAAAGCAGCAGGACTCTTCGAGAGGTTAAGGGGAAAGATAGTTAAGTTTGGCTTGATGTTAAAAAAACTAGGGCAAGATGATCCAAGAAGAATTGTTCATTCTCTTAAAGTGGCACTTGCTCTTACATTGATCTCCATGTTATTCTACTTTGAACCACTCTATGACGGTTTTGGTATAGCTGCTATGTGGGCTATTCTGACTGTTGTGGTCGTTTTTGAATTTACTGTTGGTAAGTTCATACTTCATACACGTAATCAACCATATTTCTCTTCATATAAGGATTTAAATTAATCTCTAATGATCCGTATTTAATCATTTGAAAAATTTTCAGGAGCGACAATAGGACGAGGTTTGAATAGAATAATGTCAACTGTAGTAGCTGCTGCTCTTGGCATTGGAGCTCATCGATTAGCAACTCTTTCGGGCAATCAAGGAGAGCCAATACTTATTGCTCTCTTTGTCTTCGTAGAAGGTACATATATATGTATATAAATATGTTATATACTAATTACGTTATGTATGCTTCAATTTTATTATATGTTTCATCTTGATTTTGAATTTGGTGCAGCTGGAATAGTGACATTCTTCAGATTTATTCCCCAAATGAAGGCAAGATACGATTATGGGCTGCTGATATTCAACTTGACATTCTGCCTAATATCGGTGTCTGGCTATCGCGACGAGGAGGTTATACGATTAGGATTCGAGAGGGTATCTACCATCATCATTGGAAGTTGTACTGCAGTTACTGTTTGTGTTTTCATTCGTCCAGTATGGATTGGGGTGGAACTTCACAATCAGATTGCAACCAACATGGAAAAGCTTGCCAATTTCTTAGAAGGTACATCTATGATCTATCTAGCTATAAGCAATCAATAATTAATCTTTTTTAATCATATTATCACTTTTGTACTTGTTTTTGTTATCACGTACGGACATAGATACATACAAATCATGTGAACTTTGTATTTAATTAAGATATTATTATTATTATTATTATTATTGGGGTCGTCTTGGGTACCTTGGTGTTTGTCATACCCTTATTTTTTTATTTTTTTTACTTTTAGTAAATTAATATAGTGGAAACCTACTGAACTGGTCAACAAGTTACCCAATTAAATATCGACATGTGTCATTTTAAAAAATAAAATTTACCATATTAACAACACACTCTTTCTTGATATGTAACATTGTTAAAAATTATGTAACAAGTATTGTCAAAATAATAAATTACACATAGTTGAACTACAATTACGACTTATGACGACAGTTGTTGTGGTTATTGTAATTAAGTGGTCAAAGATGTAAATATCATATTTGGACAACTTTTATCAAATTTAGAACCTTGATTATCAAGTGGAGAGGCTCCTTACAATACTGAGTTGTTACATATCTTTTGGTTTAATTTTAATTTTACCATTTTCACAACACAAATGTTGTAGGAATTGTAAAATGGATCGTAATCTTGCAAATGGTATAGTTTTTGAAGTAATTACTACAATCAGAACAAAAGTTACCGCTTTTACACCAATATTTGCGAGTTATGGTAAAATATATAGTCATTGAGTAATTATTCCATTAATGATAAAAATATAAAGATTTACCACTTTGACAACAAATTTGTTGTTGCACTTGTTAAATTGTCCATAAATTAGTACATTAGTTTAGGTTGAGTAATTACAATAAATAGGACAAAAGTTACCGCTTTTACATCAATTGTTGTGATTGTGGTAAAATATGTAGTCATTGTAGTAATAATTTCATTAATGATAAAAACATAAAGATTTACCACTCTGACAACAAATTTGTTGTCATACTTGTTAAATTGTCTATAAATTAGTACATTAGTTTAGGTGGAGTAATGACTGCAAATAGAACAAAAGTTACCACTCTTACATCAAGTGTTGTGGGTTGTGATAAAATGTGTAGTCATTGTAGTAATAATTTCACTAATGATAAAAACATAAAAATTCATACATGTTCTATTTTATATAATATTTACCACTTTGAGGACACATGTGGTAATTAGAAAAAAAAAATCCACATTAAAGTAAATAAGGTCTTCGTTAGAGAAAAATAGGTTCAAATTTGAGTAATTAAGTCCTAAAAGTGGTAATTGTAATAGGTTCTCATTAGAGTAAAGTAGATTCTCATTTGAGTAAATAAGTCATAAAGTAGGTTCTCATTTGACTACATTTAAAACAAATATTATTTATTTTTACACTAATTGTTGTCATTGTCGTAAAATGCATGTAAAAAGAATTATATTTGGTTAAGGAAACTACTAATGATATAATTAATTGGTAATAAAGATTACTTAACTAATACTAATTTTGCGAACTTACGTTAGAAGGTTTTTGTTTTTAATAAGGAAAAAACGTAATTTTCAATTGTGTAATTGTCCATTAATAACAAGCATTAATCAAGCATTAATTCACTAATAATAAAATTAATTAGTAATATAGACTATTTAACTAAAAGTAATTCAGTGAACCTAGGATAGACGGTTCTTTTAATTTTTTTTTTAAAAGGAAAAATCATAATTGTCAATTGTCAATTGATAATCAGACATAATAAATCACTATCTTTATTGTTTTCAATTCAATTAGTAGTTTGTGTTTCCAAAAAAATTAGAAAGGGTAAGGGCTAAACAAGTTACCAATTTGTTAAATATTTTGAACCATTGGATATATTACTAATCCAATGGTCCAAAATATTTAACAAAATGAGGGTATGGCAAACACCAAGGTACCCAAGAATTCTCCATTATTATTATTATTATTATTATGTTCTTGCATTTATTTTTTACTAATACCAAGAAACTCCAAATACTTATCTAACAAGTTCTTGCATGTATGATTACTTAATTATAGATTTTGGAGATGAATACTTTACAGTATCTGAGAATGGCCAGATCAGAGACAAGTCATCTTCTCTCCAAGGATATAAAAGTGTTCTAACTTCAAAAGGCAGTGAAGACACCATGGTAAGAACAATCCTCAAGCTAATTGAGAATAAAAATCCCACATTGCGTTAAAACTAGTTTGCACGGTCCTATTAGGGTCGCTTCACTTGTTGCAATCCGATTTCAATTAGGTTTTCTCTTCTAACTTAATTTTCTTATTATTATTCTCCAGGCTAATTTGGCAAGATGGGAACCGGGCCATGGAAGGTTCAAGTTTCATCATCCATGGAAACAATACTTGAAAGTTGGAACCCTAAGTCGCCAATGTGCGTTCAAAATTGAAGCTCTCAACAACTACCTTACCTCTGAAACCCAAGTATGATAAGCAAGCACTTTACCAATTCACGTTGTTATTATATATACCATACATATGATCTAACTTATCTTTTGCTATAAATTCTTGTAGACACCTCAGGAAGTTAAAAGCATAATACAAGGGCCAAGCGTGGTTATAAGCTCAGAATGTGGGAAAGCATTGAAGCAGTTAGCAACCTCAATGAGGAAAATGACCAAATCATCCTCAAACGATCCTCACATTGCAAAGTCAAAAGATGCCGCTGAAGAACTCAAAGCTGTTATAAGATCAAGCTTGTGTAAACTGCCAGCTGCTGATTCCCTGCATATAATACAAGAAGGTGCAGTGGCTTCACTACTCTTTGAAATTATCAGGTGTACGGAGAAAATTGCAGACGCTGTACATAAACTAGCATCCCAAGCACATTTTAAGAATGTAAAGCCTACAGTGACACCGAACCAGGAAAACTCCGTGAATGACGGGCCATTCCATGTTATTGCGATTGAGTGATTGGACACTCTGAACTCATCATTCACACTGGTAATTAGTCCAAGAAAAAAAGTGTACAGTTGTGTGGATGCTTGAGCAGTTCTCTGTCAACAAATAATTGATGGAAATGCTTATATATCTTTTCTAGATTTTTTTTTAATTTTAATTTTTTGGCTCTCTCTTCTTGCATTAACTTTACGGGGGAGTTCTTGCATGTGCTACTTTTTCCCTATGAGCTTCCACTGGATGCTCAGAGGTTCGGATCTTTTTGTACGTTTTATACTCGCTGCAAATAATAAAATGTCCTCATTTGTGATCAATTAATCTGTCCTTTTCAAATTAAATAAGAAAAAAAAAATAAAGAGGAACAATTAGATCAGTTATGTCAACTTTGTACTCGTATGTGATTTGATACAGAAAATTATTCCAGTTAAGTTACTGCATGTGTACGTCTTATTGATATATTAAGCATGGCCAGACCCGAAAGTTGACGGGTGTTTAACACCTAATCCCTCTTTATATATTCTGATGATCTATAAACAAGATAAAAGACTGGGAAACTAATTTGATTGCAATCCTTGAATAAACCGTCTATTTTCATTGAATTCAGGGATTAGAATTGACTTTGTTTATTTTATTTGGTAGAATACTGGGAGCATGTAATTCTACTATCTAGAAGCTGCACTTCCTCGAACTGTTTTCATCACTACTAGAAAAATCCCCCAATGCAAACAGATGACATTCACACAGATGAAAATCTGTGTGAAAAATACTGCTATACATACAGATATCTATGTGAAAACTATATTCACACAATACACCCCTAATAGTAGAATATACAGGTTCCACAAAACCCGGACTGGTTCTTGGTCTAGGGTTTGCCACCTTCGTCTTGTCCGGCGGCGTGCTTGGGTGGCGGTGGCTCGCCTCGCGTGCTTGACGCGGCTGCCGGACGGGAATTCAAAACTAAAAGCCTGGCAGCTTATTGGACAAGGGTTAAGGCTCGAGTCCGGCTCTGGATGGTCTTGGGAAGAGTATCAGAAGAAATCTTAGGCTCAGTGAGCTGCGGTACAACGAGGGTCGAGCGTCGCAGAGGCACCTCCATGATCAGCAACGTGATGGAGGGGCTGGACGGTTGCGGCGGCGTGCTTGATCAGATTGCATCGAACTGTTTTTTCGACGGGTTCGATCGGATTTTGACGTGGTTTGAGGCAGCGAGGTCAGGCTTGTGGTGCTGCGGCGTGGCTGGCGTCAATGGCAGTGGCGAGGGCTGGTGTCGTTTGCGGCGGCGAGATCTGGTACCGGGTGGCAGTGGTCGACCATTGGGGCGGAAGATGGACTGTAGGCTTGGGTCAAGGTGTTCTTTGTTGGGCCTGAGCTGGGTTTCTTTCTTTGGCTGTTGGGCTGCGATTTTATTTTGTTCAGTCAGTTTTTCTATGTTTTTTAGTTTCGTCTATTTACAATAAGGTTCCTTTTTCGGGACAGTCTAGGCACTTTTGTGCATTTAGTTTTTTGCATTTGGTCTAGTCTTGTCGACTTAACTCTCAGTGGATCTAGGTGTACACCAATTGAGGTCTCTAGGCAGCTAGGTTTACTGGTTAAAGAGTTAGGTTTCTAGCGCCTCCGGCGTAGTACCAAAGGGGGATCTCCGCTATGTCTACGTATTGATTGTACAATGAGTGGGTCTAGTTTCTATGTACCGCTGTGGGTACTACCACTATCTTCTTGTCTGTTAATGGCAGCGGAAGGGTATGTAATGGCCTATTCTGGCTTTCGATGAATATATTTTCGCCTACTGCCTCCATTCTCAAAAACTATATTCACACAATTACCCGTGTGAAATATATTTTAAAAGTAGGGCTGCATATGATCACATGGATTTCCATATGAAGTTCACACGATTGTCCATATGAATTAAAGTGATACACAGATGTCCGTATGAAAATTTACTTCCGCTTCAGATAATCATGTATATGTGTCAGTGTAGAATATTCTGTAAATATTTACTTTTCCTGTAGGTGTAGATTACGTTTTTTGTATAGTTGTAGGAGTGTTTTTCCTATTTTGACTACTCTTGTATCTCTTTATAATCCTCCTATTTTGGAGATGAATAATACAATTGAAGCATTGCAGACCATTGAACCCTTATTTTCTACTTAGAATCAAAGCAGGTTCAAACCCTTGAACTTGCCCTGTATTCCTTTGAAACCCAAAATCCGAATTCGGTAAAACATCACAAACCTTGCCACATACTTTTGTTTGATTAACTACACTAGCCGACAAAGTCCTCTTGCATAATTGATTAAGACTAGCCGGCAAAGTCCTATTGCATAGTTTATTTAATCAAACAAAGTCCTGTTGCATTGTTTGATTAAAGTTGAGCCAACAAGTCCTGCTGCACTCTTTATTGGTCATGTGCAGCCCTTTGCTTTCTGCTTAATGGAAGACGACGCTGCCACCCTTGCACTCCACAACATGCCTCCAATCATCAACCATTATCATACCACTGCTCAAGATAATTCGGCGTTTCCCACCGGCATTGCCTTGAATGAAACCAACTACACTATATGGGCACCGGTTATGAAGATGAGGATTGGAGCACGAGGAAAGGTCAGCTACCTCACCAGAACCAGAGTTGTACTACACAATGAGAACTCTGCTGAATTTGAAGTTTGAGCCACAGACAATGAAAAAGTGAAGAGTTGGCTCATTGGTTCCATGGAGCCATCACTCATGAATCGATATATCCGACTTTCAACAGCCAAAGATGTTTGGGAAGCTATTGAGAATACCTTTTATGATGATTCGGACAAAACTAGGATTTTTGAATTAAACAAAAAGTGCCTCGGAGCGAAACAGAATGGTCGGACTCTTCCTACCTACTACAATGAATTAGTGTGAATGTTCAGGAGATTGATCAACGTATGGCCTCTCAAAATAACACAATTGCTGCAATTGTTCAAGAAGCTACTGCCATGGCACAGATGCAAGTTCACGTGTTTCTTAGTGGACTCGATTCAAAGTATGATCAAGTCTGTGGTAAGATCTTGACCAAAGACCTAAAATTCAACTTGGAGCAAAGCTATGCCTATGTTCGAAATGTGCATTCTGATAGGCAGGCAATGGGACACTCCTTTGAATCCTATGTCATGGCTGTCCAACGCAAACAGGGTCCTCCCCCAGGCTTCTCAACTACTCCACAAATTCGCCCTCTAGGTAAAACAAATCCATATGCAAATACAAAGTGTCTAATATGTGGAGATGTGGGCCATAGCAAGCAATGGTGCTATGAAGTAATTGGCTACCCTGATTGGTGGGATTTCACCAAGAAACCGAGGAAGAACCTGGGAAAAGCTATCGTAGCTACTACAGAGGAAGAGCAACCATCTAATGCCTCCGCTAATGTATCAAAGTCAGGTATAAAGAGTAAGGTATCTATGAATAATTCTTGGATAATTGATACAAGTGCATCTGACCATATGACTAATGATCCTAGCCTCTTGAAAACGTGGAAATCCCTCCTCTCAAAATATTGTTTCTACTGCTGATGGTACACCAATTCTGGTTACCAGAGAAGGCTCGGTTGTCCTATCTAACACATTAACCCTTGATTATGTGTTGGTTGTTCCTTCTTTACCATATAATCTCCTCTCTGTTGGCAAAATTATTCTAGACTAGCATGTACTGTGACTTTTAATCCCTTTTTCTGTGTGTTTCAAGACATTCTGACTCGGCGGATTCTTAGTTATGGTGTTAGAAGGGGGAAACTCTACTACTTGGGTCTGACAGAAAGTGGAGAGCAACAATTGTTGGGATAAGTGAATTAGGTCAATGGGGAAGAGAATGCTAAGGCAACAGTGTGGTTGCGGCATCGTTGTTTGGGTCATCTATCTTTTAGTTATCTTAAGAAACTGCAACCGCATTTCTTTTCAATTGTTAGTGATTCATATTTTCGTTGTAATGTATGTGAACTGGCTAAGAGTCATCGAATTTCATATTCACCTAGTTTTAATAAAAGTTCCATTCCATTTATGAAAATTCATTCTACTGTATGGGGTCCACTTTCTGGAGTATGATATTATGTAACTTTTATTGATGATTGTACTCGTATGACTTGGGTGTCTCTATTGAAGAACAAGAGTGATGTGTGTTCCATGTGCAAAGATTTTCACAAGATGGTGTCCACCCAGTACCAACAGGATATTCGAGTTTTCCAATCTGACAATGGCAGAGAATATGTTAATGGTTCTATGCAAGAGTTTATGCAATCTCATGGAATTTGACATCAAACCTAGAATTCGTATACCCCCCAACAGAATGGATTGGCAGAAAGGAAGAATCTACAGTTACTTGAAGTTGTCCATGCTTCTTTGTTTGGCATGCATGTACCTGGTGAATATTGGGGAAAAGCTGTGAAGTCCTCTGCCTACCTCATTATCGTACTCCTTCTCGGGCGATTGAATTTCAAAATCTTCAGCAGCAACTTCAGAAACTTCTTTCACTTCCGTCGTTTCCAAACCTTGAGCCTCGCTTGTTTGGCTGCGTAGTCTATGTTCATATTCCCAAGTCTCAACGTAGCAAACTTGATCTCCGTGCCCGTAAGTGTATATTTATTGGTTATGCTGAATTCCAAAAAGGTTATTGCTATTATGATCCACTTACTGGTACTATACATGTCTCTCTTAATGTTGCGTTTCGTGAATCCGAGCCTTATTATTCAGGAGGAAGTTCAGAGTCTTCCCTTCAGGGGGAGAGAGGTTGTGAAGGAAGTCCTCAAGATTTATTTGCATTTGAAGAATTTGAAGAATTAGAAGATTTGGAATCAAGATTTAGAGTTGAGAATTCTCCAACTGAAAAAGAAACAGAAATCGAGGTCGTAGGAAACGAAAAAGAAATGGAGACTGCTGCCATAGAAAACGAAAAAGAAATGGAGACTGTTGCCATAAGAAATGAAAAAGAAAGGGAGACTACTGCCGTGGGGCCCTCCACTTGCCAAAGAGATAATGATGTTGCCATGGGGCTCTCCTGCCAAAGAGAGAATGAAGTTGTCGTGGGAAAGATGGTGAAGAAAGTGGAAAAGGACAAGATGATGCTGTAGGGTCAAGTGGAAGAGAAAAGGATGATGAAGAAAGTTGTAGATCTGCTTAATGTTGCTGGTTCTAATAGGATCTTTCACACCCAGCAGGAAATTGAGCTAAAAAAGTTTCGATCTTTCTCAGCAAATTAAACACACTGTAAGTCTCTCTATCTCCATCTCTCCCAATTTACAGTATTGCGATTGCCTTCCTCAATTTCCTACGCTTCATAGTACTTCTCTGATCCAAAGTTTGTTATTTCCCCCATTCGTCGCTTGTAGAAAAATTCGTAACAGATTGAATCAACTCACTTCCACTCTGCTTCTCGATTTGGTCAATTTCCTGTTTGTTAGGTACTAGATTTCCGATCTCGGAAACTTATATATCAGTTTATGCATTACAGACTTGTGAGTATTTGTTTTGCTTATTCTGTGAGATTAGTGTTTGAATCCGACGAGTTGGCTCTGTCCCATGGATATGTTGGTTTCAGAATTCAAATTGACCGGAGATATGGTGGTATTGGAAATTCAAATTGACCAGAGATTTGGTGGTGTTGTGAATTAAAAGGACAATTATTTGAGGGACCAAAAAATAAATATGAAAATATGTGAATAATTTAATAAATATATTTGGTACACGCAGATTTTTTTGGTGATGGGATGAGTTGTAATTAAAGTGGGACCCACCAAATGCATTCATACGGACTGACAAAATCTGTGAAAGTAGTATTAGCAATGCCAGTAATACGTACGGATTATTAATTTGTCGTTGTACCGTGTGTATTGATGTTTTCACACAAATTTCCGTACGGAATACTATGATTTCATACGGATTCTCATCCTGTGTGATGGGGGTTTTTCTAGTAGTGCATATATAGCATAGGTTAGTTAAATGGTCATTACTCTTGGCGTGCAGACCATAATAAATTAACTTAGTAGGGTTTCGTCAGTGAAGTTTATACTAGCTAGGGTTTTGTAAGTGAATTTTAAACTTCTATTGATCATATGCATGAGAGTAACTTACTTTATATATTGTACATACCTCCACTATTATGGATGATTTGCTATGTCACCAAGTATGTGTAACACCCTCTTTGGGGGACCCACAAGCCATGGTGGGACCCAATCGCGACATGCATCCTGTAGCCTGATGTCCAAGCTACACTACGGTAGTTGGAAGCGACCAATACCTTGCCAAGATGCCTTACAATTAGCCTTTGTAGACCAGAAAAGGGCGACTTTGAGTCCCACATTGAAAAACAAGTGTAAGAAGGGAGGTTCCTTTACTTATAAAAGGGACCTCCACCCACTTAGATCTCATCCCATTACAACTTGTCTTTGTAATCATGTTGGGCCGCAAGGCCCAATACACATAGTTAAGCTTTCAAGTGAGCGTAGTTTCCCGCTAAGACTGGAGACGAACCACTATACATCGTGTCTTCTCTTTCTCTCTTCTCTCTCTTTCTCTAATATTAATTAGAAATTTCGGTTTCTAACATTAACATATATATATATATATTGGTAAATGATTTACATTTCAAGGTGGTTATTTATAGTTAATGGATGTACCTGAGATAACAATGTTTAATACGTACGTCAAAACTAAAATTGAGAGTAGTTAATTAATGTGTAACCACGACCATATTCAATGTTGAACTGCTGTGTCATCAACTAATTCCTTTTCTTGACCTTTCTCCTAAGTCCAAGAGCTACCATACATAGTCCACCGGCCGCAGTCCACAATATAAAATAAATATACAGAGTCCACCTCAACATTGAGCTAGGTTTCTTTGTTCTTATGCCTCTGCTGCATTTCTCATTTCAAATTACATTTCTAATATGTTTTGTCGGAGAAATAGAATAAGAGATATGTCGTTTTCTTGAAAAGCAAACAAATTCTTCAGTCAAGTGATAAAGAAATTGATCATTGTGAGATCCCCAACATTGCCCATGTTGTGAGGTCACTAATCAATTGTTAAACGTCTAGAATGCAGAAAATTTCTTTGTTAAACCATAGCTTACATCCAAATAGTGGGAATAAATATTATCACTTTTTGTTCTTGTTTCCATGCCCAGCGAATAATATGAAATCTCTTCCAGATTTGTTTTGTAGTCATGATTCGTAGTATGCATATCGATATGCATTAGATGCATCTGGAAATACATCTGCGATAATGTTTTTGATAGGAACAAGTACGTAGATACGTCCTGATCAAGAGATTAAATAATTTATAAAAGGGTTTCATTTACATCCTGTCTCTATGTTTTGGCAAGAATCTTGTCATGGTTTTGAAGCAAATTACATATTAATTTGCTGGTTTTATTTTGACGACATTATCTAAGGTATTCCGCAGCCCGCCCCCCCCCCCCCCCCCCCCCCCCCCCAATAATAATAACAATAATGTAGTTCTAGAAACACATACATTGTAAAAACCCTACATCATAAAATACAGTATATAACATTTGACAATCTAAAATGACCTCAAAAATAGGATGCTCTCTTCTAGGATTTTTTAGGATTTGTGACATCTCTCCCTGCGTTATGAAACAAATTGAAGAGATGTCTACCAGTTTAGCAGCTGATCCAGCATTAGTTGATTCTTTTGTAATAGATTTCGTGATCCTATAAGACAAATTTGTTCCCTCTATTGATTTATTTTTGGTCAATCGTGCTCTATATCATGACCGTATTGTTCTTAAGGTGTTCACAATTTATATTGGGAATGGGTGGTCTTTAGGAGGAGTGGTTCACTTTCAACATTAGGCTTTTGATTATCAATGAAGGCATGATGCTTGATATTGGAAAGGTACCCCTGCTTTCCTTGAAGGTGTGGGTGCAGATTCATGGTTTCTTCATAGTTGCAACTCGAGCAATTTGTGCCACTTTGTTACCGTTCATTCTCTTTTTTTTTTTTTGTCACGAAAATGTCACTATAATGCTAATATAAGCCCTGCATTTTTAGGTTTGTGACATGAGCCAAACAAAAAATAAAATACAAACTAGAAAGAAAAAAACTATAAAATATAGGTGTGTAAACCAGGTGCACAATTTTCAGTACCATACTATTTAATCTAATGATATAAGTGTACTTACATAAGCATTTACAAGCATAATTAGCTATAATGAGCCATGCTCATGATACTGCTAGCGGTACCAACTACCGCCAACTGTGTAACCTATGGAAACACAGCCAAGCAAGCTATCGCCTGAGCCGCGGCTCACCCTTAGATCACCGCTGACGCGCCGCGCCAAGATAGCATCAGAAGCTCCAGAAGCTGGGAACTGAAGCACATCAGTCCCACGAAAACATGGAAGAGCTCTACCTCTTCCCCACCTATAAAAGGTTCTCTCATCTGTCCTCATTAATTACGCATTTACTACTTACCTACTGTTATTCTGTCAACATAAATACATTGACTAACTTAGGCATCGAAAAAGAGACGACCGCCCAGCGCGGTCTCCCTCTGACGCCGCTTTGTATTTCACTTGACAGGTAGCGGAAGCTCTGAGAACATTGCAAATAGCGGTCCGCCTATCGGACCAGCGTTAACAAAGACTTGGGCCACCGCTCAAATCTTAAACATTAACATTGACACCGTCTGTGGGAACCCTTGAACAAAAAGTCATCCCACCACAACAATCACCATGACTAACGGTAGCGGGGGAAACGCTGAAGAGCAAGCGGATCAATCTGCCAACCCCCATCCCACCAATCCCGCGGCTAACGTTAATCGAGCACTATTCAACACTCCGGTCAACCCTAGCGTGGAACCCTAGGGCTCATTCCAGGTCCCGTGGACCCAGACCGCAGCTGAGGCATAACCAGGCAGCAGTCACCCACCAGGCCGGGATCTCGCCTCTATGTATGAGCTGGCATTGGCAGACCTCCACAAGGCAAATAGGGGGCGTGAACAAGAGCTCAGAGAGAAGGTTGAGGCCCAAAAGCAGGTGGTCACGCTGATGTCAAAATTCAACGAACTGAAAAGGGCGTTGGAGGCAAACGGTAACCCAGCGCATAGCGAGTAATCGTGGAGCACCAGGTGTAGTCGACCCAATACCGGTGGATTGGTACTCGTACCAATCATACAGATGCAGGTACCGCCGAACCCACCAGAACTATTGAGAATGGGCCCGCCTCCCCTGCCCCGCCAAATGATGGAACAGGAAGCGGAGTCACAGCCGCACACTAACTGCTCGGCTGCTAAGGCTAGAACTGAGGGCAATCTGCCTGTCCCCAGGCGGGAGCTGGTTCAGTGTAATCGCCAGGAAGGGCCCGCTAGCGACAACAGTCCTAATCCTAGAAAAAGATGCAGCAATTAGAGTAAATGTTAATCCGAACAGAAGCAGGCGCCCCAGCGCCAATCCCAAATCCGCTCTTTGTGTCCAGACCAGGACCATTCACCGCCAGGTTCTTGCAAGCCATCAGACCAGCATATGCAAAGACACTAAAGATGTCACATTACAACGGCATGACCTACCCTTTCGTCCACATGGACACCTTCAAAAAAGTCACTAACAACAAGGGATTTGATGACTCCACCCTCTGCCACTTGTTCAGTGAAACATTGGATAGTGAGGCGATGAGATGGTTCTTTGAGTGCCCACCTAGATCCATCGACTTATTCCATGCACTATCAAATGTTTTCCTTTTTCGGTTCATCCTGCTAGCCGCCGAATATCACAACACAAGTCAGTTGTTCAACGTGAAACAGGGCGCTGGGGAAACATAGAAGGCATTTGTCACCAGGTAGCGAGTGGCAGCATCTCAATGCCGCGATCTTGACAAAACAATGGCGTTGGTAGCCTTCAAGAAAGGACTCCTCAAGGGGCCATTTCTCTACCACCTCAATTACAATCACCCAAATGCCATGTATGACCACGTCATGGGCGAAGCAGTCATCCATACATAGGCAGAATTCATCACATATGGGGAAACCCCACCATCACCTGTAAAATCCGCTCAACCCTCCTCCAGCCATCAGGAAACCGCTAACAAAGCTTCTACTACACCGACAACTGATAGGAACATAGAGTGGCAACAGGGCAACTACCAAAGCAATCGGTAGAAGGACCAACATTATAATAAGGGCAACCGCTCATCCCATGGGGATAACCGTAACAAGCAGACGGAGTCCTCTCAGCGATACACAGTGTTTACAGTCCTCACAACCTCGTATGAAGAGATATACGACCAGAGAAAGGACCAGATTCTGCCACCACCCCCAAGAAAGTACCCAAGGGTGGGGAAACGCAGGAACACCAGCAAGTGGTGCAAGTACCACGAGGACAACGGTCACCACACCAACAACTGCAATGCTCTCAAAACAGCTATTGAGACTCTGTACCGTGATGGTAAGATGGAACAATTCAAGGTGGGCCAACCGCCACCTGTGGTCGCTAACATCGAATCCATATGCCACATCAACACCATCGACGGCGGTGCCCCAATAATTAACATCTCTCATAGGGTGAGAAAGCGCTATGCACGCGCTAACCACCCCAAAGAAGTTTGCAACATCCGCTATGAGAGATCTGCTAAGCTCCCAAGGTCTGGCTGGGAACCCAACACCTTCTCAGAGGAGGAGGAGCGCGGAGTACATCTGCCACACGACGATCCATTCTTGGTCGTACTCGACAACTGGTCAGTAGGAAGGGTCCTTGTTGATAGCAGATCAGCTATCAATGTCATATTCAATGGCTGCTACAACCAACTCCAGCGGAACAGAAAATTGCTCCAGGATCATGAGCCGATAATAAACTTCTCTTGTGATGTCATGCAACCACTTAGTTCTGACTACATACGACTAGTTATCGGCTCTAGTCCACACATAGATGAGATACATACGGAGTTCATCATTGTCGGTTGTTCCAATTCCTATAATGCCATCATCGGTCGACCGACACATGCTTCTCATGAAGTTCCCTACACCCAATGGGACAGGATGTGTGAAAGGAAGTCAGCAGTTGGCATGAGAGTGCTACTCAACTACTGTGGAGCGGTCGATGCGCAGCCATGAGATCCTAACGGTAGGAAACAGGGCACCGTCTGAAATTATTTTTGAGGATCCTAGGGATGACGAGGAGAAGTATGTCAAAAAGGAGCCTGTCAACCCAGAAACATCCTTGAAGGTTATCAGCATCTCCGACGAACACCCTAAGTGGACAGTCCGCATCGGCGCTCAACTAGCCCCAGAGATAGCGGCTGAACTCACCCAGTTTCTACATGACAACGCCGCCGTCTTCGCATGGTCTTACGCCTATATACCGTGCATCTCCCTTGAGATTATCACACACAAGTTGAGCATAAAACCGTCCTTCTATCCTATCAAACAGCGGCGAAGGGCCTTTGATGAAGAGAGATATCGTGCATTAAGGGAAGAGGTCGCTAAACTTCAAAACATTGGGTTCATCCGCCAAGTTAATTACCCTCAGTGGATTTCCAACTTGGTTATGGTCAAAAAGCCCAGCGAAAAGTGGCACATGTGTGTTGACTTCAACGGTCTTAACAAGGCATGCCCAAAGGATAGCTTCACGCTACCCCACATTGATCAACTGGTCGATGCAACCGCTGGACACGAGTTGCTCATGATGGACGCCTTTTTCGGCTATAATCAGATCAAGATGCACCCCGAAGATCAGGAATGCACCACCTTCACCACCGACAAGGGCCTATACTTTTACAATGTCACGCCTTTCGGTTTGAAGAACGCCGATGCAACTTATCAGTGGTTGATGAATGCCATGTTCGCGGAGCATCTTGGCAAGATAATAGAGGTATACGTGGACGACATTCCAGTCAAAAGCATTAAAGCTAGCGGACACGTGGCAAACCTCAAAATCATATTCATCATTCTCTTGGCTTATGGCATGCGCCTCAAGCCAGAAAAATTTTCTTTGGCGTCACCGCCAGCAAATCTCTGGGTTACATAGTCAGTGAACGGGGCATAGAGGCTAATCCTGACAAGGTGCAGGCCATCGTCAACATGAAGGCTCTGGAATGGAAGGTGCACGTTCAGAGCCTCTAGGGCAAGCTAACTGCCCTCTCTCAGTTCACTCACTGACAGGTGCCTCCCACTTTTCAAAGTTCTAAAAAGGACCCATAAGAAGGTAATTGACTAGACACCAGATTGTGAGGCGGCATTCCAGAGCTTGAAGGAATACTTGGCATCAGTCCCACTTCTTTCCATTCTTGTACCAGGGGAGTTATTGTACATCTACTGGGCTGTATCCCCGTCAGCGGTCAGTTGCGCCATTGTACTACGAGAGGGCCAAGAGGGGCTCCCCATATTCTACACCGGCAGGGGTATGAATGGGCCGGAGACAAGATATAGCCCCCTGGAGTAGCTTGCTCTCGCACTCATTGTCTCCGCTAGACACCTCAGCCAATACTTTCAGGCCTACACCATTCATGTCTGAACAAACCAACCGTTGAAGCAGGTAATGCAAAACCCTGAGCACTCTGGGCTCCTCAGCAAGTGGGCCATCGAGCTCAACGAGTTCGACATTGACTACAGGCCAAGGAAGGCCACCAAGTGGCATAAGAGGCCAGCACAGAAATGGTAACCGCTGAGGAACCTACCCCCCAGCAGCAATCAGATTGGAACCTCCACTTAGACGGCTCCGCATGAGACAAGGCTTGCGGCGCAAGAGTCATCTTGATGGGACCAGGGGGACTAAATGTGGAATACGTGTTAAAATTTAATTTCAAATCCTCAAACAACATGGCGGAGTATGAAGCGCTCATTGCCGGCTTACTCCTCGCCATCGATTCAGGAGCTGACAGTGTCAACATTTTCAGCGACTCTCAACTAGTCGTTAACCAGGTCAACAGTAGCTTCCAGGCCAAGGACCAGCCGTTAGCGGCATACTTAGGGTACGTCAAGACACTACTCAAAAAATTCAAATTTCACACCATCACACAAATCCCCAGGGAAAAGAACGTCAAGGCTGACTCCCTGGCAAGACTAGCAACCGCCCAACCACGCCAAAGTCCAGCGGACACAAGGGTGGAGTACCTTGACAAGCCAAGCATCACCAAAACCCTGGTGAAAATCTTCAATATTGAGGTCAATCCAAGCTAGATGGATGAAATCATAGACTACAAGTGCAATGGAACACTGCCCACTGACAGGATCTAGGCAAGGCAACTTAAGTGGAGGGAAACACGCTATAACAACCAAAATGGCAAGCTTTACCGCTAAGGGTTCACCCATCCCAACCTCCAATGTCTGACCCCAGAGGAGGGAAAGATTGTTCTTGCCATGATACACGCTGGGGAATGTGGAAACCACTCGGGCACCAGGTCTCTAGCTAATTGCACAATGCGACAGGGCTACTTTTGGCCCACTCTCGGCGGCGACGCCAGGAAGGTCTCCAGATCCTGCCACAAGTGTCAACAATACACTGACCTCCCCCATGCCCCTGCGGAGCCCCTGCCGATCATCATTGGCCCATGGATCCACTCCAAGTGGGGCCTGGACTTGCTTGGGAAGTACATCATCGTCGCCATCGACTACAATAGTAAATGGATAGAGGCGGAACCGCTAGCGGCGCTATTACTCGCTACCATCTCCTCATGCCTTTTGAGGGCGGCAACGTCCTCCCTTGCCCTAGAACTTTCTGGACGACCTGCACGACCCATTGGAACTTCCCAAGGTATGGTCTGTAGCGGCTCGATGTCTAGCGGTTCGGACAGTGAGGTTCATGCAGGGGCAGATGGAAGAAACAAGTCAATAAACATCATATCAACCATGCTGAGCGACACGTCAGACCAGGAATCCTCACTGCTCGAGATCTCTAACCCAGGTCAGTTAGTTCCAAAACTGATCAAAACTACCCCTATGTCAAATTTTAGCCAAGAACATCAAGAACAACCAAACCCAGAAAACCCATAAAGTGCCAAAATAAGAACACAGTGCATATATATCCAAAACACATATTCAACAGTTTTGCTAATCCATAAACCCCAACCCCCTGTCAAACAATCACACCCATCTTCAGAACCCATTCTAGACCCTCAAACACACTGGGGAATAACAGAACTCACTCCAAATACCAAAAAAAAAAAAAAACAGAAACAAACGAAAACCAAATAAAGCAAGGATGAGATTCGGATTACCCCATTCTACGATGGGAACTTTGGTGCGCTTAAGGGTGCTCGTCTCTAATTCAGAAGGTCTTCGTCCTCCAAAGATCGATAACTTCACAGAATTGCAGAATCCTGTTCTCGGCTCTCAAAAACAAAGCTCGAACACGATGACTCAAAGTTTGAAATGAAGAAGATGTCAAAACCACTGTGGTTTCCCTTTGTTTTATGTCAACATCAAACCAATATAGGCCATCCACTGAAAAACGACATCGCATGACAGCCATACACGTGCCCCACGACGGCACTTACTCTCTGGATTAATGGCGATAACCGTACAAAGTCAATAATTACTTGCATTAATGGCGAAGACGCGGGCATGCTGCGGGGACGTTATTCCATACGCTATCCCAATACATGTTGGCCACGTGTCGGACGCCGTTAGACAAAGCATCTAGCCAAAGTAACCATCAAGGGTTACCAATCCTCGAATGTCTCCGTTAAGCGTCACACCGCTAGCTGAATTTCTCCCTTCATCTTGCAAGCAGAAGTCTCCGCGAAGCGCCACACCGCTAGCGGAACTTCTCCCTTCATCTTGCAAGCGGAAGTCTCCGCCAAGCGCCACACCACTAGCTGAACTTCTCCCTTCATCTTGCAAGTAGAAGTCTCCGCCAAGCGCCACACCGCTAGCAGAACTTCTCCCTTCATCTTGCAAACGGAAATCTCCGCCAAGCGCCACGGCGCTAGCGGAACTCCCTTCATCATGCAAGCGGAAGTCTCCGCTAGGCGCCACGCCGCTAGCGGAACTTCTCCCTTCATCTTGCAAGCGGAAGTCTTCGCTAAGCGCCACACCGCTAGCGAAACTTCTCCCTTCATCTTGCTGGCAGTTCCGCTGCGCGTAAAACTGCTCACACTAGTCTACCACCAAGTAGGTCCCCGCAACACCGCTTGCAGCTTACTATCAGTGAGTGAATTTCCGCCAAGGCGATTCTAGAGGCAACGCCTCATCCTGATGACGACCGCCATGTGGCGTTACAGTCAGGCTACGTCCCTTCGGGACACGGGGACACGCCAACAGTCTACGATGGCCCTGATCAGGCACATTGACCCCCGCCACTTGGGTACCAAAGATTGGGCTCGCTACCCAACACCCTCTGCTCAGTGCAGCTCCCCTCAACAAACAATATACCGACCAAACGGAGGTCCATCTTAGCTGGAGAGTGGGGGCCTAGCAGAGGGCCCACCCGAAAGGGTACAAATATTTTGCTCAGTAAGTCCATGGTTGACAACGCACTGACTCTAATTATACTTTTGCAAGTCTAGCGAAAGTAACGCTCCGAACCACTAGGCAACTCCCCAACCAAGATTGCCATCCTTGACTGGGGACTTGGGGGACTTGTATTTACATAAGCATTTGCAAGCATAATTATCTATAATGAGCCATGCTCATGATACCGCCAGCAGTAGCAACTACAGCCAACTGTGTGACCTACGGAAACACAACCAAGCAGGCTACCGCCTGAGCCCCGGCTCACCCCTAGATCACTGTTGACATGCCGCCACTTGCCTCACCAAGATAGCTTCAGAAGCTCCAGAAGCTGGGAACTGAAGCACATCAGTCCCACATCAAAAACATGGAAGAGCTCTACCTCTTCCCGACCTATAAAAGGTTCTCTCCTCTATCCTCATTAATTACGCATTTACTACTTACCTACTGTTATTCAGCCAACATAAATACATTGACTAACTTAGGCATCAGAGAAGAGAAGACTGCCTAGCGCGGTCTACCTCTGACGCCGCTTTGTATTTCACTTGACAGGTAGCGGAAGCTCTGACAATAACAATAAGTCTTAAACATTAACAATAAGTCTTATTACGTGCGAAAGAAAGATGGAGGACTTGATTTCAGGGAGTTAATTATCTTTATTTAACAAAGCCTAGTGGTGAAACAAGAATGGACACTCCTAATCTAGATTCAGTCTTTGGTGGCTCGAATGTTGAACGCAAAATATTTTCCGAATAAGAATTCATAGGGGTTACTTTGGGCTCCGCCCTTCATATTTATGGAGATCTATGTTGTGGGGTAGGGAGCTACTGCTATGATATTAATTAGATAGAGAATCGGTAGTGGAAGGGAAGTGAAATTCTTTGGTGATCCTTGGATTCCTGATATAGAGAGTTTTCGCCTCCAAATTAGGAATGGAGTTTCGGGTGCGATGAAAGTGGTGGAGATGATTTCTGATGCTAGAGAGCGGTAGTTGGTAAATGTGAAGCCTGACCTGTCACCATGGGGTAGGAGTGAAATACTTTGATTATTATTATTTTTTTTTAAATGTGAAGCCTTAGCTTACAAATTAGTGTTCTCAAAAGCGTTTCCGAGGCGCGTCTAGGGTAAGCTATGGTGTGAGACAAAAGGAAACTACCTCCAAAGGGCCTGAAAAGGCTCTTTGTCAGAAATGCTTCACCTAAAGCTTGAGGCGTCGCTTTTTGGTGAAAAGCAATATTGAAGCACAATTAAATGCAGGTTGAAGACAACTTTTATGATATTTCTTCTTTCTAAGAACGATGTCGTTCTTTTTTTTTCGAGCCTGTTTTTGGGCCTTCTTTATCCCTTTTTTTTGTTGAATATCCATCATGTATCTATAACAAAAAAAAATATTACTCTTTAGTTTTATTTTCTAACCTTTAATTTTGTTTTTATACCTTTTTTTAATTATAATAATTGTTACGCCTCCTGAGGAAGGACGAAACGCCCGGCTTTACTCTTTAGCTTTTGAAAACATTGATCTTTACCAGAGAAGAAATGGAAGCTATTGCTAACATCCCAGACGCCTGTCCAAATTGGCATAATCTCCAAATATGACATTATATGAGGAATGAGCGATTCTCAGTCAAGAGTGGATATTGATTGTGAATGAAAATGAGACAGAAGGAGGAGGGTGGTATTGCAAACGTGGTTCCTACCCCAATCAACTACTGGTGTTAATGTCTAAGATCGGACGGTGGCCCAAATCTTGGTTAACGCTGGTCCGATGGGAGGACCGCTACTTACGGTATTCTTCAGAGTTTCCACTATCTGTCAAGTAAAATAAAAAGGGGCGTTAGAGGGAGACAGCGTTGGGCGGTCTTCTCTTCTCTGATGCCTAAGTTAGTCAATGTATTTGTGTTGACAGAATAACAGTAGGTAAGTAGTAAATGTATAATTAATGAGGAGAGAGGAGATAACCTTTTATAGGTGGGGAAAAGGCTGGACTCTTTCATGTTTTTGATGTGGGACTGATATGCTTCAGTTCCCAGCTTCTGGAGCTTTTAATACCATCTTAACTCGGCGTGTGGCTGAGCGTCGGTGGTGATCTGGGGGTGAGTCGGGGCTAAGGCAGTAGCTTGCTTTGCTGTGTTTCTGTAGGTCACTCCGCTGATGGGAGTTGGTACCGCTGGCGATAGCATGAGCGTGGCTCATTAATGCTAATTATGCTTGGCAACTGCTCTTGTAAGTACAAGTCCCCTAAGTCCCCAGTCAAGGAGGGAAATCTTGGTTGGGGAGTTGCCTAGCGGTTTGAAGTGTTACTTCTGCTAGACTTGCAAAAGCATAATTAGCGTCAGTATATAGTCAACCATGGACTTACTGAGCAAACGCTTTATACCCTTTCGGGTGGGCCCCTGCTAGGCCTCCCAGGGAGTCCCCCACTCCCCGGCTAAGGTAGACCTCTTTTTGTCGGTATATTGTTTGTTGAGGCGAGCTTCACTAAGTAGAGGGTGTTGGGTAGTGAGCCCAATCTTTGGTACCCGAGCGGCAGGGGTCAATGTGCTTGATCAGGGCCATCGTAAACGGTTGATGTGTCCCCGTGGGAAGTAGGCTGACTATAACGCCGCATGGCGGTCATCGTCAGCATGAGGCGTTGCCATGGGAATCGCCGTTGGCGGAAGTCCCTCCGTTGACAATAACCAAAAAACAATGTTGCGGGGACCTGCTTGGTGGTAGCCCAGTGAACTATGTTGTGCTCAGCGGAGACTGTCGCGCTGGCAAGATGAAGGGAGAAGTTCCGCCAGCGGTGTTGCGCTTAACAGAGATTCTTGCAAGATGAAAAATGGGGAAGTCTGCAAGCGGAGATTGAGCTTAGCATAGATTCTCACTTGTAAGATAAAAAGGGAGTTACGCCTAGTGGAGATCCACTTGCAAGATGAAAAGGGAGAAGTTCCACTAGCGGAGTTGCGTCTAGCAGAGACTTCGTCTTGCACGATGAAAAGGGAGAAGTTTCGCTAGCGGAGTTTCATCTAGCGGAGACTTCCACTTGCGAGATGAAAAAGAGAGAAGTCCGCTAGCGGAGATTAAGCTTAGCAGAGATTCTCATGTGCAAGATGAAAAGGAGAAGTTTCTCTAGTGGAGATCTTCGACGATTGGTGGTCTTCTTTTTCAACGGTTGCTTCAGCTAGATGCTTCGTCTGACAGCGTCCGACAAGTGGCCAACAAGTATTGGGTTAGCATATTGAACAACGTCCCCGCAGCACGCCCACCTCCTGGCCATTAATGCAAGTAATTATTGATTTTGTAACCGAGGTGACGCCTCAGTTAATCCGGAGATTAAGTGCGAGCGTGGGGCACGTGTACGGCTGTCATGCGATGTCGTTTTTCAGCGGACAGCTTAGATTGGTTTGATGTTGACATAAAAGAGAGGGAAACTTAGTGGTTTAACACTTTGCACTTTGAATTAATATCGTCGTCTTCAAGCTTCGCTCTAAGATCTGAGAAGAAGATTATGCAATTCCGCGAAGTTATTGATCTTTGGAGGATGAAGACCTCTTGAAGCGAAGACGAGCACCCTCAAGCACACCAGAGTTTCCATCTTTGAGGTTGGTAGCCTGAATCTCGTCCCTATTTTATTAGGTTTTTTGTTTGTTTGCTTCTGTCAATTTCTGTTTTTGGTATTTGGAGTGATTTCTGTCTTTCCCCGGTGTGTTCTGAGGGTGTAGAATGATTTTTAGGGATGGGTTTAGATGTTTGACAGGGGTTGACGTTTCTTGCTTTGCTAGATGGTCGAATATGGGTTTAAGTGTATATGTGTTTTGTTCTTGTTTTGGTACTTTCTGGGTTTTCTGTTAATGGGTGTTCTTGGCTACAATCTGACATAGGGATAGTTTAGATCTTGTTGGAATTGACTGGTTTGGGTTTTTGGGTTTGTGATGGCTAGCGTCGTAGAGATCTCGAGCAGTGAGGATTCCGGGTCTGACGTGTCACTGAACGTGGTAGATAGGAAATTTATTGACTCGTTGCATCCGTCTGCCCATGCAGGAACCTCACTGTCCGTTCCGCTAGATATCGAGCCACTACAGACTATACCTTGGGAAGTAGCAATGGGTTATGCCGGGCGTCCAAAGAGCTCTAGGGTAAGGGAGGATGTTGCCGCTCATAATAGGTGCGAGGAGAAGCTAGCGATCAATAGCACCGCTAGCGGTTCTGCTGACAGGGGAGAGGCTGGCGGCGAAGAAATAGAGTCTGCCTGGGTTTTACGTGACGGCACCGTAGTTGATGAGGCAGGAGGGCTGATGACTGTGGTCGTCGTCAACCGTCTGAAGCGGGTGTTCCGCCTGCCTGGAATGGTGAAGTTGCGCCCGCCAACAGCTGATGAGAAGCCTTCTATTCACGAGGCCATCTTCTGCCAAGGTGTCACATTTCCGCTACACCCCAACCTCCAGATCCTGGTGTGCGAGTTTGGCCTCGCCTTTGGGCAGATTTGCCCCAACATGTGGCAGTTGCTGATGGCTTTGAACTCGCTCTGGCGTCTGTCGGGATGTGAAGGGCCTACCGTGGTGTGAGCCCCCGAAAATTTAATTTAATTTTTAGAACGTAATTTTTCGCCAGGTAATTTAATTGAAGAAATTGACCTTGGAGATTAATTCGGTGTTGAGACTTTGATTTGGGCCTTATAATCTTAAGTTTGGGCCGGAGTCCTTCATTTTGGGCCTAGAAGGTTACTAAAGTTTATTGAAGCAAAGGATCGTTGAAGCAAATTTGGAAGGAAGGCGAATTGAGTTGTAGTGAAGATTTGAATTTTTAGTTTTAACGAAATTGAGTTTTGGGCATAGGATGAGGTCAAGAATTAATTTAGGAAGTTTCCGACGAAAAATGAATTAAAGAAGAGTTACGAGCTCAAAACCGAAAGCAAGTAGCTAGAGGAGTATCGTAATTCGTCACAAGGGTAAAATGGGCATTTCATGCAGATGGGTATAAATAGAAAACCTTGAGTGTGAAAACCCTAGAACCTCTCTCCTCTCTTGGCTGCGTCCTCTCCTGTCTCTCCACGACCTCTTTCTCTCTTCTCCTTCCCTCTGCCATCGAAGACTCCAGCTCTGGCCACCATCTCACCATACAGCCTCCACCCTTCGAACTAGCATCCAAATTTGATCAAAGCCCAGCCATTCCACCACCGATCGAAAGATCCTAATCACCACATGCATGCCCAGAAAGCTTCGTCGCCACTGCCCCTTCCCTTTCATTGATTTCCGGCGATTTCCTCTCCCTTCCGCCTCAGTCATTCTATTTAGCAAGCAAAGCGGAGCAAAACCCAGAGAGTCCTCTTCGCCGCCTACGCCATTCGAGCATCGCCGGAGGCCTCAACTCTGCATGCCTTCGATCTCCGGTTTCCAGCTCAAATTGAGCTCAACAACCTCCCTAATCGGAATCAGAGCCATGTCAACCCCATGGTTTCGATCTCTGGTTCTGACCAGAGATGCCGTACATGCCTCAAGTGCCGCCGCTGTCGCGTGGACTGCCATAGCTCCGCCACTCACGGTCACAGGATTGTCTCTGTTAGGTAATTTACATCATCCTAGACTGGGTTGAAGCCTCTATCCCGATTTAGACTAAAAACCCTAATTTCTATTGTTCAAATTAGATTGTGTGAGGTTTGGAGAATCTGCGTTTGGGTTTAAAGAGGATAGCCCGAAGCTAAGGCTTTGATTGAATCACCGTTGAAGGAGAAGGGGTAAGGCCTTGATTCTGGACTATATCTTATCTCAGCAATTGTACAATCTTTGGCTTTATATGGCTGTTCAGGTAGTGTTGGGGTGATGTTATTGTAGTTTTGGAGGCTTTAAAGAAATCGAGTTTCGTGTTGAAGGTTATCGTCGCAGAGGAGTTAATTTTGGAGAAGAAGAATGGTAAAGGTCTGGGTATTTTGGATTTTTTTTTTGCCGTATGTTGTGTGTACTCGGTGAAATTTTGGTTATGTGAAATATTAGAAACGAAAGTGGTACTTGTTGTTTGAATTATGTTCGAAACCATGCATGATAGAGGAAAAGGATGAATTCAGTTTAATCTAGAGGAAATTGGTCTTTTGAATTAGCAAAAATTAGTTATCAACGTTGAAATGTAAAATAAGAATGTTTATAACTATCATTTTGGATACCACGGTTGTAAGAAAAGAAGTGAGTTGGTTATTGTTAACGAAAATGTAAATTGCTCAAGTTCATAAGAAATTGGTATATGAAATGAAGTTATATTGGCTAATGATTATTGGGCCAAACTTAATAAGAAGTTCGTTTAGTAAATACTCTGACGATTAAAAGGGAAATTAAGGAAGCTAAGGTATTCCATGAAAATAGAAAGGTCTAACGAGTTGACCTAAAATTTAATTGCAGATCATAGCTTTGTTAATTTCCCCATGTCCCGAAAATTGAAAGAAATTTATTTAGTAGAATGTTTGGGAATGGAAATTGCCATTTGTTTTCTTAAAGTAAAAGGGGTAAAGAAATGAAGGTCAAGGTGCTAATTATAATCACCATATCTTAAATGGTTCAAATGCCATTCCATTTGGACTATTTGGGAATGGTAAGGGTGTTTGTTGCTTAAGAAAGGAATACTAGACAATGGCCTCAGCTATTTAACCTTAACTAAATTATCAAAAGAAATATGGTCACCATATCCCGAATGAGCTTACCATTCTAAGTGAATTGTTCGGGAATGGTTTCTAATAATTATTGATCATGGGTTATTTGGTGAATTTTAAAGTGAGTTATGAATAAATTACTTATCGGTATAATTTTTGTTAAAAGACTCGAGCATGTGCACATGAAATTGGAAGAAGTATCGAAAGTCAGAAACGAAGCTAAGTTTGGGCGAGCACTCCATATCCAGGTAGGGTGAGCTGTCCTTTCCTTGTTAGAGGCTTTTCGATATATGTGGAATGCTATACTAAGATAGTATGTTGCCTGCAAGTGCGTTTTTGGTTGTTCATTAGTCGATGCCTAGTGATACCTGTGTTTTCATAACTGATAATTGCTGATTACGAAAACTGAGGCTAGACTTGCATGTTGAGATACTGTACCCATTGTATGTTTGTACTTGTGACCTGAAAGTGAATGGGACCTAGACACGTTGATTCCTAGGGATCCCACGGTGTCGATATCCGTGAACCTCCGGAGGGGGCTATGCTTCTATGTTTGTCAAGGAAAGGTGAGTACAGACAATGAACCAGTCATAGGAGACTCAAAGCCAGGAAATGGACACTTTCGCTACCTGTAGTCACAAAGACTACAGAGTACTTGGCCGGTTCTCGAAGGATGACGAACAGGGTCGGTCACCGATTTATTTGAGTTTAGCCGGCAGGTAAGTATCTCGGAGCTCCAAGTTGTGTGAAGCATACTGCATATGTTTTATAAAAGATAACAAATGTTTGTGGTTGCCTTTTTCTTAAAGTATTTTTCGGTAAACGTACACAATATTATGTAGTAAATATTTTCAAGTATATTATCTTTCAAACCTAGCATGGTTGGGTCGGCCCCTACTGGGCATGCGAGGATGAAAGCTCACCCCTACAATAGTGTGCAGGTTTCGAGCATATGGTTGGCAAGCGTACAGGGGAGGCACATGGCCCAGCTCGGTGCATTTCTCTTAAACTTTATCAAAAGAAGGTTGTAGTCCTTAATCGGACTTTGAAGTCACTTATTTATTTACTCTTTATTTGTTTCCTATTCACTTATTTACAAAATTTCGAGAGACCGGCAACCTTGGGGCGCGTCTCTCATACTTGTATTTACTTAGTGATTTGTTATTTCCCAAATTGGGCTCCTATTGTAAGCCCAAATTCTTTAGCCCACTTTAAATTCCACCTTTGAAAATATGTTGTTCGGTTGCTAGAATGCTTGGTCCAAGAAAGTGTTTTGTAAACCAACAATCTGAACCCAAAAGGCCTTGCGATTTCGGGTTGATGAGTTATCGGGATGTCATTCGTGACATGTCAGTTTCTCATTGGCTCGGGGTCGCGGCGCTGTGGGACCCCTCTCTCGGGTCACCACAAGTGACGGAAGTACTTCACTTCTACGAACTGGTGTATGTGAAGTGCCAAGTTTGCAGCGGGAAAGTGAACTTGAGCCGCCGCCAGGGAGCGCAGAAGCTAATTGAGAATATGAAGGATTTCATGTCTCCTTGGCGGGGAACCTTCTATATTGCTACCACAGGGTAGGAATATCAAGCGGGGACAAACAAGGGGGCGCCGACATTCAGGATTAAATCGGAGTTCCAACCTATCTGAGGTTGTCGCTGGCCTCCGCTGCCCAAAGTTGGCGGTTTTGCCTATACGATAATTCCTCCATTTTGTTTTAATCATTACCTTTTTTTTTCTTTTTTTTTGTGTAACGGGCTTGCGTTTTAACCTGACGCACGAGTAAGAGTGCCGTGTGGCAAGGATTAGGGGCTACTGGCAGAATCGCAACCTGCTTGACCTACGTCTTCTCATCAGTTAGGAGTTATTGGTCTATCAACAGTTGACTCGTGCCCTTGGTAAGTAACTTCAGCTGATCTGCGCCCTAGTTCAGTTTGTATTAGGCTAACATGTTGCCTTTCTTATAGATTCTCCACTAGGTAACAAAGCGAGCCGCGACGTGTTTGCCAAATCCATGGATCACGCAGAGATTAACAATTTTTTGGAGAGTATGTACGCCGCTGGGCTGGCGACTCATTAAACCATCATTGACCCTCAGACACTGGCGGTGAGCCAGTCAGAGACTCTCATGGTGCTGCCGATGCCGCATCACTCTCATCTCGGCTCAGATGGTTAGCCCGTGGTTCAGGCGGGAACTGGCTCAGATTGCAGGGCTACCGGCGGGAGCTGGGTACAGGCCTCCCCTGAGAAGGTAAGGGAAAGAGTGCCGGCCAACCGCTGTGGGTCCCAGAGGGACCGAGTGGTGGCGGAGAGGGAACCCGTTACTGTTGCGTTGTTGGAGCCGCAGGGGACCTTGAAGCCTGTCGCCGCCGATACCACATGGGCGGTTCTGCATAAGAAAAGGCGACAGAACGACGCCGATGAAGAAGATGAGGGAGATGACGCGGAGAGCATCAGGGCCCGCCAGTAGAATAGGACAAAACAGGCCCCGCCGAAGGTAACTGTGGCCGTTGTCGGGGAGGTGCAGGTGAGCGGTCTAGATTCCTTTGGTGTGTATGATGAATTCTTGACCGACCCCGAGCGGGAGTATCTCTTCCACCTCTGTGAGCAGTTAAGATTTGGCGGGTTGGATGGGATCGTCCACCCCACCGCCGTTCAACAGTCGCCATTCAGCTCAACGTTTGGACATCTGTCTGTAGGGTTGCATGAGCTGTTCCTTACCTCGTCAAACCAACCTCGGGTTGAGCGGCAGCTAAGGGAGGAGATCCAAGGTCTCCAAAGGGAGCTGGGGAAGGCCAAAGACAAGGTGGCTGATGTTGAGCGGCGCCTAACTAAGGCAGAATGAGACGCTATGGATGCCCGTGGCAAGCTGACTGTCGCCATTGAGTGGGACCTCGAGCGGAACCCATGTCTCTAAGCTAGAGAAAGACATAGCCCTGCTGAAGGATCAAGTGGCAGCTAAGGCTAAGAAAGTTGAGATCCTTTAGCGGGATTCTACTGCTAAATCTGCCGAGGTGAAGAGGCTGGAGGGCGAGGTTGCCCTGCTGGAAGCTGAGAGTAGCAGCACGGAGGTCGCCGCAGTGGAGGGGTTTAAGCAATCTGCGAAGTATAAGCAAGCCATGATGGAGGCGGTGAAGGCTGGTGCTGCTGCCAACTTTGACTTGTTGAAGCAGAAGGGCGCCATTGAATGGGTGAAAGTGTCCCAATCCATCAGGTCATCTGGTCAGTGGGAGCCTGCGAGCAGTGTGGTTCATACTCAAGCTGAGGGTGCCCGCTCAAGTAGTGGAGAGAGTGGTGAGCGTCCAGCGGACTCCACCTCCTACCCAATCTGAAGTTTCCCACGCTGACTTCATGGTTGCCCACACCCGAGATGATGGCACCATAGTGAAATCGAGCCCTACCGCTCCTAGATCTGATCAGACCAGCCGCCTGGCCAGGCAACAACCATCGCTGGAGGGTAAGGATGTCGCCGCTGCTCCCGAGAATCCATGACGAATGCTCCATAGCTTTTGTAATGCCGCTGAGGCCTATTTACTTTAGTGCCACTAAGGCTTATTTTATAATTTTGACAATACTTTTGGGCGGGGAGTCCCGATCCTTAATATATGCAGTTGGTATTTGCCTTCAAAAATTTTTTAATGGTGGAATTCTTTTTGAATGTTGTTATACCGCCAGAGTTTTGACTTGTGCTTTTGCTAATCAACGAAACATTAAAGGAATTAAAATTGTTCCAAGTGCACGATGTAGTGGACGTGGTCCGCCGAACATTGTTGGCGTTGCTAGTTACCTCTTGTGCTTGGACTTGGTGACAATGGTTTGAATAATTCCTCGTTTCATTGATAGCTGATAGATCAGCATTTACAAAAGCGGGGTTGTACCCGTTTGGTAGCTTCCCTTAGCTAAATATTGAACAAAAATTTAGCTAAGTCAAGATGCTCTTCGGTAGCGGCATGACTATTTGTAGTAATACCGAATGTGTTTGGTGTTCCAAGGGTGGGTCGTTGTGACGCCATTCTTGTCCATTTAGTAGAAGGCGCTGGGCTAACAACTTCGACTATTTTATATGGACCTTCCCAAGTTGGGCGGAGTGCTGTTGGTGGTGGAGTGACTTCCTTCATTACCTAGTCCCCCAGTTAGAGGTTCCGGCCTTTACTCTGGCATTGTAGAAACGCGATACCCGTTGCTTGTTTTGCAAATTGTGCAAATGGGCCTTGTGGCGTCTCTCCTCAAGGAGGTCCTTGTCAAGGTTGACGCCCTCGCCGTTGGTCTCGGAGCAGTAGCTCTCGACCCTAGCGGTAGGTTGGGTGACTTCGATTGGTAGGACCACCTCAGTGCCAAACATCATACAGAATGGCGTTTCACCGGTGGTGGAAGTTGGGGTAGTCCTGATCGCCCATAAACCCTTGGCGTCGTCGAGTTTCTTTTTTAGCAGCTTCTTGATTATCTTGTTTGCTGCTTCGACTTGGCCATTGGTTTGGGGGTGAACGACAGATGAAAAACTCAACTTAGTGCCCAGGTTAGCAGTGAAAGATATGAGTTCCTTGTTGTGGAACTATGTGCCGTTGTCTCTGATGATTGTGTGGGGAACATTGTAGCAGCAGTAGATGTTCTTCCAGAGGAAGTGAATTACCTTGGTGGTAGTTATTGCATTTAGCGGTTCCGCCTCAATCCATTTACTGTTGTAGTCGACAGCAACAATGATGTATTTGAACTGGCCCTTGGCGGTTGGGAACTTTCCAAGCAAGTCCAGGCCCCACGTGGAGTGGATCCATGGGCCAATAATAATTTATAGTGGTTCCGCTGGGACGTGGGGCAGGTCAGCATATTGTTGACATTTGTGGCAAGACCTTGACACCCTTCTGGCGTCATCGCCGAGCGTGGGCCAAAAGTAGCCTTGCCGCATTGTGCGATTGGCCAGAGATCTGGCGCCCGAGTGGTTTCCACATTCCCCAGCGTGTATCATGGTAAGAACGACTTTCCCTTCTCTGGGGTCAGACACCGAGGTTGGGATGGGTGAACCCTTGGCGGTTAAGCTTGCCATTCTGGATATTATAGCGGGTTGTCCTCGCTTAAGTTGCATTGCTTCGATCTTGTCAGCGGGCAATGTTCCATTGCGCTTGTACTCAATGATTTCATCCATCCAGCTGGGATTGACCTCGATGTTGAAGATCTCCGCTAGGGTCTTGGTGATGCTTGGCTTGTCAAGGCATTCTACCCTTGTGTCCGCTAGACTTTGGTGTGGTTGGGCAGTTGCGAGTCTTGCCAGTGAGTCAGCCTTGGCGTTCTTTTCCCTGGGGATCTGTGTGATGGTGTGAAATTTGAATTTTTTGAGTAGTGCCTTGACGTACCCCAAGTATGCCGCTAACTGCTGGTCCTTGGCCTGGAAGCTGTCGTTGACCTAGTTAATGACTAGTTAAGAGTCACTGAATATGTTGACACTGTCAGCTCCTGAGTCGATGGCGAGGAGTAAGCCGACAATGAGCGATTCATACTCCGCCATGTTGTTTAAGGCTTTGAAGTTGAACTTTAATGCGTATTCCACGTTTAGTCCCCTGGTCCTGTCAAGATGACTCCGGCGCCGCAGGCCTTGGCGCAAGCGGAATGGTCTACGTGGATGTTCCAGTCTGACTGCTGCTGGGGGGCTGGTTCCTTAGCGGTTACTATTTCTATGTTAGCCTCTGCCCCCAGGTTAGGTTTATCCTGATGCTCTGTGAGCTCAGCAATGAAATTTGCCACCGCCAGGCCTTTCATGGCTGTCCTTGGCTTATAGTCAATGTCGAAATCAATGAATTTGATGGCCCACTTGCTGAGACGGCCAGAGTGCTCAGGGTTTTCTATTACCTGCCTCAGCAGTTGGTTTGTTAAGACATGGATTGTGTGGGCCTAGAAGTATTGGCGGAGGCGCCTAGCAGAGACAATGAGTGCAAGAGTGAGTTGCTCCAGGGGGGGTATATCTTGTTTCTGCCCCATTCATACCTCTGCTGACATAGAAAATTGGGAGCTCCTCCTAGCCCTCTCGTCGTACAATGGCGCAGCTTACCGCTGATGGTGATACCGCCAGGTAGATGTACAGTACCTCACCTGGTATAGGAATGGAAAGAAGTGGGACTGATGCCATATCACGTCCCTAATTTTTAACACAAATAAAAATCAATATACAACTCCATAATTATACATGCATGATCATTCAGTCATCAATGCAAAATACCTGGAACATCTTCCCTTTAAATCAAATACATATTGATGCCCTGAACCTGCAATTCCAATATTGACCCGCTCCACAGAGTTATATATTACACAAACTACGAATTAAATTGTGATCACAAAATAAAACGTAAATGCTTTTCAGAGCTTACTACATAGTGGAAGTCATACAATGGCAAAGCCAACAAAATTTGCTTCCTACCCGTTCTGCTGCTAACAAGTTACCTCAGCTTCAGCCACGATTACTCTGACCTGCAGGTTTAACCCTACACCATTGAATAGTGCACCGGGTTGCTACACAACAAACCTGGTAAGCTTATGAAAGCTCGTATGAGTAACTCATAAACATCAATCAACAACTCACACAAATCAGCTTAAGGAAACAATGCAACCATGATTCCTTCCAACATTCAATATCCCTTCCACCGAAGGAACAACTTAAGTCACCGTTGTGACAATGTTCTATTTGCTAACTTAACCATGAAGGAGCAATTCAAGTCTCATCTAGACAACAAAAGAAGAATACTCTCGGAACTCTCCTTTAAACTACATACTTATGAGTCTCCAGCAACCTCGACCGTTACCCCCATAAGCTATAATGGCAGACAGACTAGAGCTCTAACTGAAGTCATAACAACTCGTCCGGTTAAAGACGTGATTATTGATTTTCAGCCTTGGTCAGCATCTGCGACCTGTCACCATCTGTGACATATGATTTTCAGACCCCGTCTGGTCTTCGAATCAACGTTAAGGTCACCATCTATGACATATGATCTTCAGACCCCGTCTGGTCATAAAATCCAACGTTAAGTAAGTCGCACCCGACCTAAAAACGTTACCAAAAATCTAGTTTCGGCTTTCTCCATCCCTGCTCACCATCTGTGGCTTTTGGTACAAGGACCAATACATTTAACATGAGTCACGCTTGACTCAAAAATGTAACATCAAACTCAATACTTTTCAAACAATAGAAAACATCTTTTTCCACAATAGTGTTTCCTGAAAAGTCACCTTCAATAATAATATGAACACATCATGACTATTATTCTATCACACATCACTTAGAAGAATATATATATATATATATATATATTTCACATAAATATATATATACGTAGTCATTCGGTCAGGAATGCCTACTAATACCAACTATAGTTTGCAGTTAAATAAATAACACCAAAACAATAATGGTAACTCCGTTCATAAATGAACGTTGTGAGATTACTCACCTTGAGACTCCAGCTGCGTCTTCAATATAGAACAAAACAGTCAATCCACAAAATAACCATCCAAAAATACTTCGTCAAGTACCTAATTAAATACGGTTTCAACTTATTAACAATTCAGAAACTATTTAAGTCTGAAATCCCTGTTCTGAACTAAAATCCCCAAAGTGGTGCCAATCAAGGCGAAACCACATCCGAGACTTCTCAAAGTCTCCAGAATACTTCCACGATCGATATGTCCAAACCACAAGTCGACCGAACGCTCGAATCTTCACGGATCGAATAAATCGACCGGTATGAAACCGTAAATATCATAACAAATTCATACGAACTCCAAAAATTGCATATTATATATCAAAACGCTCGTATCGACGAGTATAAGATATATAATACCAGAAACAGTCCCTTACATGGCCGGAATGCCACTGCCCGCCAAACTCAACATTTCATAAAACTCCCAACATCAAAGTTGTTCATCTCAGCATGCTTAACCATTTTCATAACTAGCACGAAGTCAGAAACTAAGCACAAAGGGTTGAAAACTACCTCGCAAGTCGTGAATTACTGTTCAATCTGAGTTAAACCAAGTTTCACGTGAATCGATCCAAACAACCACCACAGATTGATCCAGGAGGCTGCTGTGAGCTCCCCAAGCTTGGTTTAAAACCTCGCTGACGTCGGAAATCGGAGAAACGATCTGGTTCGATTTCACAGAAAATCGCCGCCTTGCAGTGTCGTCGTGGGTGAGAATCGCTGCTAGAGGATACCACAGGGAAGAGCGGGCAGCGGAGACGAGCTGATCTGGAAAGTTTAGCTGCCGGAGACCGCTGGAGTTCGCCAATAAAGCCGGGTCAGATCGGTCGGGTCCGGGTCGGGTCTATCGGATATCTTCGATACTGAAGGTATCAGTCGAGAGAGAGAGAGAGAGAGAGAAGAAAGCTTTCAGGAAAAGGAAAATGGAATTATGAAAATAATTTCGGATTTTCCCTATTTATAATAAAATGGAATCTTCTTCCGAAATCCATAACTTCCTCATACGAACTCCGATTGACGCGTTCCGCATGTCCACGAACTTGTATCGATGCTCTCTACAACTTTTGTGAAGGAAGTTTTCCAAGAATCCCAACGTATAAAAAGTCAAATTTCACACGACCCCCTAAACTATGAAATTCAAATAATTATACGTACGAAAACCATTCCACTTCACATATAACTTACGAATAAAGTACAATAACAATTATTCATACAACTGGTCCATTATTAATTACCAAAATTAAATAACGAAAATCCAGGTCATCACATGCCAAGTATTCCTTCAAGCTCTGGAATGTCGCCTCACAATCTGGTGTCCAATTAATTACTTTCTTGTAGGTCCTCTTCAGAACTTTGAAAAATGGGAGCCACCTGTCAGTGAGTCTGGAGATGAACTGAGAGAGAGCGGTTAGTTTTCCTTGGAGGCTCTGAACGTGCACTTTCCATTCCAGAGCCTTCATGTTGAGGATGGCTTGCACCTTGTTAGGATTGGCCTCTATGCCCCGTTCATAACTGATGTAGCCCACAAATTTGCTAGCGGTGATGCCAAAGAAAATTTTTTCTGGGTTGAGGCGCATACCATAAAACAAGAGAATGGCGAATATGACTCTGAGGTTTGCCAGGTGTCCACTGGCCTTGATGCTTTTGACTAACATGTCGTCCACGTATACCTCTATTATCTTGCTGAGATGCTATGCGAACATGGCATTCATCATCCGCTGATAAGTTGCACCGGCGTTCTTCAAGCCGAAAGGCATGACATTGTAGCAATATAGGCCCTTGTCGATGGTGAAGGTGGTGCATTCCTGGTCACCAGGGTGCATCTTGATCTAATTTTTAGCCGGAGAAGGCGTCCATCATACTGAGCAGCTCATGTCCAGCGGTTGCATCAACCAGTTGATGAATGCGGGTTAGCGGGAAGCTATCCTTTGGGTATGCCATGGACCCTTGAAGTCGACACACATCCGCCACTTTCCGTTGGGCTTCTTAATCATGACCAAGTTGGAAATCCACTGAGGGTAATTGACATGGCAGATGAACCCAATGTTCTGAAGCTTGGCGACCTCTTCCCCTATTGTACGATATCTCTCTTCATCGAAGGCCATTCGTTGCTGCTTGACAGGATAGAAAGACGATTTTGTGCTCAACTTGTGTGTGATAATCTCAGGAGAGATGCCCGGCATATCAGGGTAGGACCATACAAAGACCGTAGCGTTGTCGCGTAGAAACTGAGTGAGTTCAGCCACTATTTCTGGGGCTAGTTGAGCGCCGATGCGGACTATCCGCTTAGGGTGTTCGCCGAGATGCTGATAACCTTCAAGGATGTTTCTGGGTTGACAGGCTTCTTTTTGACATACTTCTCCTCGTCATCCCTAGGATCTTCAAAAATATTTTCCGATGGTGCACGGTTTCCTACCGTTAGGATCTCATGGCGGCGCGTCGACCGGGCCACAGTTGTTGAATAGCATTCTCGTGCCACCTGTTGACTTCCCTTCACACATCCTATCCCGTTGGGTGTGGGAAACTTCATGAGAAGCATGTATCCGACTATGATGCGCTTGAGCTTGTTAAGTGTCGGTCGACCGATGATGGCATTATATGAACTGAAGCAATTGACAACGATGAGCTACATATATATCTCCGCTATGCATGGACTAGCTCCGATAAATTGTCGCATGTAGTTAAAACCGAGTGGTTGCGTGACGTCACCGGAGAAGCTGAGCAGTGGCTCATGATGTTGGAGAAATTTTCTGTTCCGCTGGAGTTGGTTGTAGCAGCCATTGAAGATAACATTGACAGCGGATCCACTATCAACAAGGACCCTTTCCACTGACCATTTGTGAATTATGGCATCGTTCAAGAATGAATCGTCATGGGGCAAATGTACTCCGCGCTCCTCCTCCTCTGAGAAGGTAATGGGTTCCCAACCAGACCTTGGGAGTTTAGTGGACCTTTCATAGCGGATATTGCAAACTTCTTTGGGGTGGTTAGCGCGTCCATAGCGCTTTCTTGCCCTATGAGACATGTTGGTGATTGGAACACCGTCGAAGATGGTGTTGATGCGACGTATGGGTTCGATGTTGGCGACCACAGGCGACTGTTGGCGTACCTTGAATTGTTCCATCTTACCATCACGGTACAAAGTCTCGATAGCCGTTTTGAGAGCGTTGCAGTTGTTGGTATTGTGGCCGCTGTCCTAGTGGTATTTACACCACTTGCCGGTGTTTCTTGGATTTCCCACTCTTGGGTACTTTCTTGGGAGTGGCAGTGGGATTTGGTCTTTACACTAGTCATATATCTCTTCATACGAGGCTGTGAGGACTGTAAACACTGCATACCGCTGAGAGGACTCCGTTTGTTTGTTACGGTTATCCCCATGGGATGAGCGGTTGCCCTTGTTGTAATGCTGGTCCTTCTGCAGCTTGCTCTGGTAGTTGCCCTTTTGCCACTCTCTCTTCTTATCAGTTGGAGGCGTGGTAGAGGTTTTGTTAGCGGTCTCCTGATGGCTGGAGGAGGGTTGAGTGGACTTTGCCGGTGTTGGTGGTGATGGTGGGGTTTCCCCATATGTGATGAACTCTGCCTACGCGTGGATGAAAGCTTCGCTCATGACATGGTCATATGCAGCGTTTGGATGATTGTAATTGAGATGATAGAGAAATGGTCCCCTAAGGAGTCCTTGCTTGAAGTCTGCCAACGCCATTGTCTCATCCAGATCTCGGCATTGAGACGCCGCCGCCCCCCACCTTGTGACAAATGCCTTCAATGTTTCCTCTGCACCCTGTTTGACGTTAAACAATTGACTTGTGTTGTGGTGTCCGGCGAACAATAGTGCGTGGAATGAGTCGATCGATCCTGGCGAGCATTCAAAGAACCAGCTCATTGCCTCACTATCCAATGTTTCGCTAAACAAATGGCAGAGGGTGGCGTCATCAAATCCCTTATTGTTAGTGACTTTTTTAAAGGTGTCCATGTGGATGAAGGGGTCAGTCATGCCGCTATAATGTGACATCTTTGGTGTCTTTGCATGTGCTGGTTTGATGGCCTGCAAGATCCTGGCGGTGAATGGTCCTAGTCTAGATGCAAAGAGCATATTTGGAACTGGTGTTTGGGCGCTTGCCTCCTCCCGGATTGGCCTTTGCTCTAGCTGTTGCATTCTTTCTAGGATTAGGGCCGTTGCGTCGCTAGAGGGCCCCGCGTGGAGATTCGCTGAACCAGCTCTCGCCTTAGGACAGGTGGATTACCCTCAGTCCTAGCCCTAGCCACCGATAGGTTAGTGTGTGGCTGTGACTCCGCTTCCTGTTCCACCATTAGGCGGGGCAGGGGAGGTGGGCCCATTCCCAATAGTTCTGGTGGGTTCAGCGGTACTTGCATCTGTATGATTGATACGGGTATCAGTCCGCCGGTATTGGGTTGACTGCGTTTGGTGCTCCGCGATTGCTCGCTCTGCGCTGGGTTAGCGTTTGCCTCCAACGCCTTTTTCAGTTCGTCAAATTTTGACATCAAGGAGGCCATCTGCTTTTGGGCCTCGTCCTTCTCTCTCCGCTCTTGTTCACGCTCCCTGTTTGCCTTGTGAAGGTCCGCCAATGCCAACTCACACATAGCGGCGAGATCTTGGCCTGGTAGGCGACTTCCGCTAGGTCTGGTCTCCACTGCAGTTTGGGTCAGCCGGACCTGATAAGCCTTGGGGTTCCATACTAGGGTTGACCGGAGTGTTGAATAGTGAACGGTTATCGTTAGCCGCGGGGTTGGTAGGATGGGGGTTGGTCGATTGATCCGCTCGTTCCTCAGCATTTCCCCCACAATCGTTAGTCATGGTGATTGTTGTGGTGGGGTGGCCTTTTGTTCAAGGGTTCCCACAGACGGCGCTAATGTTAATGTCTAAGATCGAATGGTGGCCCAAATCTTAGTTAACGCTGGTCCGATGGGCGGACCGCTACTTATGGTATTCTTCAGAGCTTCCGCTACCTGTCAAGTAAAATGCAAAGGGGCGTCAGAGGGAGACCGCGTTGGGCGGTCTTCTCTTCTCTGATGCCTAAGTTAGTCAATGTATTTGTGTTAACAGAATAACAGTAGGTAAGTAGTAAATGCATAATTGATGAGGAGAGAGGAAATAATCTTTTAAAGGTGGGGAAGAGGCTGGACTCTTTCATGTTTCGATGTTGGACTGATATGCTTCAGTTCCTAGCTTCTGGAGCTTCTGATGCCATCTTGACGCGGCGCATGGTGGCGAGTCGGTGGTGATCTGGGGGTGAGCCGGGGCTCAGGCAGTAGCCTGCTTGGTTGTGTTTCTGTAGGTCACTCCGCTGATGAGAGTTGGTACCGCTGGCAATAGCATGAGGGTGGCTTATTAGAGCTAATTATGCTTGGCAACTGCTCATGTAGCACAACTGGGAAGCACCTTTGGAACTGAAAGATCCTCTCGAAGATGCTTCACTCTTATGGAGGTGTTTAATGGGATTTTTACCATATATGGAAGCTCTATTTTGGAAGAAAATAACTCAGACAAGAATGTGTTTCAAGTGGTAACTGCTAACAATCAATTGAAATGCCTTTGCACACAACTTGGGGGTTTTTTGTCACCCTCTTTGAATTTTGATCGGGTTAGACAAGTTAAATTGGAAGAAGTGGTGTACATGCAAAAGATACTCTAATGTCTAAGTCATTGAGTGTTTAGTTAGTACTTAGTAAGTTAGTAGTGAGCGTAATCCGGATTCATTGCTTCCCTCATATGTTCACCTTGCCAAGTATATAGGTGAGCTTGAGCGAATACTTCCACTAGTACATGTAGTGGTGTGCAAAGTCTGCAATGGATGTGTTAGTGGATCCACTACGCCACTCTTAAGACAACATGGGAGACTGTTTTCCTGCTTACTATGAATTCGGTTGAGCAGCCCGAGCTGACTAATTTCACTGACTAGTTCCGCCTTATCCATATTCACTTCAAGAGGTTTTCTCTTCGAGGGATATGAACTTCTCAGCTCCCCAAATATATAGATTGCGTTACCTCTTGACTAGAACATGCTTTCACCTCACTTAGATCGGCCTAGAGGGGATTTACCTCACTTAGATCGGCCTAGAGGGGATTTACCTCACTTAGATCGGGTTTGAGGGGATTTCGCCTCACTTAGATCCGCTTTGAGGAGATTTCACTTCACTTGAATTTGCCTCGAAGGGAATTTCACCTCACCTAAATCATATCTATCTTGAGAAGATTTCACCTCACTTGGATCTTCCTCGAGAAGATTACTTGGAGGAGTTTTTTCTCAAATAAGTTGGGTTGTCTCTCTATTAGTCTATTTTAATGAGTAATACTAATGAAAGGCTGCACCATGCTTCTTACATTTTCATTACTATCAATTGGGTTAGATGTTGGAATTGGCTTGGCCTCAAATGGGTTGGTTGGCTGTGAGAGAGGTTCGTTCACGGAGGGTGAGTTAGGGCTTAAGATCAGGCCAAAAGGCATAGTCTATGGACAACAAGTGAATATTTTTGTAACTGGAACCGTTCTCGAAATTGTGACCCCCCACAATGCCTTTTTTTTTTTTTTTTCATTATGCACGAGGTGCCAGTGCTGCAAGGAAAAAATAGTTTTTCTCGCTTATCGTTGGTTTTATGTCTGCAAAAGAACTTGTTTTATGTCTGCGATGACACTTGTTTAATTTCAGCAAAGACACGCTTTTTATGCCGGTGAGAGCACTTATTTGATGTCTGTGAGGACACGTACGTTTTTATGTTCGCGAGAACACCTATTTAATGTCTATGAGGATACATTTTTATGCCTGCGAGGACACCTCGTAAAAATTTTACCAATCATTTAAAATGCCAAAAGAAAGTTTTTATTTCATGAAAATGATTAATACATACGAAAATAAGAAATGTAACAGAAATTGACTGAGTACAGAATCGCTACCGGTTGTCCATATCTAGAATGGTGCGATGTCCGTGTTTAGGCGTGATTTTATTTTTTTTTGACAAGGACTCCCAATGAATCGTGTTCTATAGACATGGCAATATTTTTCTTGTTTTCATTTTTTTTTTTTTGGCTATTGTATTGTCAATTTTTAAGTGCCTCCAAGATCATGTAGGAGCCTTCCTATAGCGACTTGAATTTTCCCTTCTCTCTATTCTTGGTGTTCGTCCACAACCCTTTTTAGCACATTTCTCCTTGTTAAGATGACCTTTGCCTTACTTCTTTGTTGAAGTATGGCCAAAAGTATTCTGGCCAGAGGATCTTGTGGGTCAGGCTTTGCTTAATGCGATGTGTGCTTGATTATGTCTGACAGTCTGAGGTAACGCTGGTGGGGGCCTGAAAAGGGTCTGCAGATTAAGTTATTATCACGGATCTTCTTACCATCATCCGTAATTTTCTAGGCTTGATGGGATCTTCGGGCTGGATATCATTCATATCATATTCGAGGTTAATTTGTTATCAATCACTACTACAAAAAGGTCATCAGATGACGGTGGATTTGTGTTGTCTGATGACCAAGCTCACCGTGGTCTAAGTGAGTGTTGTGTGATTGAAAAATCAGACAACGGTGATTTCACCGTTGTGTGATAATAGTTTGCTCAACAGAAATACCTATTTCCGTTGTGTGAGTTCTGCGCAGCATGTGCCTGGCATGGCATGCGCGGCGATGCCTCGGCACATTCAGACAACAGAAGATGAAATTTTGCCGTTGTCTGAAATTCATAACACACAACAGGTATGACTTATTCTTTGTTGTCTGAGATTCATAACACACAACGGATATAACTCATTCTTTGTTGTCTGAGATTCATAACACACAACGGATATAACTCATTACTTGTTGTCTGAGACTACTAACAGACAACAGATATAACTTAATATTTGTTGTCTGAGGTAAGTAACACACAACTGAAGTAAAATGATCTCCCTTGTTTGTTGATTACTCAGACAACAGTGATCATTTTATTTCTGTTGTGTGTTATGAATCTCACACAACAGAATTTTGTTTTCTTTTGTTGTTGGTTGTTAGTTCACACAACAACTATATTTGGTTATCCGTTGTGTGAATACTGTAATCAATTGGGTACCAACTAGTGACTGTTGTAGGAGAAGCCTCAATTTTGAACTCTTTTACATTTATACAACACATTGTTTTGTATTGTGTTGTATGACTAACCCTTGAACAACAAGAAGAATATCGATATAAATGTTTGTCCAGAATAATGCTCAATATATTACCATATAAACAATACTCTAATCCATATATATCATTCAAGTACCATTATTCAAGCATCAATACATTCAAGTAACAAGATAATGCACCAAACAAGAGCATTCTTAGCTAGCTACACATGAATAAAAAAACATTCCTATTCTCGATGGCTCTTAACCTTCAGCTGCCATTCGCTTCTACAAAAATCTTCGTCACTCCAAGATATGCCTTAAGTTGATCCTTTATTTACTCCTTCGTCAAATTAGGTTCCTGTTTTTATCTAGCAGGCACTCCTCAGTAGTGAGGCAAGTCCCTAAAGGAAGAAAGCAATTTATGATTAACAAAATAAGATGACAACTGTGCTTACACAGAACGAGCTTTCATAGTGCCTTGATTGTTACCTTCTCCATCTGGCCAGGATGCTTAGTCATTGGAGGCAGATTAGAGGAAATGCTATCTACTTTATCTGTACATTTTGATATTGACTTTTGTATTGCTGGAGCAACTTCCTTCAGTTGATTAATGAGAACCTATACAAGTTACAATTGGAAAATCTCAGCACGGCATCAGATGATTATACAAAAGCTTACCTGAAAGCTAACCAAGTGCTGCTGATGTTCAGCTAGTGTTGCAGCTAATGACTCGGCATGACCACTTGAACTGCCTTCATGCGCACTTCTTAGAATTTCTGGACCCTCTCCCTCATTAGCTTTTGCCTACAATTACCATTTGCACAATACAGATTCAATTACTGAGAGGTTATAGACCCAAGTCAGCATATAAGCACGACTAAAAGAATGCAATCTTTCAAATCAGAACATCAGAACACAAAAGATAAACTTGGATATGAATTGCAAACTTCTAGAATTTTCATTAAGTCCAGTAAAAATAAGCTGTTCAGTGTTACTCCTATACCTCTTCAGCACACAGACCACGAAACTCTGCTGTCATTTCATGAGCCAAATTTGACCACATTGGGATGAAAGTTCCAGATTCAAATTGTCAACATATCTAATGAAATCATAACAAAAAAGATGATATAGCACCCTTAACTTACCAAGTTACCAAACATCATAACACCCTTCATATGGTCGACTTTCATAGCTATGAAGTTATGTTTAACAGCATCCACATATATCTTCTCTACAACAGAAAAGTCATAAAATGGGATCATCCGAGATAAATGTTCAATCTTCATCGACTGATACACCCGAGACACCTGTAATATGTACAAGGAGGAATTTAAAATCCATTCAGAATTTATGCAAACAAGAGGTATAGTTAAGTACAAAATCAACTCACCTGCTGGAGCAACCTCAAGGTACCAAGCTTTTCAAGTGCAAGAACATATTGAGACAGTTGCACTTCAGGAACAGAAGAAGCTGAAGCCAGCTTACCCCCAAATTTTGAGATTTTAGTCAACAGGGGTTGTATCTTTACAGCAAGGTCGAGAGGTAGAAATCTGCATAACACAGAGCAAAGAACACAAATCTGCATAACAAAGAGCTATCCAAAATCTATCATACTCTTACAAATCTTCATGCTATAAATAATCTTACTAAGCAGTCATTTTTCTTGGATTTAACAATAAGTAATAAACAACATGACCCTTGACGCCATACAAATCAAACACAAGAACTTTGATGCTAAAGCAGTAAACTATCACAAGTTTATAACAGAAGGCTAAGATTGTAGGTTTTGGTAAATTAGTTTTATCCTAGAAATTCAAATGACCATAATTGTAATGTAGTTATTAGCATTTCCATGACTTCTTGGATTATAGAAAAGTACCTGAAGTGTGATGGCTAATTTATCTTGAACTATCCAAGTTCCTGGACAGTTGACAGAGTTTACAAAGTCAATAACGTAAGAAAACTATCGTGTAGATTGACAAAATAGTGAAATACTAGACACAATAGTGAAATACTATCGTTTTAATACTACCAAAGGTTTTTAGCTAACAAGCTCAGACCGGACCTTTTTGACTAGGTACAGGGAAGGTAGATTTGGAGCTAAGGAGCCTCATCATCATTCTCAGCTGCTCCCCCTTTGAGATGCAAAAGCTTTTCTCTCTTTTGAAAGTCTGTCAAACCCTTCCCACTGCCAGTCACCCCAACCTTTCCAAAAGGATCGTCAGGAGACTTGAAGATGCTCTCCCGCTTGCGTCCAGATAAATAACCGCTCTGAAAAGAAAAAAAAGTTACAAATCTAGAATGTGCAATCGGTAGTAGTAAATGAAGGTTTTTTCTATTGCCTTGTATTCTTTTTTTTTTGTTTGTCAAAATAGAGTATACTTATACTTGATGCATAATGTCTTGACGGCCATAGCAAAGTTATCTTACAATTAAAGTTGAGCACTGCAGATTTACTTATTTTAGATATATACTAAATTGTAGACCTGAAACAACACTAACCGCAATAATTAACAAGCAAAAATAAAAAATTGTGTTTCTGTACCTTTTTATATTGGTTCCCTCACTCCAAAAAATAATGGGGAATCAAATACGTGCATAAATAAAATGGTAACTGTAGATTACTGTAACTTGATAAAGATCAGAGCAATTTTGCAAGCAGAATGAAACGCATAAATACCAACTTACCTTCTTAGTCTTGCCTTTGGTAGTTTGGAACTGCTGCCAAGCATTTTGACGCTTGTTCTGAGTGACTTCCAACTGCTCCATCCTCATTTTTGACTTAAAAGCATGTATCTTCTTGCGTTTGGCAATTTTCTGCAGATTTTGGAGTTGGCAAGCATCAGTATAAAAAGAAAAGTCATAATGCTGGCAATCAGTCAATCAAAAGAGTCAATTAAAAAAAAAACTTAGAAAAACATCAATGAAGATAGGAAACGGCAACGTGATTTAAGCAGAAAAGATTAACAGTTTGGCCTGATCAATATTTTCCACTGAAAACCATAACCAGTACAGTTCACAAAATAACAACAAAATGAATAAAATTACCAGCCCAACCTCTTTTCTTGTTTCCAGTACAAACCTCTCCCCCTTCAATATGTACAACCTCCAGATTAAGCACAGACTACAAAAATAAAAAACCAAATTCAACCTATGAACAATTCAATCAAAAAGACCTCAATGTAGGCTAGAAGCAGAGGCATATATATATATATATATATATATATAGTTGTCGATACAAACCACAATTTGTTGTCAATCACCAAAATCTGCTTAAAACTTGACCATCTAAGTACCGAGACAAAGCTAAACTGTCTATCCTAATACTGCAATGTGCACTCATATACTCACTATCTTAAAACACAAAACACACTTGCAAAGTTTGTAATAAATGTGCATTGCTCACAGCTCAAAAAGCCAAAAAAAAGAAGAAAGAAAAGTAGCATTCCTGATTTTCAGATAATCTTGACAAGAGGACGTTCAATTTTCACTCTTTCTGCTTCTCTAAAGCAAAGAAGAGAGCAATTGCAAGCAAGTAAGGTAATTTTTCCCCCAACTGCAAAGCCAAAGCAAAACCTAATTGAGATCTGCAAACCTAAATTCCACAGAATCATTTAACTATGCACACACACACACACACACACACACTGTTCTCAAAGTAAATAAATTGAAAGGGTGCCAAGGACCAACAGGAGCTGTAGAGGCCATGGCCGACGAAGAAAATCAACCAAACAACTGGATACATGCCATTCTGAAAAGTTGTTTGCAGTCAGTTAATAAGATATGTCCCTGAATATTGTATAAGTTTTGATTACCCATAAATGGAACAAAAGAATTTCCAACAGAATGATCACATGAGACAGATAAAGCAGATCAAAATTCAAAGTTCTAACCCATTAAATGATTGGAATCAATACCTGAAAGAAAATCTCAAGTTCAAATGATGGATTGGTAAATGGAAAGTACGTATCAACCCAGCGCATCTCCACAGCACCTGAAAATATTGATCTCATCAAATCAAATATAAGAAAATTACAAGGCAAAAAAGAAAAATAAATGAAGACCTTATAATTAAAAAATAAAAATAAAAAAAATAAATGACTCCACGAATATTTAGAGAAAATTTCGATATACTTAATAGATATATGCAAAGTTTTCCTTCAATATTACTTCATATATTGCTTCTATGTGAGTATTTGTTGTCTACGGTTCAGGAAACTAGCTAGCCTCCATATTCTCAACTTATGCACAATACTTTTCGGATTCTAAGGCCATTTTAATGGCGTGCCCAAAATTACAGTCATTTATGAGTGTTGTAGAGGCCGGTACCTGAAAATTACCTGAGTGTTACAGCCCAAAATTACACTAGCTAATACAATCAATATTAAAGAACTAAAGCTTACCAGGCAATGAATTCTTTCCCACAAGGCATCATTGAGACCAGAAATAGCAATGTTGTAGAGGCCGGTACCTGAAAACAGTGGGGATGGGGGCAAAAAATTGACATTCAAATTCAAGGTTTATGCTAACAATGAATAACAAATAAGAGGTACATCCGATGCAGAATCTGTACACTGATATTCAATTCAAATATGAATGAGATGAGATAACATCATGTATGTTGTTATGGATCTCTGACCAAAATTCGGGATTACCATTACCTATCAAGACAGTAAAAATACTAGTTACATGTACAAGGGAATAAAACATTTCTCCAAAAAAGGAATTTATTTAGTCAAGAAAGAGTCATCTTCTACAGAACTTATTTAGTCAAGAACTGAAGGATGCATAAAAGAACATCGAAAACGTCTAAACCAGAAATTATAAAAGAGCCTGTAGGAAACATTACTCAACCACAAGAAACACAGATTGATCAAATGACAAAGCTCGAGCTCATAGATACATAAAGTTATCAACATTCCAAAGTCTAACAAGAAATTACCATTCTCTTCAATTAACCTCTGCTGTCTCTTTTCCATCTTTGTAGAATGGAATATGCCGCAAATGGAATCCATGTTCTCCCTGGAAAAGCCAACTTCATTATTGAAAACCAACAGAGTAGAAAGACTGGGACAATGAAGCTAAACCATCAATTAGCCGAAGACTAAATTTTCAACACGCCTAAAAATTTAACCCAAAAAAGAAGCCTAAAAACGCACTCGTTGTTTCTCTTTTTCTCTCTCACTGTGATCTCAGCAACCCACCGGAGCTACGGAGGGCTTGACTTTCGGTGGCCTGCCTCTACCTCTAGGGGCACCACTCGCCGGAGCCGAAGCCGGAGTCGAGGTCGGACTTGTCTTGGCCTTCTTCGGAGGGCGGCCACGTGGCCTGCCGGACCCGGTGGATGTCGAGCTCTTGGCAATTGGGAGCGGGAAAAACGGATCCCTAGGCTTGGGAGGTCTGCCACGTGGCCTCGGAGGCGAGGAGACCACGGCGGCTCCTTCCGGCGCCGGGACCTTGGGCTTGGGCGGGCGGCCACGGCCCCGCTAGGGCGGCGCGTTGGGGTCGGGCTTCATGTAGTTGTTCTTGACGAAAACGAGCTCGCCGCTCTGCTTCATCTTGTTGAGGTGGTGCGCCAGAAGCGTGGCGTGAGCCGGCGGCAGATCGCCGTAGGTGGACTCGATTTGCTGCGCGATTGAGGTCTTGTTCGACCCCTCGCTCTCATTAAGCGCCTCAATCGCCGCCATAATCATCTTCGGGTACTCAGGGAGGGACGGAGCCGGATTAGGCGGTGCCGGCGACGGTGGCGGTTGCTCGTTGGACTCCTCGGTGGCCATGAGAGCTGTGTAAGAGACTCAAGAGTCTGAGAGAATGGGTTTGTAAGAGATGGGTTTCTAGGTTTACGGTCGATAGAGAGCAGAGATGGGTTTCTAGCTGAGTGTCGAGCGTCGAGAGCGGAGGGCTATGTTTTTTTTTCCTTCTTCTTTTGGACACGGTATGGCAATTAAAGCAAAGCTAAAATTTCTTATGTCATTCACACAACACAATTCTCAGCAGTTCGTCGTGTGAGTCCAGCACTAAAAATCAAAATGTGAAATTATGGAGGGAAATATGGCGCCTATAAGATTTTGGCTCAAAATTTTGCCTTTCAGTTCTAAGTTCACACAACAGAAAATCTTAAAATCTGTTGTACAATCACAACAGCTTGCACTAGGCCTATCTAGGCGAAAACATTCAAGCAAGCTTCCTCAACTTTGGTGCTTAGTTTTTCAATCACACAACGGAAATAGTGAAACCCGTTGTACCAAGTAGCCCAAATGTCAATGTTTCAAGAGCCAACCAAGACGCCAATGTGGAGGGAAATCTGCCGCTAAATTTTTAAGGCTCAGACGACGGACCATGCTTAGTTTCCGTTGTGCAATGTAGTTCCTATAAAAAAGTTATCACTTTGTTGGCATTCACACAACAGAATTCAACCAGCACCGTTGTATGATTAAACTGACTTCAACACACAACAGATGATTTGTGTTCCGTTGTGTGATTAGTGTTGTGTGATTAACTTTTTGTAGTAGTGAATCCTCACAATCACTTCAAATTGACTCAAGGTTTCAAATTTCTCTGAAATTATCGAACTTTTCGTAATTTGGAAGTACCGAAACAAAATTCATATGTTATATCATTTCCATCAGGAGTGATTTTTCAAAATTTTCCGTACATTTATGAGAAATTCTTAATTTCTGAAATATCTACACACACAAAGTATATTTAAAAATTTACACTGAAATTTTGTCTCAAATTTCTCCAAAATTTCTGTGAAATTTGTATGCCACCAGCAAAGAAGTTTTTTATTCATATTTTGGTAGAGAAAATATGAAATTTTGATTTTTTTTTTTTCCAATCAAGTTGAATACAACAAAAAACCGTTTTTGCTTTTATCTACTACCAAAATCATTTCTAAAATTCATGTACTTGGGTGCAGTATTGTATGATACTAAATAGAATTAGTTCAATCATATAGATTGAATCACATCGTAGTAGCTGTTATTATTAATACTTTATATTGCTTTGTTCTACTTGTTCATTTTCATTCATAGAGTTTTTGTATTACGTCCCCCCCCCCCCCCCCCCCCCCCCCCTCCCGATTGTATTTTTCTAATTATTAGTGAAAAAGACGTGATGACCAAGCCTCCCACTGGATTCCAACCATCAAAAAAATAAAATAAATAAATAAATCACATTCACATTATCAATATAATACAGCATAATTATAAAATTATAATTATATATGGATAAAAACATTAGTTTAGCAACCTACTACAATACTGATTAATTACTCGTCCATATTAAATATCACAATTCTATTATAAATGGATAATTTTAGAGAGGCTACATTGTAAATAGGTTTATTATAGGTTAGTATAGTCTATGTAAAAATTTCATTCAAAAATATCATTTTATAAATGCAATTAATGTGATTTCTTTATTTTTAACCGAAATTTTCTCTAAAATTTCCTTAAATTTGAAGTACCGAAATCAAAATCGAAACCGATATCTTGGATTGACTACACCTGCATCATTGTCCACGATTGGATCTTCTCGACTATGTTGAGATGCATGTTCTGCCTCTCTGAGTTCTTCTTTCTTTCGCGGCTAAGCGAGTTTGACTTCCATCTTATTTGTTCAAGGATGTTGGCATGCTAGTCGTTTTGCTACCCATACTATGCAGTTTTATTGGATGAATTTGCTTAGGAATTCTCAAATCCCATCATATTAGCTTTTTGGGAAGTTCACACAGATGACGTCAACTGTTGATGAAAAAAAATTCAGTAGAACATCTCTTCACTTAGGTTTCTGACTAGAGTGAGACTAAAAGTTCTGTGGTCAATGATCTTTATGCCCTTCAAATTTTGATCGATCTAGATATGTCAAATTGAAAGAAATGGAGGTACTTGTAAAGTACTTTGATGCCTAAGTCAGTGAGCATTTAATTAGTAGTGAGTGTAATAGGAATATTCATTGCTTCCCTCGGATGTTCACCCCTCATCAAGTATCTATAGGAGAGCTTGATTGGATATTTCAACTAGTGTGCAAAATTCACAAGTCATGTGTTAGTGGATCCATTGCACCACTCTCAAGACAACATGGGGAGTGTTTTCCCTCTTGCTACGGATTTGGCCGAGCTAACTAATTTCGCTAACTAGTTCTGCCTTCTCCATATCCACTTCAAAGGGATCTGAACTTCTCAATGCTTCCCAAATAGATTGAGCCGTTTCCTGATTAGAACTTGATTTCACCTCACTTAAATCAGTTTTAAGAGGGTTTTGCCTCACTTAGATCCGCCTCGAGAAGATTTCACCACCTGGATATTCCTCGAGGATTTTTTTCTCAAATAAGTTGGGTTATGTTGTCTCTCTATCAGTCCATTCCGTAACTAAAACCGTTCTCAAAATTTTCGCCCCCACGTGTTGTTGGAAACTGTGTCGTTTTTTCATCTTTTGGCACTGGGTCAGTCCACGTCTTTTATTTTCCTTTTTCATGATGGAATGAGTAAACTGGTCAGCAAGGATATGCAGCTCTTTATAATTCTCGTATGGATGAATTGGCGTGAGAGGAATGCCGTGCTTCATGGTCAAACACTTACCCCTGCGCAAGTACTGCTTTGAGAAGGATTTTCTTCAATTGGAAAGTCTGAGTGAAGCTCAGCTAGCTGATGCACCAGCGGAGGGCGAATACTGATGGCTGTATTAGTGCTCGGCTCGCAGGCACCCTCTTCCGCATATGCGGTTAAAAGTTAATTGAGATGCGGCTATGTGTGACAGGATTGGCTTGTATGGAGCAGCGGTCGTTTTACGTGATGAGAATGGGGCTCTGTTGGAAGCAGTCGGTCAACGTTTACAGTTCAGGATCTTGGCATGTCTGGCTGAGCTATTAGCTATTAAACTGGGGTTAAAACTCTTGCTGGAAAGAAGGGAGGTGAACGCTGCATTAGAAACTGACTGTGTGTATCTTATCAACTAGGATGAATCCTGTTTTGACGGCAAAGGGTGCGGTGGTTGAAGGGATGCGGGCTTTGATGTCAACTCTGCATTTTACTTTAATAAAGTATATATGCTTGTAGATCGATAGGGATGTGTAACACAAAATTTGTGTGTGGCATGTTGGCCTATACCGTACCACATACTTTTCATTTATAAATAGGCTACTACTTTGCTACGTTAAACCACTCTTGAATTCCTAGACATCTCACCCCACCATTTACTTTACAAGCTAGAGAGCTGTCTTCTCTCTATCTTCTTCTGCAGCTAACTTCCGGTAGCTATAGCACTGGCATCCATGGCATCTTCAAATAATGACCATGATCAGGTTAAAGCTGCAGGACTCTTCGAGAGGTTATGGGGGAAGATAATTAAGTTCGGCTTGATGTTAAAAAAACTAGGGCAAGATGATCCAAGAAGAATTGTTCATTCTCTTAAAGTGGCACTAGCTCTTACATTGGTCTCCATGTTATTCTACTTTGAACCACTGTATGAAGGTTTAGGTCTTGCTGCTATGTGGGCTATTCTGACTGTTGTGGTCGTTTTTGAATTTTCTGTTGGTAAGTTCATACTTCATACACGTAATTAACCATATTTCTATTTGTATGAGGATTTAAATTAATCTCAAATGATCCGTATTAAATCATTTGAAAAATTTACAGGAGCGACGATAGGACGAGGTTTGAATAGAATGATGTCAACTGTAGTAGCTGCTGCTCTTGGCATTGGAGCTCATCGATTAGCAACTCTGACAGGAAATCAAGGAGAGCCTATACTTATTGCTCTCTTTGTCTTCGTAGAAGGTACATATCGATATAAAGATAATACATAGTAATTAGGTTATGTATGCTTCAATTTTGTTATATGTTTCATCTTAATTGGTTTTGAATTTGGTGCAGCTGGAATAGTGACATTCTTCAGATTCATTCCCCAAATGAAGGCAAGATACGATTATGGGCTGCTGATATTCAACGTGACGTTCTGCCTGGTATCGGTGTCTGGATATCGCGACAAAGAGGTCATACAAATGGGATTCGAAAGGGTATGTACCATCACCATTGGAGGCTGTATCGCTGTTGCTGTTTGTGTTTTCATTCGTCCAGTATGGATAGGGGTGGAGCTTCACAATCGGATTTCTACCAACATGGAAAAGCTGGCCAATTTCTTAGAAGGTACATCTGTTTTGCTATAAGCAATCAATCAATAATTAATCTAAACCTTGTACGTACATAGATACATGCAATCAAGGTCCGCTTTGAAATTAAAGTGTGAACTTCGAGTTTTTTGTCGTTTTTCGGTCGCACATCCACATCTCGACCGTTCAGTTTTTAGGTACTAGTGTATAGATCATCTCTGCAAATTTTCAGCCAAATTGATGATCGTTAAGGCATTGATTACTACCTTAAAGCTAGTATGGTTCAGGTTAACAGATTCAGTCCGTCGATTGGTTTAAGTGAGTTAGATACCTTAACGATTATCAATTTGGGTGAAAATTTGCAGAGATGATCCATACACTAGTACTTAAAAACTGAACGGTTGAGATGTGGATATGCGACCGAAAAGCGACCAAAAACTTGAAGTTCACACTTTAATTTCATAGCAGAACTCCGCTCTGGATAATATATATATATATATAACACATATATTATATATTATATGTGTGTTCTTGCATTTATATTTAACTTCACCAAAAAGATTCATGTACTATTTTTACTTCATTTTCACTACTACCAAGAAATTTAGAAATAATTATCTAACAAGTTCTTGTATGTATCGATACTTAATTACAGAATTTGGAGATGAATACTTTAAAGTATCTGAAAATGAGCAGATCAGAGAGAAGTCATCGTTTCTTGAAGGATATAAAAGTGTTCTAACTTCAAAAGGCAGTGAAAACTCTATGGTAAGAACAAATCTTCAAGCTAATTGATAATATAAATCCCACATTACATTAAAGCTAGTTTGCATCGTTCTGTTAGGACAACTTCACTCGTGTCAATCATTTAACAAATGTTCTAGCTAAGCTAACTTAATTTTCTTAATATTGTCCAGGCTAATTTGGCAAGATGGGAACCGGGCCATGGGAATTTCAGATTTCGTCATCCATGGGAACAATACTTGAAAGTTGGAACCCTTACTCGCCAATGTGCGTTCAAAATTGAAGCTCTCAACAACTACCTGACCTCTGAAACCCAAGTATGATAAGCAATCACTTTTTACCAATGTTCCTTGTTATAATATATACCATACTTATGAGCTGACTTATCTTTTGCTATTAATTCTTGTAGACACCTCAGGAAGTTAAAAGCATAATACAAGGGCCAAGCGTGATTATAAGCTCAGAGTGTGGGAAAGCATTGAAGGAGTTAGCAACCTCAGTGAAGAAAATGACCAAATCATCCTCAAATGAGCCTCATATTGCAAAGTCGAAAGATGCTGCTGAGGAACTCAAAGCTGTTATAAGATCAAGCTTGTGTAAACACCCAGCTGATTCTCTACATATAATACAAGAAGGTGCAGTTGCTTCACTACTCCTTGAAATTATCACATGTATAGAGAAAATTGCCGACGCTGCTCATAAACTAGCATACCAAGCACATTTTAAGGATGTAAAGCCTACAGTGAAACCGGACCAGGAAAACTCCGTGAATGATGTGCCACACCATGTTATTACAATTGAGGGATAAAATGCCGTTTACCGGAAACTGAGAACTCATCATTCACACCGGCAATGAGTCTACGAATGGACGTGTACAGATGTACGTACGTGGATGCTTGAGCAGTTCTCTATCAATAAAGAAATTGATGGAATTGCTTATTTAGCTTTTTTAGATTTTTTTTTTTTTCCTCTCTCTCTCCTCGATGCATTTAGCATCTTTACTGGGGAGTTCTTGTGTTGCTTTTTCCGTATGAGGAAGTTCATAGAGGTTCGGAGGTAAATGATAAAATGTCATCTTTTGTGATCATAATAATCTGTCCGTGCCAAATTAAATAAGGAAAAAAAAAACATGGAGAGGAACAATTCTTTTGTACGTATCTCGCTCTCATAATATTTGATACAGAAAAATATTGCACATACTGTCTTACTGATAATTGAGTATGCCCAGACCTGAAAGTTCAGGGGTGTTTAACACCTAATCCTCAATTTTTTTTCCTTTCGTTTTTTAATCTTTTTGTTAATTTTTTTTCCATAAATCCAACCCATCCATGATGCCAGAGTCGAAACCGTGACTTTCTCGGTGTTGGATTTTTCAAGAAACCAACATAAAACAACTTACCAGCACACCGAATCATGATCTATTAACAAAATAAAAGACTCGATAAACTAATTAGATTGTGATCCTTGAATAACCGTCTCTTTTCATTGAACTCAAATTACAAAATTGATTTTGGTTTTTTTATTTGGTAAATTATTGTGAGCATGCATGTTTTGATACTATCTAGAAGTGCACTCCTTTCCTAGAATTGCTTTTATATCATACGTTAATTAGTCATTATTCTTGACCTTAACTTTGGAGGGTTTCGTCAGTGGAGTTTATACTAGGGTTTTGCAAGTAAATTTCAAACTTGTCGATCATATGCATGAGCAACTATTGGTAAATGATTTAAATTTATTGGTGGCTATTTACCGTTAGTTGATACACCTGGGATTACATTATTTGATACATACGTCAAAATTAAAGTTGAGAGCACTTAATGTGTAACCACGACCATATTAAATGTTGAAAATGAATGTGGGAAGGAGTGTTTCTGTGGTAAATAATTTAAATTTCTAGGTGGTAATTTTCCGATCCGTTAGTGGATATGCACCTGAAATAACGTTGTTTTTTTTTTTTTAAACGAAATGAGATAACATTATTTGATACGTACGGTCAAAACTAAAGTTCAGAGCACTTACTGTGTAACTACGACCATATTCAATTTTGAACTGCTACTTCATCAACTAATTCCTTTTCTTGACCTTTCTCATAAGTCCAAGAGCTACCATACATAGTCCACCTCAGTCCACGATAGAAAAACAGTCATTGAGCTAGCTATGTTCCTTTGTGGCTTTGTTTATGCCATTTCTGCTATTATTCAATTCCGATTACAAATCTCATAATTTTTGTTGGAGAAAATAGTATAAGAAAACAAATTATTCTGTCAAGTAATAGTTCTGAGATCCCCAACCTTACTCATGCTGTAAGGTCACTAATTAAGTATTAAACGTCTAGAATGCAGATGACTTCTTCCTTAAACCATAGCTTACATCCAAATCTTGGGAATAAAGGCTATCACTCTTTGTTGTTGTTTCCATTCCCAAGGAATAATTTGAAAACTCTTCCAGTTTCGGGTTGTAGTCATGATTCTTAGTATGCATATCAAATTATTAATACGTATCAGATGCAATGTCGGTGATAATGTTATTGATATATGAACAGCTACTTAGATATATAAGACATTAATTAACCCTTTATAAAATGGGTTTCAATATTTAAGTCCTTGTCTCTTTATTTTGGCAAGAATCTTTTCATGGTTGTTAAGCAATTATATATTTGCTGGTTTTTGATGACTTTATGATGCAGTCAGAAATAATGGCGTTTACAAGTTATAAATACTAAAACAAAGAATATGAAATAACTCTCAATTTGATTGATAATAATATGAAAGATAGAGTCTGCAACCGTTTAAGGTTGTTTAAATAACGCAGTCTCCTCTTCCCGTCCCTCTTCCTTCTCTCTAAAACTAGAGAGAGAAAGTAGATCTCGTCCTCTCCTCCCCCTTCTCTCTGGCTTAGATCTAGATCTCTTTGGATCTTGATTGCCGACTAGAGAGTAGGGGGAGTGTGTTCGCCGTTCGGGCAACTAGTCCCGGTTTTGTTTTCCTATTATACGGCTTGTTTCCCAACCCAACCTCAAAGATCCAGTCTGATCCATGAAGATCGTCGCCGGAATCATCATCTCAATCCTCTTCTCATCATTTTTCTTTCTTTTCTTCAACCCACCCTACCCACATCCAAAAATCGTTCCTCCTTCCTTGGCCAACTGCAACAAGTCTCATACCTTCTATTTCGCTAGAAGAAAGTCTCCGAAATCGTACGGTGCTATGGACTCTAAAGTGACCTAGTCCCTTTGAGGGACAAGTGTGTGGGGAGATCAGCCGAGATTCCACCATGGGTGCTTGATAGAAGGCTTGCAGCTTCATGCTACCGAGCAGGGGAAGGAAGATGGCGAAGGATCCATCTTGACCTCTCTGACGGTGGCGTCTTCCCTAATGGCGAAGATGTATTCTATGTGGTTCTCTGTTACCACTGACCTGGGCTGGGCCCTTGTATTTCTAGGTTGTTTACTGGGCCATGTTTGGACCCATTGTTTCTGTTGTATGTGTATCCCTTGTGGATTTGTTTGTATCTCTCTGGGCTAGTTGTCCGTTTTAATGGATTTTCCTTTCTTTGATATAAAAAAAAAAATTTATTAGAAAACACTTCCCCAATAATACAATGAGGCAACAGTTCTTTGCTGTCGATTGAGTGAATGTTGTTGATGGAGGGTATCAAATAACAGCAAGATTTTGTCATTTGAAGAAAATTTGGACAGGAGCAAGAGCTAACAAACCTGTTGTTTGAACACCAGAAAAGACAATAGACAACTTAAAGTAACTGTTGTCCAAAATGAATTAAGTCAGTAGAATCTAAAGAATTGGAACTTCTGAGATCATTTAATACAACATAACTTATAGTGTAGCATTGTCTGTTAAGTTTCACACCCTTTTTTCTCATAGTAAACTCTTGTGTGTTGTTTAATCAAACAACAGCTTTCTAGGTTTTGTAATTATTGAAGTTTAATTTATTTCCAACCATGGTATTGCTAATATGATGTACTGGTTAATGAAGTGAGACAATAGTTTTCTTTGTCTCTTTGTTATTTTCCTTTGTTTCATATAACATAATGTGTAGCTTTGTCATTACATTTTACAATGTTGGGTAATAAACCAGCTTAAAAGATATTGGTGTTATATTGTATAGACAACAGTTTTTCCATTTGATTTTTTTGTGCTCAATTGTCAGACAATGATTTTCTGGTGAAATTGCATTGTCTGAGATTAGATAATAAGACATACATTCTGGATATTGCATCTAACAAAAACCTACCAATCAGCGCATCCACAAACACATCCAATATTGATACCAAATGGTTTCCATTAATTCTAACAAGATCCACAATATTCCATTAGCAGTATATCCCAATAACATCATCACAGTATTCATCCAAAAATTCCATTCAAAATTGATGGTATGGTACAGTTCAACCACAACTAACTGAACCTTGAGGCATTGCAGGGAGGATTCGAGATGGATTTCTAGCAAGAAATGGTTCTACAGTTGCACAGCTTCCAGTGGGAGACCTGTAAAGAGAATTGGACACTCAGATGTGATGCAACATATTGCAAAATGCTAGTTGATACATATACCAAATTGGTGGCTTATCAAAATAAATGCCCCATCTCACTTTTCAAAATGCACTTTGACGCTAAAATATATTGATACCATTTGTGCAGTGCAGTTCTTACAAGGTTATATAGAAAGTAATAAGGAAACAGCATATAGAAGTGAAACCAATAAGGAAATCAACTAGCAATATAATTAATAAGAATAATCTACAGAAAGTAAATCTCAAACTTGAACACATTCACAACAGCACAATGCAGACATTATCAACAACACATACATGCAGAAGCAAATATGCATAAGAAGTTGGCAGTAGCTAAAGATTTAGAAGAGATAGGACACTTCAAGAATTTACCTGATCAATGGTACTTTCTCATTCTCTGCATCTTTAACTTTCCGTCAAGTTGAGATGATGAACAAATTTGTTGATCCTATAATCCAAAGTTGAGAGGATGAACAAAGTTGCGGACATAACAAAATCAAATGTATGACAGTAGGTGGGCAAAAATAGCAAGGAAAAGCGTAGTATAGTAAATAATAACAAAAAAAAATGCAGATACAATACATATGCATAGGTATACATGGGAAATGCAGACCAATTTAATTAAATTAAGCTTCCTAACATAACAAAGCTTCTCAGTTGCAATGTCTTGAAATACCCCACGAAAGTGTGAAAGAAAAAAAATTAAGCATTATCTCAACTCTCCAGGAACATAAGCATGCATTAGGAAACCATTAATTAGAAAATCTGTGTTATATATATATAATAAACCCTTGTAGAAAAGTTCAAAGTTTTAGGTGCGAGAGAGCACTAACCCAATGAAACAGCTGCTACTTGATGTCCAGCGTTTTTCTTCTCTACTCCCAAAGTTGCATTGTACACCAAGTTTTCATTCCCAATACAACGTAAAAAACCACAGCAAGTATTCATCTGAGTATATGAATACAAGATCGTTCACTTAATGTCATAAACATGAGAGTATAAGCAATGCAATCCTGAAGTCATAAACATGGATGTCACTAATAGAAAATGTTGAAAGCAAGCAATGAATCCATAATTCACTACTTTATAACAAAAACAACAATGAAGCATTAACATATTAGATATTCGAGAGACGAGAAGGAAATACCTTGAGAGCTTGTAACGTGAATCGAGACAACAAGCACCCATCACCTCACTTGGAATATTCAGCCATTTCACATACGTAACTACTAATAAAGAAATACAATTTGAGTTAGAATGGAGGTCATTTGCATATAAAAATCAATTTGATGAGATAAAATCATGAAATCTACCAACCTAGGATTCACCAAACTCCATTGTAGCCTAGATAGCTTCTGCATCATGGCAGCATAGTATCACAAGTGCAAGTATGTGAGCTGCTCAATCTAATCCCCAATCCCAACTTATCCTATCAACTCGGTTTTCTACCCAAATTGAAAAAACTATTGAATACCTAAATAGAAAATAGACCAAATTACATGGTGAATCACCTTAGTTGTGGTGCTAGTCAAAGCACTGCTTGTGGAATGTTCTGCATCAAAAGCTTCACCTTATTCCACAGCCCCTGACCAATTGTATCACTAAAGTCAAAGTTTCCAAAATAAATAGTTTCATATTCATTCTAACTTAAAAGTAGAAATATTGTTACCTACTCCATCTACATGAATGCTTCCACCCCAATAAGGATCTTGGAAAGATTCTCAGGTGCTAGACTTTTTACCACCTTTAGACTCCGTTAGAACATTCAGTTGTACTTGATCACAAACGAAAATACAAATATCAGAAACCCTATACAAATTAAGACATAAATACCCTGTAAAGCATTTGCTACATAACATTTCGGATCAACACTACATACAACTTTAGACCCAAAAAAAAACACTACATACAACTTGAAAGACTCAATCATTATGGTTCAGAATCAAATTTCAAACCCCCCATTTCAATTGTTGATTCAATCCAAAATAAGAGTCAATCTTCCAACAAATTACTTTATACGAAATAGTCTAATTACTAGAATGAAATCACCAAAATCCCAACACAAATTGAATCTGATCCCCAAATTCCATACTCAATCCGTAAGTACAAGATCAATATAACATATCATCCTTACCCTATTATACACCATTAAACATATAGATCATATCAAAATTAACAAATTTAGAGGAAAGAAGAAGAATTGATACTTACTGGTATGAAATTTGGTTAAGACGGCCAAAAAGCAATAGCATTAGACCTCTGGAGTAGCTCTTAAGATCGGAAATTTGACAAGAGGAGGAGAAGAAGAGGATTTCAATTTCACAAACACTAGAAATTGTTTTTATTGAAAACAAGAGGAGGCTGCGTTTAGGTTTTTTTTAAAAATGAGAGAGAGCGAGGAGGCTTATTTATAGGAGGTTTTTCTTGGCCTAATACCATCTTCAAAAAAGCAAATCAAATCGTAGATGGCCTGCATATGAAGATTGAAAAGATGAATTACAACCAACGACCTCGCCATCAATGACTTCAGCTTCTATCAGGAGGAGATGGCCATCGACAAAATCGAATCTTGCTGACTGCTCATCTTTTGGAATAGAACGATTGAGAACCCAATTGATCGAGAACTCGGATTGTGTTCTTACGAAGCAAAGAATGGTATGGATTTCAATGTTTATGCGACAAGAAATCGGAGTATCGTGGGATGTGGATGAAGAAAGGAGAGCAAGAGATAGGGTTTCGGGAAGAGTTAATGAGGGCGTCCCCCTTTTTTTTTTCCTTTTTCCTGAACATTATTTATGAATTCATCGTTTTAGAACACTCGTGAGTGAGTGTGACATGAGGGGTTCTGGGAAAACGGGGAAGTTTAAATTTTGGCCCGAAAATGGGCGGGCAATCTGAAAGTTGTGTTTTGGACTTTTGGGAGAGAGATCAAGGTGATGAGGCCAAGCTCCAATTAAATTAAAACAAACCCAAAATGAACTAGAAAACTTAAGGGCTAAATACTGGTTACTACCATGTGGTTTGGGTTCAAAATCAATTTAGTCCATCAACTTCCAATTTCATTAAAAACATCCATGTATCTATAATATCTCATCCAATAGGTCATTCCGTTATTTGTCCGTGAATTAAAGCTGTTAAACCGCTGATGTGGCATGCCAATTCAGCTTCGGTGGGGCTCACTTGATAGGTGAAATTCCCAATTTAACCTTGGCTCCCTCTTCTCCCTCATCACACCCGAAAAACTCCAATTTCCGAAAATCTAGAGCTTTCGCTACTTCTGCATCAACATCATCCTGGAAACAAGGAGCACAAAAGGCTGTTGCAGAGAAGAAGCCACCATTGGCTCCCAAGACATCAAGGCTTCCCCCACGAAGAATTAGCAATTTTTTGCCCCAGCCATCAAGGCTTCCCCCACGAAGAATTTTGTTATTTTCATGGATGCTTATTGCTATTTTATCTGGGTTTCCTCTAATGCCCAATAATTCGTTGTCTTCTTTGCTTATTTTGAGATGGGTTTCTGAAATTTTGTGATTTCATGATATTCTTCATTTGGGTGTCACTTATAATGCCCAATATTCATTGTTTTATTTACTTGTTGTGGCCGAGTATCGTAAACCGGTTAGGTGGGTTTGAGGGTAGTGTAGCAATAGTCATATTCAACGTTGCTTTGATCTAGATGCGAGATGTATTTCAATTATTAAACTGATACCTCTTTTTGGATTATGAGAAAGGGTTTTGCAGGTGAAGAGAAGAAGAATCTTTGGCCAAAGATTCATTTCAATTATATAAGTGAATAGAAAGCTTTCATGGCAGCTTAATGATTGGTACGGGCTTAAGAATCAAATGGGTTATAGATTATGGCGTCAATGAATAGAAGCATATGATTGAGTTCTTTATAGCTAAATCTTGACAAGAGGAAACAAAAATGGTACTGAGTGGGAGGAAAGGGAAGGATATGGGAAGATTGGCCAGAGGCTTGTCTCAAATTGCTAAGGAGTTTGCGAAGTGATCTTCGACTCATCATACTGCTACTCAAAAACAGAGGTTGTAAAATGAAGGCGTTAGACTCTATTTAAGACACCCAGAAGTCTGAAACCTCCAAAACCTCCTGCAAACAAACAATTTCAGCTAATACCTTCGAAGCCAAAGCTCGGGGCCCAATGGAACCACCATAATGCAGCGATCATCATTTTTCCTGATTCAATCGATTCGTTTTCGACAAAGAAAATGTCCGATTCAGTTTCCCCATATCTTTCAAATTTATATTCCAAAATTATTTAGATCAATCTTAATTTTGATTTCGTTTCATGTTCTTTAAAGTTTGAGATTTTCGTTTTGAAATTTGACTAGTAATTGCGATTTCACTGTTAATCCGGGGCGACCATCAAGTCAGCAATTAATTGGAGAGGTGCTTGGAAAACGAAGAAGATGCGGCCATGGGATAGGGCTCCCAACTAACACTTGAGCTCTCTAGGGTTAATTTTGAAATTTTACCTGTTAAGTGGGCCCTACTGAAGCTGAGTTGGCACGCGGCGCACGCCACATCAGCGGTTTAACAGCTTTAATTCACAGACACATAACAGAATGACTTATTGGATGAGAAATTATAGGTACATGGGTGTTTTTGATGAAATTAGAAGTTGAGGGACTGGATTGATTTTGGACCTAAACTACAGGGTAGTAACCAGTATTTAGCCCAAAACTTAAATTGCTGAAAAATTTGTAAAATGCACTTTTGAGGTTAGAAACGACCTCAGAAACCCAAAAAATCTCAAATATCATGGCAAGGGAGAGGATCCTCTCCTAATCTCTTATCTTCCTAACCTACCTAACCTTTTAACAACAGAATGACACCTGTCCAAACTTACATCCAATGGCCTACAATAAATTTAGGTTTTCTTATCTCCAATTTTATTTGAGTTCAGGTTGGCGCGAGGTTGGTGTTGTTTCCCTCACTTTCTCCCTCTTTTGTTGTTTGGCGCTCTTGATGAAGTAGAAACTAATCAAAATTTCAGAACTTTAGCTTTGATTCTTCTATCAGAACGTTATCTTTGATTCTTCTATCTATCTCACTTTCCCTGCATTCCATTACGACATGTAAGTGTAATCCCCTTTTTTTTTTGGGTTTTCTTTTCTGAACTCTCTTCATATTGTGTGTTTTAGAGTTTAGGAACTCTATATTTTCTATTGATAAAGAGGAATTCTGTGCTTCATTATTACAGAAAAAAGGACCCAAAATGCAATTTTCATTCAAGTTTCAATCTATTCATGTATCTATTGTCTTTCGTATATTGATATCAAACCATAACAAAGCATCAAGGCAATCTTATTCTTGTAACTTATTATTTTTTTTGTACTGATTCTTGTATCTGTAGTTGCATTGGATTTGGCCTTGCTTAGTAAAGTGAAAAGTATGAGAGGCTAGGGGACATTTTTTTGCTATATTGGTTGTGTTCTCTATATTGATTGTATCTTTTCAGTTTACTGTACAAGGAATTGGTTGCAGATGGATAATGCATTGGGTGCAACAAATGTTAATGTAGAGAATTTTGATTTGGAATTGGATTGGAAACCAAGAAAAGGAATGGAGTTTGATTCTGAACAAGCAGCTTATGACTTCTACAATAGATATGGAGGAAAAGAGGGGTTTAGTATTAGAAGGGAGAGTCATGCTAAGAATAAGAAAACTGGTGAAATCACTTCAAGAGTATTTGTTTGTTGTAAGGAAGGTATTCGATCCAAAGATAAGAGGGATTACATGCATGATTAGAAAATCCAGAGCAGAGACACGAACAGGTTGCCATGCTGAACTTTGTATTAAATTGAATAGGAAGAACAATAAGTTCTTTGTTACCCATTTTGTTGAAGAGCACAATCATCCTCTTGTGGTGAAAGAATGTTCCCACATGCCTCCTTCGCAACGGAAAGTACAAGACTGTCAAGGCATTGATATAGACTTAGCACACGATTCTGGAATTGGTGTCACGTCTCTATATGAGTTGATGGGTAAGCAAGCAGGTGGAAGAGATGTTGTTGTGTATACAAAACAAGATGTGAAAAATTACCTTAGATCAAAGAGACAAAGAAGCTTGGAGTATGGAGAAGCTGGATATATTATGAAATATTTTTCAGACCAAACATTAGAAAACCCTTCATTCTACCATGCTATGCAATTAGACAGTGAGGAGCAAATAACAAACTTATTTTGGGCAGATGCTAAAATGATCATTGATTATGGCCAATTTGGGGATGTTGTTAGTTTTGATACGACATACAAGATTAACAAATCTAATTGAGCTCTTGCTGTGTTCGTTGGATTCAATCACCACCGTGAGACTATTATATTTGGGGTGGCTTTAATGTATGATGAAACAGCAGATTCATTTATATGGTTGTTTGAGACTTTTTTTAGGGCAATGTCTGGAAAGGCTCCAAAGACAATATTTACAGATCAAGATGCTGCAATGGCAAAGGCTCTTCGACATGTTATGCCAGATGCATATCATAGGCTGTGCAAATGGCATATGATGCAAAATGCCATAAAGCATGGGAGTAGTTTTTTGACAGAGGATGGTGGAATCACAAGTATTTTGTCAAGGTTCATGGAAAATATTGAGGAGGAAGATGAGTTTATATCTGCTTGGGATGCTATGCTTGATAAATATGGTGCGCGTGACAATACTTGGTTAAGTAGCATATTTGATTTAAGAGAAAAGTGGGGCTTTCCGTATGTTAAGCGAGCATGGTCAGCTGGAATAAGAAGCACTCAATTGAGTGAGAGTTTTAACTCTGCCTTGAAAAAATATTTAGACTCTGACCACAATCTGTTAGAGTTTTTTTACACACTATGAGAGGATGGTTGTTGATAAAAGGTACAAGGAGTTACAAGCAGAATATGATATGTGCTTCAGGTTGCCTATTCTGAAAATGCATGTCAAAATGCTATATGAAGCAAGAGAAGTTTACACTAAACAAATATTTGAAGAGTTTCAAGATCAATTTGAATTGTCTCTTGAAGCTTCTATAACAGATTGTGTTGATGTTGATGGTGGAAAGATATATACTGTGATTAGAGATGGCTACTCTAGAAAACGGCAAGTGAAGAGAGATAGTGATGATATACTCTCTTGTAGTTGCAGATTATTTGAGATGAAAGGGGTTGTATGTAGGCACATTATCAAGGTCCTTAGAGAAGTGATGCAAATCAAAGAAATTCCTGAGCATTATATCTTAAAAAGATGGACCAAAAAGGCTCGAGCTGAAAGTGTTCAAGACATGCATGAGCGTGAAATTCAACCAGACCCTAAGTTGCAACAAGCGTCTTGGTACAGATCTTTATGTTCCACCTACATTAGAATATCAGGCAGGGCTTCTGAAAATGAAAAAGCATACAAATTAGTCATGACAAATGCAGAGAAGTTAGCAAAAGAAGTTGAAGAATTGCTACGATCTGAAATGAATGCTAATGTGGATGAGAATGGTCATACAACTCAATCCACTCCTGGACAACTCAATGTAGATGGTAATGTGGTGAATGCAAAAGGTCTAAAGAAAAAGGAAACATCTAAAGGAAGAAAGTGGAGAATCAAGAGTCAAGTAGAGATAAGCATGAACAAAAATAAAAAACAGAGGCAACCCAGTAAAAAAGAAATGGAGGTATTCTTATTTCTATAAAACTACTTCCTTATTAGTTTGTTTAAATTTATTTACAGATATCATTCTTTGATTTTTATAATTCAGGTTACTCCTGATCAAATGAATGGTGTATACAAGGTGACTTTTGATCCAACATGTAATGAAGAGAATGCTACTCTTGATCTAACAAACAATGCAGATCAATTTCTGGAACAAGACTTTTGTGCATCTTCACTTAGTCAGGTATATTAATATTCTGTCATTTATTGTTATTGTTTCTGCAGATATTGATAAGATTATATATGATGCCTTTAATTTAGCTTCAGGAATTGGTATTGGTTGCCAGCCTATATATAAATGGCTTTACTAAGGATGTGATAATGTGGATTAATTTCGAATCCTCCAACCTAGCAACTTGGTCCTTCATTTAAGTTGCATTATTCGACACTGTTGTGTCACTTATTTGTACGTGCCTCTCTTTTCGTGCTGTTTTCAGTTTTATCAATATAGGTCACGTCATGATCATGATAATCTTCCATCTCGTTCTAATTATATTTAGGGCTTATATTTAATTCATGCATACATATTCCTGTGTTCATGGTTCCAGCTCAGTTGGAATAATAGAGTATGCAAACAGGATATCTCAATCACATACATATACATATTGAATACTGTTGATCAGCTCTTTAACATGAGATATTGGTGCGGTTCAATCAGAAATCAGCTCTTTCCTCTTACAGTTCTGCTATTTGATTGAGCCATGCCAATATCACATATCAAATACAACTTTTAATTGTCCAAGTCTGCACCTTCTTCTTAAATGAGCTTGATTTGGATCATTCATTTTCTATAATTTATGTGAATATGTCCTCTGTGGTTTGTTCTTAGCAGGTTGTGCAGTCTTCTACTTCGTTTTTGTAAGAGGCTTCTGCAATTGTATAGCCTTATGTTTTGTTTTGTAAGAATGGAAGAAGGCACTTGTGCAGCATTAGTTTTACTTTTTTAGGAGGAGAGGCAATTGTACAGCATATGTCTTATTTTTTGTAAGAGGATCGAGAGGGCTATGTTGATTTCTTAAACCTTAAAAGGGTAGGCTGCTGAAGGCAATATGTTCAAGTGTAATTAGACCCATTTCATATGTACTAATCATGAAGGCAATATGTTCAAGTGTGCTTGCATTGAATTCTGCATTATACAGACTTGCTTCCCAAAATGCATGACACCACTATACAAATTGCTTTCCCAAAAGAATTTTGCATTATACAATTTGTTTCTCAAAAGAATGTTGCATTATACAAGTTGGTTTCCCAAAAGAATTCTACATTATACACAAACTAACACAAATTGGTATCCCAAAAGAACTCTACATTATACAAATTGGTTTCCCAAAAGAATTCTGCATTATACACAAACTAACACAAATTGGTATCCCAAAAGAACTCTCCATTATACAAATTGGTTTCCCAAAAAAATTTTGCAAAAGGAGAAGTCAATTGTACAAACACTCTATTATAACAATTGCAGTCTCCTCGATTCATTAAGAATGCTAGCTAGTAACCGTCTTCATTCTGGTTTCTTCAAGTTCAAACAACGATATGCTGCTTGGCCAAACAACTCTCTCACCTCTTCCAGTTCTCTCTCTGCCACCATCAAGTCCAAAATCAGCGAAACAGTTAGCTCCAGGAATAGCATTTGGCTGAAATACTAGATACAATGATCATACCATCTGAACAAAACTAGTTCGAAGATATGCAGTTTCTGTAAAAATATTGTCTTTATAAATTTGCTTGGCAATAGATTTCATTTAACATAGCTTCATGAATATGCAGGCTCTTGGAGGTTTATGCATTTTCATTCCATTTTAGATAGTTTTATACTGAGTAGTTTTCTGTATTCTCATAGCAAGAACAACCAACAATTTTATCAAGTTTAGGAACCACTCTTGGTTTGTTAAATCTTGGGAGATCTTGTCAACTACATATAATGATCAAATCTTGACATGATATATGCCTACGACAAACTACATACCATAAGATCAAGGCAAATAAGACCTGGCAACTACATATAATAATCAAATCTTGACATGATATATGCCTACAAACTACAGACCATAAGATCAAGGCAAATAAGACCTGCCAACTACATATAATGATCACATCTAGACACAGAAAACTTAGAATTAAGTCATAATTGACGACTATCATATGTGAAGCCCAAGAGAAATTCTCTACAATCAGAGTAAACAATAATAACGGAACGAAAACAAAACACAAATTCTGCATGACAACACCTCATGACGAACTGTTGATTAGGAGTTATCCAGATCAGAAGGGGGCTAATTTTGCAATGTAAAATAAAAAAGTGCTTCCAATTCAAAATGCAGATCCCCAAATTCAAGGGATGAAGAACAAGCCCAAACAAAGAGAATAAAATCAACCAAAAGTAATCAAACAAACTGGAGATCCCAAACCAAACCAATCGAAGCGTCGACTATGAACTTAAAGCACGATCGTGATGGAGGATGAAATACCTTCGATCGTTGCTCAAAGCCTCCTTGCTATTTGACAGCGAATTTCTTGTCGGCGGCGCACAGCGATTTGGAGGGCCTGTGAAGCGAATAGAAGTAGATGGAGAGAGAGAGCGATTTGGGAGGCCTGTGAAGCGAATCAAAGTAGATGGAGAGAGAGAGAGAGAGAGAGAGAGAGCGATTTGGAGGGCCTGTGAAGCGAATCGAAGCAGATGGAAAGAGAGAGGTCGAAGCAGATGGAGAGAGAGAGAGAGACTGGTTTAGTCGCATGATTGAATAAAAAATAGATAGATATAGTGCTAAATCATATGAGCCCTTGGATGTAAGTTTGGACAAGTGTCATTCTGTTGTTAAAAGGTTAGGTAGGTTAGGAAGATAAGAGATTAGGAGAGGATCCTCTCCCATCATGGCAAAGCCACTTGTTTGACTCCAGGCGCCGTTCCCTTCTCATAAAAGAATAATAATTAGCATTCTAATACTGAAAGTCAAATTTGCAGCCTACCGATTTGACCCTTCTCACTATCAAGCTGTTATTCAATCCTACCAACATCATCATTCTACATCACATTATATAAGGTAGCTCCCCTACCAAGAGAAAGCTACATATAATGTAATTCTAGAAACACTGTGTAAAATAGACCATATGACACTTGACAATAATTTGAAATTTTAAAATACCCACTATAATATATTGCTCTCTACTACGGCTTTCTAGGATTTTACGATATCACTCCCTTCGATATGATAAAATTGAAGCACCGCTAGCATGACCTGATTCTTCTGTGGTGGATTTGGTGATCCTATCTGGCTAATTTGTTGCCCTATCGGTTTATTTTTGGTCATTCATGGCCCTTGTTATGGCTATGTTGTTCTCAGTAGCAGATCTAGGATCCGAAAATGGGATGGGCTAATTTTAAATGCATAAAATTTTGCAAAAAGTTTGATTTTTTCTTTCTTTGAGGTTTGGAACCCAATAGAGGCTCATCCTCATACCTTTATCATTACTATTAAAAACATATAACCCAGAGGGACATAAAACTAAAATCCCATAAATTAATAATTACAAGTATAAATCTATTGTAAAACAACAGTAACAAAATAATTCAAATAACTTAATCATAACCTTCGAGGTCCACTTGCTTCAAACACAATAATCACGTAATCATAATCAATACTATCAGCAAACTCTTTTTCAATATAGTGAACCATCAAAGTTGGTTGTTATTGTGAGACAATGAGTATGATTTCGTGGTTGTGCCGTTGAGACAAAGGAATGGTGATCTGTTAGATTGTGGGGACGTAAAATGTTTAACATACTTGGAGTAAATTATGTAATTGGAGTTTGTGGGAAAAGAGATAAAATGAATTGAGAGACAGAGCATGTGGGTGTTAGTTGGGTTGAAATGTTTGAGCATGATATTGATTAATATGAACTTGACGTTTGTGTTGTGATGATTGCTTATTGTTTTTGTTAGACTGAGATAGTGAAAGCATGTTTTTGTGGAATTAAATGTTAATGCTTTAATTGTCTCACGAATTAAGGAATTATAAGCATGAGTGACGTGAGTCATTTTAATTGAGTTTACTCATACGAGCTTAAAAAGCTTACCGGGTTTGTTGTTTACATTCCCGGTGCACTATTCTATGGTGTAGGGTTTATTGTGCAGGTTAGAATATCGGGTGATCATTATTGAAGCTGAGGTGGACTTTCCGTCACGTGGGTGTAGAAGGGCGTTTATACTTGTAGTCTTCCGCTGTGTAGTGAGTTGGTGAGAGTGGTTACAAGTTGAATTGATATTCAGTTTAATTTGTAAACTATTTTAATGTAATATATGACTCTAAAGAACGAGTCGGTATTGACATTGTGAGTTCAGTTTGGTTGTTGCTTAGTTTATTTGAAAAATTTTCTAAGAGTCTTCTTGTGATTGTTTGTTCTCGCGTTTCAGATTTGAATTCCTTTATTCAAAATTCGGGGCGTGACATGGTTAGTCCCGCCTACAACATGCATCCGTTACATCGACACCCGAGCTACCTCGCCATGATGGAGGTCGACCGGTATCTAGCCTAGAGGTCATCCTCCCATGCTCTCCAAAAGGCTTTAAGAGAAACAAATAGACACATATTGTCCCACATCAGAAATATAGAATAGAATAGGACTTCCTTGAGCTATAAAGGGAAGTCCTCCCCTTCTTAGAAGAGGATGGGATCCATGATCCCCACACTTGTATACTACAAAGGCTACTTGGCCTCGCTCATAGTGAAACTTCTAAGTGGACGTAGCCTTGCCTCAAGGGCAAGGTGAACCACTATACATGCTTGTGTCATTTCTCTATACCTTGTCTTATACTTAGTTCTCGTTCCGTATTCTCACACAGAAACATTGGCGCTAGAAGGAGCGGCCCTAGGAGTTTGGGTAGGAACCTCCGACCTTGAGCAAGAGTCATGTACGGGTACCACAGGTGAGCGGGTACGTGTAGGACCCAGCACCCTCTACTCCCAAACTCCACTCTTCTCCAGGACTCATGAGTAGGCGGGTACGTGCAGGACCCCGCACCCTTATAGCTCATCAATTTACTCATGTCATTTCTACCACCAAGGTCCAATTTCAGTAGTACCCGACCGGGACTCGTTGAGAAGATCCTGCTCTTGGTCCTCTTCCAACATCCAATCTGTCCGGCAACTCTGATGTAGATAAATTTTCGGGCGGTAACCTCATCAGCTCATTGGCCCAGCGCGCCAGCAGCCTCACCTCTTCCCGATGATCGCCAAATGAGAAATTCTCTATGGGCACCCATACTCTGATGGCTTCTTTTCTTCACCTCTTGGAGACTCACCCTTGCTTGATTGGTAAACCATCTCCCCGACCGGGACCTTCACCAATTCAATTCTCTCCAGCATCAGACACTCTAGGATCCAAAAAAAAAAAAAAAAAAGTGGTTCTGCTCAGGGCACCCGGGAAGGTTTGGACACCCAACCCACCCCTGTGATCATTACCACTATCTCGGTGCCCTCACCGGCAACACCGTCCTGGCGACACCTTTACTTCACAACAGCAATTTACCGGTACCAACTACATGCTTTCTTTATTCATACACATGCAAGATGGCTTCAGTAGGGACACCCCACTTGCTCCATTCTTATATTATCACAGGCTTCCTCTTGTTTCATATTAGTACACAGTACGGGACCATCTATGTCTGTTGCACACTACAAATTGTTGGGCATGATTTTCAATTATTAAAGCACATATAGTCCACCGCTACAACTTATGATTGATACAATGAACTTTCTCCATGCTCAATTATACGTGAACATGTGTTCTTTGCTAGTTTCTCATGCTGATAGTCATCACCATAGTTAACTCCCTCTGCCTGTACGTGCTACCTACACTTGCTGTACATGCATACTTTGGCTCATATTTGGTACTGTGCCCAAGGGCCATCCATGTCCCACTTAGACTCTATGGCACGATTCATGGATGTACACTACCTTGCATGATCCATGATTAAACTTGCATATTTTCAGAACACGTCTATCACATATCAATATGGCACATTTGCTTTATTTCTATGATTTACCACAAATTTCACTTACAGTTATTGATTAATTACCTACCCATGATTACTATTGCCATGCAATAGTTGTGATCTATATATGTCATCCACCAACCATAATTATTTTTTGTCTTGCTCATTTAATCTTCTCATGTCAAGAATAATCATTTCCATACTTACATGGACAGTTCAATCCTTCATGCTATTTAAATGAATTTAGATTGTCAAAATGCCTCTCATACTGTATCAGAGCATACAAGCGAAATATATGTGATTCATCAATTAAATCATATAAGTTGCTAATTACTTATTTTCTTTCTGCCTTTAGAAGAAGCGAAATAACTCTAAACCGGGCATCTTCTTGTGCGTACAAGGCCAAGTAAACTATCGACGATCATTTGTCAATTACATGGAGCGTTATCCTTAGACAACTCCAACATGATTTGGTATTCGGGTTAATCCCAATTTTCCACTTCTCCAATCGGCAAAAGATAAGTTCTCATTTACACTTTTAAATTTGAGCTAATGCAATGCTTTACATGCTTCAATAACGATTACCATAATCTAAGCATGCCTACGACATTTAATAATTTCAATATCATATCTATTATGCCTATGTATTAATGTCATGCTTTATTTAATTGCAAACCATTAAAATTGCTACATATATACATGTGACACTAAACAAATGTGTAATGTCCGGCACTTAAAATCCTCTTCCCAAGCGAGGTACCCCCAAGGGGTATGCCAAGATCATCCTTGCATAAAAGCCCTCACGCTACCCCATCGGATACAAGAGGCCTCAAGCCCCCACGCTACCCCATCTGGTACAAGAGGCGCCAAGCCCTCACTCTACCCCACCGGGCACAAGAGGCATCAAGCCCTCACTCTACCCCAACGGGTACAAGAGGCACTAAGCCCTCTCACTACCCAGCCTAGTACCAGAGACCAGGCCCTCCAACGGGTACTGGAGGCCGACGCCTATACAATACCCCAACAGGTACCAAAGTCGTTGTACACGATGCCTACAGGCCCTCATAAATCCTCTACTCGAGTGAGGTATCCCAACGGGATAATTAAAGGGTAGCTCCCTTACATAAGCCAAGGTCCAATCCCTTGCATTATAATCCTTGCCCCGCGAGGTATCCCCAACGGGTAAGCCAAGGTCCAATCCCTTGCTTTTGAGTTATCTCACCTCCCAAGGGTGCTCTACACGTGGGGGACTTATTCTTACCACTTATCACAAGTGGAGGTAGTACCCGACCGGGACTATCATTGAGCTTCATGCTCATACTTTTCGTGCTATGGTCTATTAATGGAAATATTGAAATTTTTCACCTATTGTTGCTCGCAACAATTAAATTTCTTTTACATCCCACTAATAAGACCATATGACAGAACTCACACAACCTACCACTCGTTCAATATGAGCGAGCACAATTCTTACACACTCATACTCGAGGCACTATCACGGTCTTGTCATAGCCTTGCTAGTATAACAAGTAGTCACTTCAGTACCACAGCTTCATTCTTAGCCTCACCGGCATCGTCGAACATAATCTAAGTCCGAATTCATGTTTTACTAACTACGTGACTTGGAGGACTTGGCGAGTAACAACAATCCTGATCCTAACACATGTGCATCACATGCATACAACATGTACATATCATTATGTGTCATCGTGTTCATCACACATCTTTGCATCATATGCACTTTGTATGCTATCACAACCACATACATTTTCGACTTATGCGTCGTATGTCAACATTACATAATACGTGCATACACACAATGTGAAACATGCATCTCATATAAATATTCATGCACCTCGATGCATTTGACTCAAATGTCACCAAGATTGCCCTAGCACAATCAATATGCTCTTTGTACACTCTTATCTTATTTGTAGGTACTAGCCCAATTATGAGGTCCCTGTGGCACCAACCTCCCACGGTACACTTTACAGGACCCAAAAAGCCCCTTCTTGCTTAAGGAGTTGGGGGACTAGTATGGGTATGGCGTTCAACAGGGTCGTCACTCATATTTGGCGACATCATATTTAAACTCCCCAACCAAGAAGCTCCTCTTACTCGGGGACTTGGGGGACTTGTTGATATCACTTATACCACATACCGCCAAGCATAAGCAACGACCTCGTAGATGGGTCCCGCGACATGGTTAGTCCTGCCTACAACATGCATCCGGTACACCGACACCCGAGCTACCTCGCCATGATGGAGGTCGACCAGTATCTCGCCCAGAGGCCATCCTCCCATGCTCTCCAAAAGGCTTTAAGAGAAACAAATAGACATATAGTATCCCACATCGGAAATATAGAATAGAATGAGACTTCTTTGAGCTATAAAGGGAAGTCCTCCCTTCTTAGAAGAGAATGGGATCCATGATCCCCACACTTGTATACTACAAAGGCTACTTGGCCTCGCTCATAGTGAAACTTCTAAGTGGACGTAGCCTTGCCTCAAGGGCAAGGTGAACCACTATACATGCTTGTGTCATTTCTCTCTACCTTGCCTCATACTTAGTTCCCATTTCGTATTCTCACACAGAAACATAGAGAACCATTTGCCTTCCTTCAGGGTTTAAAAAGCTGATGTGTGGGCCCCCATGTCAGCTCCAACTTTGCAAGTGACGTCATTTTTAGTCCCAGATTCAAAATTTGGACTCGGATGATATTGTTTGAGAGTATAGGGACCAATCTGATTAAAAAAAAAATTTAAGGACCAGACTGATTTTAGGCCAAAAGTTTAGGGGGTAAACTGAATTTAATCCATAAAAAACTATTAAGTATTATAATAAAATAAAAAAATAAAAAAATTCTTTATTTAATTCAATTAATATTATTAAAATAATAGTAAAAATAACACCTCATATGACACTTTGTTGTTATAAATGAGAATAGGTGCTAGGTGAACAGTGCTTTGAGGAGGCTAAAATGAGTTTAGCATCCAGATAGCACTTCATTGTTGGAGTTGCACTACTACAAAAAGGTCATCAGACAACGGTCATTTTCTGTTGTGTGATGACCAAGCTGACCGTGTTTTAAGTGAGTGTTGTGTGATTGAAACATCAGACGACAGTGATTTCACCGTTGTGTGACAACACTTTGCTCAACAGAATACCTATTTTCGTTGTGTGAATTCTGCGCAAGCATGTGCCTGGCATGGCATGAGCGAGGATGTGTCAGCACATTCAGACAACAAAAGAATGAATTGGCCGTTGTCTGAGATTCATAAAACACAACAGATATAACTCATTCTTTGTTGTCTGAGGTTCATAACACACAACAAATATTACTCATTCTTTGTTATCTGAGATATGTAACACACAACATATATTACTCATTCTTTGTTGTCTGATATCAATAACACATAACTGAAGTGAAATTATCTCCCTTATCTGTTGATTACTCAAACAACAAAGATGATTTCATTTCTGTTGTGTGTTATGAATCTCACACAATAGAACTTTGTTTTCTTTTGTTGTTGGTTGTTAGTTCACACAACTACTATATTTGGTTAGCTGTGGTGTGAATATTGTAATCAGATTGGCTAATAGCCAATTACTGTTGTAAGAGAAGCCTTAATTTTGAACTCGTTTACAGTCATACAATACATTGTTTTGTATTGTGTTGTATGAGATCAATGCTAGGTGAAATCATTCAAAATCAATGCTAGAGATTATTACCAATGAACAATAATTTTATATTAATGCTAAAAGTAACTTTGAAACATCAAAACAAACTCCAATTGATTCACTAGATACAATTTTATAAGCGTTTAAACATTTCATTGAACTAAGCCTTCCAATTTCATAAGCTATACAAGATTGTGTTCAATCCTCAGCCACAAGCAATGATGCAATACGAGCAATCCAATTTCCATCTTGTGCAGTATATGCTTGAGGATTCTAATGGAAAAGTTCATTATCGTGTGCAGCATTAGCTCTAGATCCATCTTCTATGTGGAATCTTAGGCCTGAATCCACAACCAACTTGGATGCCAAGGACAGTTGTAGCAGTTGCATTTGCTGCTGCGTCAACATCATATTTCTGCATAAAAAAAAATTAAAAATAAAATAAAACATGGCAGAAACACAAACAAAGAAAGTTCGGTCCAGTTTCTAACTTTTGGCAGATAATCCATTACAATACTAACGTGATCTTAGACACCTGAAAACCTTATTTTTAATGCTTTTGCATCCTCTCCGAGATACATGCATGCACAAGACCTTATTTTTATGTCTTCATTGAATCAATTAGAGTAAACCAAATGTATGTGGTCAAGATGAAGTCTAACAAAAGCCAAATCTAAGGAAACCAAATTACTAACATATGAAGAAATTACATGCCATTAGACTTATCAGTAGCAGATTTTCCATAATGTGCAACAACACCAATGTGCACATTAGTCAAGTCCATTTCAAGATTGGTTGCATGTGACAAAATATATTGGAACAATTGTAGCTATTCTAGTTAAGGAGCCTTCTTTATATATACCTGCAATTTTTTTGCAGAAAGGGTGTCAATAGTAGATGTTGCAGCAACTCGAGCTTGTCTACCTTGGATCAAAGAAGAAGCTTGACCAGTAAGCATGTCAAATTGAGAGTGCAGACGTCTAAGCTGCTTCTGCAACTGTAAAGCTTCATATTTATATGCTAGAGTTGCATCCCTAAAGAATAAAAGAAGTTCATAAGTACTGGGAGTTGGATAACACATTGCATCAGTAGCTGAAAAAGTTACAGCTTCAAACAGAAACCAAGAAAATGGCAGCAGGTGGTTCTGACTAAGTAATAACCAAACCCAAACAAAACTCTAGGTGATGCAAACTTCCAAAATATGATTACATTCCGATGTTAAGATACATGCAAACAAGCAACTGAACCTTGTCACTGTCTATCCTAGTGTAATAGTTATTCATATCTTACACTAGAAACAAGAAATGTAATGAAATCCTTACTCATGCAAAAAACACTTCAACCATAAAAGACAAGAACTACAATAAGACCCTTTTGTGGTGCACTGAGTACTTTTTTTTCAATCACATATCTTAAATGTTATGTCTTAATAAAAACTATAAGTGAATAATATAATCATTACTAGTAGACATATCTGACCTACTGAATAGACAAAATTTGTGATGATTGCAATTTTCCATCTATAGGTTAGTTAAATAACCGACCAGTAAATGGTACTCAAATGATTGTATATAATATTAGATGCACAAAAACAAAAAATCATTAAAAATACATAGTAAGAGGATAATAGCACTTGACAGAGGAAGTCAGCAGAAGCATACCTTGTAAACTCTTGTCTAGATTACGTAACACTGCATAATGCCTTTGCAGAATATTATGCAGGGACTCCAGATATGTGAAAGGGCAAACATTCGATATACAATCATATTCTGTAGAAATTCAAAAACAGGAAAAGAAAATAGAAGTTTTCTATGCAGAATGTCTCTTCTGTGTGCATGGTTTTTGCATTTAGCTTGAAAATGCGTCATAAGAACTCGAGACTTTGTTTTTAGATTGTTAATACCGCAGACAAAGGAAAGCAGCCAATAAGGGGAACAAGTCAAGCTTTGACAACACAACAGCACAAGCCTTCTATCAAATGCAAACACCAAGAAGTTAGAGTATTTATGCCTAGCAGAGTTACTTGTTTTTCTCGTAATCCACTCTTTCTATCCTAGTGTAATAGTCATTTATATCTTACACTAGAAATAAGAAATGCAATGAAATCCTTGCTCATGCTGATTCCATCAAGTACAGACAACAACATTGCATAAACAAAAACCCCACGCATCCAAAAATCTTCTATATCCTCATACATAAATACATAGTTAACATAATACTGCTAAGAAATAGAAGCAGCAAAATAATAAATAGTCAAGAATCGAGAAATTACCGAATATCTTCGTACAACAAACAGCCTCTATCATTTTCTTATCTTCCTAAACCTCCAACCTCGTTTGCTTCAGAAGCTTCTGTATATATATGATGATGCAATGACTACTATAGTTAGCCCAAGAAATAATAAATGATGATGCCATATGATAGACTCCAATCACTACAATCATAACCAGACAACTATACTACAGCAGTGGAGCAGAAAACAGATACAATTTTTCAAATGCAAACTTGATGGTCATGTGAAATCATTCCCTTGGGGTACTAGCAAGATTTTGTCCACTGTGTTGTATCTCCCAACATCGAACCTGAACAAAGGCATATGATTCCTAAATCATAATCATTACCACAAAACATATTGCACCAAATTCAATAACTTTCTTACAGATTAAGAGTCAATAACTTTGTTAGATATAAAAAGCGAAAGAATTGAAACTTGGTTGACCCAGGAGATGGCGACAAGGTGATTGGCTTTGGGGCTGAAGCTGAGGCTTGAAATGGAGTCGTTTGGAGGTTTAGAGACCTATTGATTGAATCCAAATTACACAAAATTAACAAATATATATATATATATATATATATATGTATTCATGAATCAAACCAAAGAAAATCAAAAAGTTGAATTGAATTTAGACCTCAAACTTGTTGGGATTCATGTTCTGATCGATTGGCTGTCGGCATGAAACTCGACATCGGAGAAGCTACTGCTTACTGCTCTGAAACAAATATTATAGTGGCGATTAGTTAAAGGAGAAACATAGAGACAAACAAATACAGTAGCGATTTAATCAATTTCAAGGTTGCTGTTTTATAGAGAAAGAGAGAAGCAACTTACAGAAGCCTGTAGTGGAGGTGAAGAGCAAAACCTAGAGAGAGAGAGAGGGAGAACTAGTTTTGCTTTGGAGATGGCTAGGCTTTCGTCACGAACCCAATCCTTGATGGCCTAGACCTGAAGCTCCATGTCCTTTATGGCGGCGTTGACGAGCGACAAATCAGTGACGCTGCTGGCTGGGTAGACTGAATCGTTCAATTTCAGAGCTTTAGTGGATGCTATGCTTGTTATCGGAAATGAAATCATAAAGTAAGGTTGGGTAATCAGGTCGGGTCTTACTGTTTCACGCAATAACGAGCTCTTGGAGCTCTGAGATCCGACCGTTGAACCCGGCGATCAGCGAATCCAACGACGCCTCTGTTTTCTCCTCTCCCATCTCCCTTTCTCTCTTCAGAAGAAAACGACGATGAAATGCCGGACAGAGAGATGGAGGAGAGAGAAAGTGGATCTAGGGCACTCTATCTCTTCCATCGCTGAAGAGAATTTAGATTTCAGGGGATAAATAATAGAAGCAAGGAGATCGAGAGACTGAGAGAGAAGGGTTTCGTGGAGGGGGGGAGAGGGGTTTCACGATTGAGAGAGCTCGAGAGAGGGGTTTTGTGGAGAGGAGAGAGAGAGAGACTGGAGAGAGCTCGAGAGAATTTGTTAACCTTACTTTAGTAACCTTTCTGGTAGGAACTCTAATAACCATACCGGAATCTAAATGTATCTGTAGACATGCATACTTGACAATCAAACCTAGATCGCTCCTTGTGTGCCCTTCCCTGAACCACTGCACTGAAATCCAACAAGAAGCTCAAATTGTGAGTATTTTCAGTTAAAACATAAGTAAAAAAAATTGCAAAACAAAGTCAACATACTTAAATGATATCTCAGAAGAATCCCCAGAGCCATTTCGTGGCAATATTTCCCTTTCAATGGATAGGAACCATATCTAATACCACAAACAATTCTTGATAGATAAGTCCATGTATCAGAATAAATGTTCAGTCAAAGTAGATACGCATATGAGTGCTTACTTTGAATAGCAACCCTCCCCATTACCACCACATAGTACTGCCATATCCGTTGCAGTACACATGAGAAATAGAGGTAGTGCAAACCTGAAGCCTGAGGAACAGAGATAGTAAAATCCACCCAAGCAGTAAAAGTCCATAAAATTCTTATGTTATTTTTTATTTCAAGTTTGGGGTATTGATAGCACTTGTTAATCATATTCAAGTAAACAATTCTTAACAAATGATATGAGAAAAAATATCATATGCATACCAAACAAAGATCTGTCCAAATTAATTCTAACATATCAATCCAGGAAATACAAAGAACCACCCAGAGGCAATTTGCATTATTAAAGCACCAAAGTTAATTGAAACATAATTTATGCAGTTCATTACCAAGGCATACATGCTGAGAACTGTATTTGACTCCAAAGATGCCTTCACCAACTTTAGCCCCTAAGGGTAAAAACAAACGCCAATAATTAATACCATATATACATGTATATGAAATTAAATTAAGAGAATTATGAAGGGACTATATCAAACCTCTTCCGTGTCAAGACTAACCAACTTATGTTCAAGGGCACCAACCTCCATAACATTCAACTCTTTAAGCACATCTACAATTGATATGGTAGATATAGGCTTCACTACCAAGTTATCCATAATCATGTATGTAACACCACCCTTGATACCCTCCATTGCTGCAGGACGCTTCTCCAGTAGATGCAGCTCTTGCAAACAGAGCGCATTCACACAGTAGAAACCAGCCAAAGAAGCAAATCAACCAAGCTGGGTCAGGTCCATATATCAATTACCATCACCGCAAGGCAAATAACAAAACAAAACCATGCAGTTTAGATCCAGAATTCCAGATTTGATTGGGATCGCCCCAATTCTATAGGAATTACCTTTGGATTGACCTGCTCTCAACAGCTCCTGGTTTACCCGCACTCACTAGAATAAAATCAAAATAGAACCATCATCAATTTAGCAGAATGGTGAATTCAATTTCGAATTGGGGGAAAAGAAAACCCATGAAACAAAACTCATCAGATTGATCTAAAATTCGGGGTAATTGGTTGTGGGTTAATTTCTACGGAGTTTTCGTCAAAGTAAAACCCTAATCAACTCAGAAGATATTGATGAGAATAAGGTGAATTATTAGAATTTTGCCTGTATGAAATTCACAGCAAGAAAAGTATAGAATTAGGAAGCCCTAATTTGTTTGGGAGCAATGGTAAGAGCGATAGCGAGGGTCGAGAGAGAGAGGACCAGGGTTGAGAGAATTGGGTTCTTTTTTAGTTTTGTTTCTTTGTTAATTGAGTTTTCATTTTCATCTTGGGCGCCATTTCTTTTTTCATCGCTGCTTTGAACATTTAAATGTTCCACTTTCAATTTTTTTCATTTTTTTTTCAAATCCCGCTTTAATCTTTCACTTTAAAATTCAGGGTTTAGGGTTTAGGGATTCAAGACTTAAGTCACGAAAATGGTTAACTAAATTATTTCAATTTTAAAGGGGCTTTGTAGACCTAAATTTTGAACGATTTGTCAAAATTAGTTTGCATAGTGTCAACTATTCAATGTCTAGTACTAGATCTTCTATGAAAATTCTATTTTCATAATTTGAATAGTTCAAATCTTAAGACACGAGTTTAAATCCTCTCTGCAAATTTTGAGCAATGAGGAGTGACATTAAACTTGAGCAGTTTAGACCGTCAAATTCAAATAAACATATGCAATACCTCGATATGTACAAGGAGGAGTCTCTTAGCTGAAATGTCATGTATGCAAATGAGTCTCTTAGCTTTGAGGTCCCTATCAGTAGATCAATTTTGTAAATTTTCAGCCAAATTGATATATATATATATATATATATAAATATAGGGTCCTTCCAGACGGGATCCTTTTTTTTTTTTTGGTCTATTTTAAGGGATCCTTTGTGTGACCCACTTTTCGATCGCATTTCGGCATCTTGATCGTTCAATTTTTTGCTCCTAATGTATTGATCAAATCTACAAATTTTTAGCCAAATTAATGGTCGTTAAGGTATATAGACCTAAACACTGAACGGTGGAAGATGTGGACATATGATCAAAAAGTGAGTATAATAAGTTATCCCTTAAAATGGCCAAAAAAGAGATTCCTCACTAGAAGGGCCCTCTGTGTGTGTGTGTGTGTGTGTGTAAAATTGACTAAACACTGAACGGTGGAGATGTGGATATATGATCGAAAAGTAAGTATAACAAGTTATTCCTTAAAATGGCAAAAAAAAAGGATCCCTCACTAGAAAGGCTCTCTGTGTGTGTGTGTATATATATATATATAGAATCTTGCTCTGCTAAGAAGGTCCTTAACTTAGCTTAAGGAACGTTTCCATATTTTGACCACTTTTCGATCACATATTCACATCTTAACCGTTCAGTTTTAGGTATATACGAGTAGATTATCTATACAAATTTTCAGTCAAATTAATGATCGTTAAGGCATCCAAAACTACAATTTACACGAATGAACCGAATCTGTCCAACCTGAACTGTTCGTGTAAATTGCAGTTTTGGATGCCTCAACGATCATCAATTTCGCTGAAAATTTGTAGATGTGATCTACTCATATATACCTAAAAAATGAACAGTTAAGATATGAATATGCAATAAAAAATTTGTCAAAATATGGAAATCCGTTCCTTAAGCTAAGTTAAAGACCTCCTTAGCATAGAAGGCCTATATATAAAGAGGAACTGGAGTTTTACCAAACAATCACAATCATTCTTATAAAGAATGGTGTGTTATGGTCTTAGAGGCCTGGTACAAAAAATTAATTAAGGTACTCAAATAACGACAAAATAATTGATTGGTTGTTAAATACTTAAATGTATTAGCGGTGACAAAAATATCTTTAATCGATAAAATAGTACTTTTAGTGAGGAAGACTTAGTTGCGTCGCTATTAAATTTGGCGGGTTCAAAAAACTTTCTGCTAAAATTATTGCAGTGCTATTAATAATGTCACCACTTCTTTATTAGATTATTGCTAAATGTATCAAAGGCGACAAAATCGTTCATCGCTATAACTCATCTTTTAGCGAGAAACATGTACTTTTGTCGCTATAAAATTTAGCGGATTTGACATAAATTCCCACCAAAACTATAGCGTCGAAATTATTATTTTCTTGCTAAATATATCAAAGGCGAGGAAATCATTCATCGCTAAAGGTTCTCTTTTAGCGAGGAAATCATTCATCGATAAAAGCCCTCTTTTAGCGAGGAAATCGTTCATCGTTAAAAGTCATCTATTGGTGAGAAAATCATACTTTTGTCGCTATATAATTTGGCGGTTTTGAGAAAACTTCCCACCAAAACTATAGTGACAAATTAATTATTTTCTCGCAAACTGCATCTTTTGGCGACCACATGTTTCCTCATAGAACATTGACATTTAGCGAGAAACTTATAGTTTCGTCACTACTAGATTTGGTGGGTCTCACAAAATCTTCCGCCAAACCTATAATGAGGAAATCTGTATTTCCTCGCTAAATGTAGCTTTGACGATGAAAAATTTATTCACTAACGTCTCATTTGTCCTCGCTAATAATAGAACAATTGATGCTACTGAATTATGATTTTCTTTAATGAGAAACTTAAAAATTCCTCGTAGAAAGTGACATCTAATGAGGAAATTATTTTCCTCGCAAAAAATTCAACACAATTAGCGAGAAAGTTAAATATTCCTCGTAGAACATGACATTTTGCGATGAAAATAAATTTCTCGCTAAAAATATGGTCGCTGAAAAGCCTTTTTGTTGTAGTGTTAGGTAATTTTCAGAGTTAGGTTAATAAGTTTGCATGCTCTTCCTCAATTTTTGATTTGGATTTACGTGTTTAGGGAAACTTCCAAGCAACGGCGCCAAAAATTGATGCAGCTGAAATAGCCTCACAATTTAACCCTGCAAAATGTTGTTGTCAGTATATGATAAGCAGGGATCATTCAGTCCGGGGATTGTAGGGTACACCTACACAAAAAGGTCAATTAACAAATAAAAGAATAAAATGGGGGGCTTTTGAAATTTGGTTCCTAATCTACTTAAAATATAAAAAAAAAACAAATAAAACTATTTACAATGATCGACTTCCCTAACCTAGACCAATACCACTCGGAAATTACTAAGTGTAAAAACAGAAAATTCATTTCAACATGCTACAAAAATGTGCCCATCTTAAATGCCTAGATAAGAGCCTAAATGAAAAGCCTTAACGGATCAATCCATTTATCTGATTCGCTCTAATGTAGGCTTGGATCGGAAAAGTCCTTACCAAGCCTAATACTACTAATTTTTGAAAACACTCAGCGTAATTCTCTTAACTAGTAGTATTATCTAACCCTCAAATCAACTCACATGTGCAAATTAACCATTACACATAGAATTTAACACGTAACTTCCAGAATCATTTAATCATTAAAACATGATTTTTACCACCCGTTAGAACTAATTACTACTTGTTTAACTCAGCGTCTTAACAAATAACAATTACTCTTGGCAAATTAAGCAAACAGACAATAACACTCAGCGTGATTCTAGCATGCAAACTTATTAACCTAACTCTGAAAATTACCTAAACACGTAAAAGGGCACAAGATTTTAACATGCATCATAAAAGAATTCTCGAAATTAACTCAATAATAAACTGAAAATCTCAAAAATATTAATGAAAATATTCTGAAAATTTCATGTCTCAAATTACACAACTCGCAAATCCAAACACGCAAAACAGAATAAAAAATTGTAAGTAGAGTCATAATTACACTTCGAAGCTTTCCTCAGCGGCTTAGCAACTAGGTGATGAACTCGTCTCTGCTATGGTGGTGGAGCGTCCTTGACTCAGCGCCTTAGAGCTTTGTAGATTGATGGATGGATGGTGGTCACGGTCTTGTAGGAGATGGAGGTTTGAGGAGTGAATTGGGCAGTCTTGGAATAGTTTTTGGCCAGGAAGTGATAGGCAAGGAAGTGATAGACCGGGAAGTGATGCAAATTCTGTTCTGGACATTGCCTATTTATAGGGGGAGCATTGGTTGGCTTCTGTCGATCATACCCTTCATCATTGGACGGATGGGATTGCATCATGATTCCTTTAATTTTCCAACTGAGACATCTCCTTTAAGGCCTTAACTCCTCTCATAATGGGGCAATTCCTTTAATTTCCAAGCTGAAACATCTTTCTCCTTTATTCTCCAACTGAAAACGTCTTTCTCTTTATTTCCCTTCTTCATTGCTTGGTCAACCTGATTTAATAAAGGGCACAAAATTAAATTCTTTTAGAGAAAATAAAAGGAATTGAAACAATTTAATTTTAGAAAAATACTCCCATAAATTCTCTCTTAAGGCCCGCAGTTTAGCATGACGGTGAGGAATCCTGATCCAGATAGGTTTCTTCATGAATTTTGCGTTTTTTGCCTATTTCACGCCAAACATTCTACAAGACTCTTAAAATGACTCGATGACTCAAAACACAGAACTTAAGAGAGAAATAAGGCTAAAATGGGGTATATACTAATTAATATTGTCGCACATTGTGCTCCTATCAACAAGGACTCATACTCTCACGAATGAACCCCTTTTTTCAGCAAGTCTTTAATCAGCTCCCTCAAAATCTCGTTCTCCTTGGCACTCAGGCGGTAATGGGGCAGATTTGGCAAACTAGCTCTAACAGGACTCGCCCCGGATTTCACCCTGAAATCCGTAGAGGCCCTGCAGGGCCCACCTTAGAAGAAATTCTATCAAAAATTTGACAGAACTTCCCCTAAAAATGGACAACCCAAAACCTGTAGAAAAACATTTACACTTCTAAATCATCCATCCTTATTCTCCTGGAGCCACCCTGCTCCCTATATCACAACATCTCCCATTTCACAAACAATTCTGAACTTAAGATTATCAGAGCAATCTATTCCTTAGGCGTACAAGAAGGTAGAATACATGATAAACGACCAATACTTTTATAATGCGGAAGCTATGACAGCTATGCCTCAACCCCAAGTACGCTCGACCTCAAGCTAAACTGGCCTGCAAACTGGGCATTTAAAACCGAAGGGCCCAGGGGAAAACATTTAAAAACCGTTAGAGTGAGTGGACGAAAAATAAGTACTGAATGTATAAGTAAAACTTAATGCTTTCCCAAGTTATTCGCTAAAATCTCGCATGCAGTAATAATCTTGGAAATACTTTTAATCTTTATCTTTACTGAAATCTTAAAATCTCATCCTCAATCCTTTTTTAAAACATCCTTTTCAAGAGTTCCTTTGATGACCAGAAAGGACTGCTGTCTAGTCATCTCATGCCATCTGGGAGGGACTGCCATCCAGATGACGCATCGGAAGGGACTGCCAACCGGAACAGGAAGCGGTGGATAGAAGGGACTGCCAACTAACCACAGGTAGTGAGAAGGGACTGCCAACTACTACCTCATGTCACCTGGGAGGGACTGCCACCCCGGTGAAGCATTGGAAGGGACTGCCAACCGGGACTGTAGTCTGGAAGGGACTGCCAACCAGACTATTACCTAGAAGGGACTGCCAACTAGGTAATGCATGCATGCGCTGACTGATAGCCTCCTCAATAAACTGGAAACAACCCCTTTCAATTACTTGCTTTCGGAAAGAAACTGGCTGTTACTTTAATAAAACATTAAAAATTCACCGAAAGCATAACTCAGGATTATCTCACTAAATCAAACCTCAATATCTTAATAAATCCTCAAAAGCATCCTCAAAAGCTTAAATCAAATACTCTGTAAATCAATAAATGCTTTCGGAAAGAAAACTCAATCTAACTTCAAGGCTGATAAGTGCGGAGCTCAAAGCTCAGTAAATTCGATAGTTCAATCATGCTCAAATATGTGCTAAATCCTTCGTACTCATATATCTTCATAAAAAATGATATTCGAAATCCATAATTCTCATAATATTTTCTTAATCAGTCACTTCCCGAAAATCATTTCTCAACTCAATAACTCCTGAATAACTATCTCAAAAATCTACTAAAAGCCCTCGGGAAGGAATTTCAATACTAATATCGTAATTCATAAATAAATCTCGATAAATCAACTCTCAATAAACCATAAAACTCAATAATTCAAAACATAATTTAAATCTCAATTGGAAGGAAATAATAATACTGCATGCATAATTAATTTAAAAACAAATGTCCACTCACAGTACTATTTAGGCGATCACGCATATGAGTTCCTTCATCGAGCAATAGCTCGGTATATCGCCCTGTACACAATTATAATTCGTGAATAACAATCCGGAATTAAATACGATTCCAATGTCCTATTCTCATAAATCAACATTTCTATTTCTTCTCTGATTAAACCAAAACTTTACCATTTGCACCTATTCTTTAATTGAAGGTTTCTAGGGCAAAGCTGAGAGAAATCCGATAGTGGAATTCTCATAAATCAATAACCAAACTATTGAACTTCGGAAATTCCGATTAATATCCAAACCTCCTCCAATTTCCACCAAACACCTATCCATAAATTCTTAACAATATATACTACTCATTAGACCAAAACAACTCACCAGGAACGGCCGGACGCGCCCTCACGCGCCGCCACAGGCAGCTGCGCCTGGGCCCCATGCGCCGCCGGTCAACCACCATATCTAGCTACCAAATTTTACCAACATCATCAACTCAACATTCTAAGCGTCTTTCATAACTGTGGTCAAGTTCAATTTCAAGTCTAAAGGGTCGAATTTACCTCAAATCCGAAATCTCCAAATTTAGCTCAAATCTTCGATTCACCTTCCTCCAGCTGAATTGGAACATGAAACTTGGTGGATTAGGACCGTGGAGGAAGGGGCTAAAAAGCCCAGATGGTGGAGTCGTCTAACATGGCCAGAAAATCACGAATTGGCCGGAAAACCAAAAACAAGCTCGCCGGAAATCAAGCTTGCTGCCTCGAATTCTGCCATTCTCATCGTGCATCGTGGCCACAGGGAGAAAGAGGAAGGTGAGACGTCCATGGGAGCCCGGTTGCACGGCTGGGGGTGGCCGGAAACGCTGGTGGTGAGGCCGGGAAGCCCACTGCCGGCTATCTCCCTCTCTCTCTCGAGTTCCCTCTCTTTCTCTCGTCAGCTTCCAGAAATGGAAGCCCCTGAAAATAATGGGTTTCCCCTTTGGGAAACCCCCATATACCAAAAAAAATCCCCCAATTTACAAAATTGCCATTACATTCCAACTTATATAACTTTTTCGTTACAGCTCCGATTTTAACGTGTTGCATGTCCACAAACTCGGTTTAACGTCCTCTCTGACTTTCATGAAGAATATTTTCTCAAATTTTGACCCGAACAAAAAGCCAACTTTTAGGCCCCCCTAAAATGTCAAAACGGAGCCAAAAAGTAAATGTAAATGTCATTTACCCATCGAAAGACTCGTAAATTGGTAAATTTAGGTTCGGGACGTTACAAGCTCCAGGCACCAAATCAAGCTGATGCTGAATGTCCCTCATAGGTGGTAATTCGTTGGGCAACTCATCTGAAATCAGCTCTTCAAACTCTCCCAACATATTCTGCACTTCCTTAGGGATCACCGTATCTACCTTTTCTACAGTCAACAAACCTTTAATCACCACTGGACAGAAAACTTCAGATTCTTTAAAGGCTTCCTCCATCTCAAATTCACTGCTAGACAAGGTCAGAAAACTCTCCCCTTTCTTTCCACCAGACTTCTCAAATTGTAAGACAGGAGCCATAGCAATTTTATGACTATTCCATATAAACTTCATCACATTATCTCTGCCTTTGTAAGTCACATCCACATCATATTGCCAAGGTCGCCCAAATAAAATATGACAAGCATCCATATCGATAATATCACATAGAATGTCATCTTTATAATGCTTACCAATGGATACCGGTACTTTGCAAGACTCAGCAACTCGAACCTGTGGACCTTTCTTGACCCACCCAAGGGAATAAAGTGCCTCATGAGGCTGTGTAGGTAACTGTAAATACTCCACCAGCTTCTTGGCTACAAAATTTTTACAACTCCAATTATCCACAATCAAATTGCACACTTTGTTATTAACGGAACAAAGTGACCTGAAAATATTACGTCGCTGCCCATCTTCTTTAGGAGACAATAAAACCCGCTGTAACACAATATTAACCTTTTGAGGAGACTCCTCCACCACAAACTCAACCCCATCATAATCGTCACCTCTTTCAACTTCTTCTTCATCTTCATCATACTCACCTATAAGAGTAACTTGTCTCCTGTCATGACACACATTAGATCTATGCCCAGGCTTGTTGCATCTATAGCAGACTTCTGTTGTAGGCCTAGCATAAGGATTATTAAGCCTCTGGTTTGGGGCCCTATTTGGAGCACCACTAGAACTGCTAGAACTGCCAGTCCCTTTAGAAGGGGGATTGGAAGCCCTAGAAGCACTTCCTGTATTCTGCTCTAAGGCTTTACCCTTGTCAGTTGAGGCGTTTACCAAATCTGTGCTCCTTTGGTAGTTATATCTCTGGAAAGAAGAAGCTCGTGAAGACTTCTCTAACAATTCTGCCTTCAATGCTAGATTTGAAGCTTTTGCCACAGTCTACACAGTTTGCAACCCAATTTTCTCCTAAATGAAAGGTTTCAGCCCACTGATATAGCGAGCCACCTTCTGGCCCTCAGTTTCTCCTAGTTCATTACACTCTGAATAACGTAAGAACTCAGTGGTGTACTCAGCCACTGTCCTAGTTCCCTGGACACATTCAATATACAACATGTACAGAATCTGCTACTAATCATCCGGCAAGAATCTTTCCATCATCAGCTGTTTCATTCTTCGCCATGTTTTAACGCTCTACTTCCTCTGCTTCTTTTGAGTATTCTGCAACTTATCCCACCAAACTGCAGCAGTACTCTTCAATCTCCAGGCAACATGCTTAACCTGCTTGTGTTCAGGCACCTCCATAATCTCAAAGAATCTGTCCACCTGAAGCTGCCAATCCTGTAGGTAATCTTCCACACCCAAGTTGCCTGAAAAGAAAGGAATTTCAGCCTTGACATTGTAATCCTGGTCAGCTTGTCCTTGTTGTTCAGGTTGCACAATTTCTTCTTCAGACTCAGATTCTAAATCATTATCAACAACTTCACTACCTGGAGCCCTAACTCGCTGGCCTCCTTCCCCGCCTCTATTCCGATTGTTGTTGATGTTGTTGTTGTTTCGTTCTCCCACCAATCCACAAATTTCTCCAATCTGATTGTTCATGGTGTTGATGGCAGCAGTAAACGCTGCGGTAAGAGAAGCTGTAAGAGCATCAAGATCTGCTTTCGTAACTTCACCCATTGCTACCAAGGTAAATAGGAGAGACAGGGAAGACCTGCTCTGATACCACCTGACACAGTCAGAACAGTAACATAGGTTTACAAGCAATAAACCTAAACAAAGAGTTCTGGAGTCCACCAGAGATAAAAGAGAAAATTCTCTATTTGATTGATAATAATATGAAAAGATGGGTACTGCAGCCGCTTAAGGCTGCTTATATATGAGAAAAGAAACCCTAGGGCGACTAACAATGAAACCCTAAAGTCCACAGGTAAAAATAAAACAAATCCAAAACAAACTAAAAAACCGAAAATTCTGAAAAACAGTAAAATGCAATTTTGAAGCCCTAAACGACCCCGAAAGCCCGAAAAAGCCCACACATCATAGCATAGCAACGAGTTTTGTTCCTGGCACAATTCCCTTTCCGGAAAGCTATGGCACAATCGAATCGGACACCAAATGCGAAAGTTGCAATAGTAACTTTCATTTTCCTTTTCCTCCTTTTGCACAATTGAATTGTTCTTCAAATCGGGCTGTGATTCGTTCCACATCAAATTTGTCTTTTTCTGGTAATGGAAGTCCCCTGACCTAGAACGCAAGACCTATGTACTAACTAGAGTACCTTGTGCACCTAATATTTAGACTTCAATATTTTAAACATTATAATTAGTAGTGATGCCATTTGAACTTCCATTTTCTGGTAGCCCCTCAGTTGAATTATGATCAATTGTAATAGCAACATGTGATTTTTCATAAAGCACTGGCTCCTGAAGTAGTTGTGGTTGTTCAGTCTTGAAGTCTGCAGCGGATGCTAGTTCATGAACTGCTTCCGAAATCTTCTCTACACAAGCTACAACATCAATAAGAAGCAACGCCACCGCAGCAGATGGTATTGTTTCTAGCACATTAGCATCTTCCCATATGCCACTTTTGTGTAACGAGTCGAGGCTCTCAGCTGCTGCTTTTGAGTATGCGATGTGTTGATCAGCTGATGATGACAGAGTCATTTTCTTGAGCGCTGCAGCTAATTCCTTCAAAGCCTTTCCGCATTCATTGCAAATATTTGTGCATGGTTCTTGAATTTTGCTTCGAATTTCAGCGGGCGCCTGCATTAAAAATGTCACTATCTAGTTAGATTTACAAATTCATAATCCGAGTGGTAGCAATGGTGTAAAGTAGGTTTTGGTAGTATACTTGAATTTCAGTGTTCAGGTAAGTGTTAAGAGCTTCAATTTTATAGGCACACTGCCGACTTTGGGTTCCAACATTCAAGTACTTCTCCCATGGGTGACAGAACTTGAACCCGCCATGACCTGGTTCCCATCGTGCCAAGTTAGCCTGAAAAATTAAACAATATATCATTATTTACTACTGAACTAGCATCCTAACCAAAAATTATTTGACAAGATCTAGAATTTATAACGTTTCTGCCTTCACCACGAACAAAACCGGACAAAACTCTTTCCGTAGTATATCCTTGCTCAGTCTTCTCATTCTTAATGTGAAATATGCGATTGACTCATAACATAAATTTAAATCATTTTCTTGGATAGCCAAGATATTTGTATAAAAATAAGGGGGTCGTCTTGGGTACCTTGATGTATGTCATACCCTTATTTTTTTCATTTTTTTACTTTTAGTAAATTAATATAGTGGAAACCTACTGAACTAGTCAACAGGTTACCCAATTAAATATCGACATGTGTCATTTTTAAAAATAAAATTTACCATATTAACAACACACTCTTTCTTGATATGTAATATTGTTAAAAATTATGTAACAAGTATTGTCAAAATAATAAATTACACATAGTTGAACTACAATTACGACTTATGACAACAGTTGTTGTGGTTCTTGTAATTGAGTGGTCAAAAATGTAAATATCATATTTAGACAACTTTTATCAAATTTAGAACCTTGATTATCAAGTGGAGAAGCTCCTTACAATACTGAGTTTTTACATATCTCTTGGTCTAATTTTAATTTTACCATGTTTACAACACAAATGTTGTCGGAATTGTAAAATGGTTGGTAATCTTGTAAATGGTATAGTTTTTGAAGTAATTACTACAATCAGAACAAAAGTTACCGCTTTTACACCAATAGTTGTGAGTTATGGTAAAATATGTAGTGATCGAGTAATTATTCCATTAATGATAAAAATATAACGATTTACCCCTTTGACAACAAATTTGTTGTTGCACTTGTTAAATTGTCCATAAATTAGTACATTAGTTTAGGTTGAGTAATTACTATAAATAGGACAAAAGTTACCGCTTTTACATCAATTTTTGTGATTGGGGTAAAATGTGTAGCCATTGTAGTAATCATTTCATTAATGATAAAAAGATAAAGATTTACCACTCTGACAACAAATTTGTTGTCATACTTGTTAAATTGTCCATAAATTAGTACATTAGTTTAGGTGGAGTAATTACTATAATTAGAACAAAATTTTTCATTTTTTTGTCAATTGTTGGAATTTGTGGTAAATTACTTCGATTAAGAGTAATTACTAATTCGACGATGGACATTACACCATATATTACTTTCATTACGCAAGGGAAAACTTTATTACACAAATGAGGACGGGTAAAACTATGGACATTAACATTTCTCATACGTGTTCTATTTTATATAATATTTACCACTCTGAGGACTCATGTAACCACTTTGAGGACACATGTGGTAATTAGAAAAAAAAATCCTCATTAAAGTAAATAAGGTCTTCATTAGAGTAAAATAGGTTCTCATTTGAGTAATTAAGTCCTAAAAGTGGTAATTGTAATAGGTTCTCATTAGAGTAAAGTAGATTCTCATTTGAGTAAATAAGTCCTAAAGTAGGTTCTCATTTGACTACATTTAAAACAAATATTATTTATTTTACACTAATTGTTGTGGTTGTCATAAAATGCATGTAAAAAGAATTATATTTGGTTAAGGAAACTACTAATGATATAATTAATTGGTAATAAAAACTACTTAACTAATACTAATTTTGCAAACTTAGGTTAGAAGGTTTTGTTTTTAATAAGGAAAAAACATAATTTTCAATTGTGTAATTGTCCATTAATAACAAGCATTAATCAAACATTAATTCACTAATAATAAAATTAATTAGTAATATAGACTATTTAACTAATAGTAATTCGGTGAACTTAGGATAGAAGGTTCTTTTAATTTTTTTTGAAAAAGGAAAAATCATAATTGTGAATTGTCAATTGATAATTAAATATTAATTGGCTTTATTGTTTTCAATTCAATTAATAGTTTGTGTTAACATTTTTGCATAATTAGAAAGGCTAAGGGCTAAACAAGTTACCAATTTGTTAAATATTTTGAACCATTGGATATATTACTAATCCAATGGTCTAAAATATTTAATAAAATGAGGGTATGGCAAACACCAAGGTACCCAAGAATTCTCTTAAAAATAAGTAACAGTTCACATTCATAATACAAAGCTAACTATTTGTTAGCTCATTACACGTACAACTTTATCTCACATAATCTGAACTGTTTATTACGTACGTACAATCAGATTTCTCTTCAAACCTTATAATTGCAAAAGGTCAAGCAAAACCATATAATCCTTTAAGTTTAATTCAACAAATGAAAACTAAATGGACAAAAATGATCGATAGTGGCAAAGGGATAAGTGTCTTCAGATTTTCTTAATCTTCTTCCATTATTTATTTATTTATTTTTTTTTTTTTGTGGTTTTGCAAGAAGTTCTTTCATCCAGAATGAATTTAGAATAGACAGTTTGTATTATGCAATATCATTGGGAAATGGCCCCAAAAATGAATAGGTTCATATTGGAAAATAATATAAGTTTCTCTTTCAAGATATAAAAGATATTCCATTTCTCAGTTTCACTTACTCACCATAAATTCTTCAAGGCCTTTTGATGTAAGAACACTTTTATATCGCTGAAGCGAAGATTTAGTATCACTTAATTTCAACCCATTCTCTGTTATGCCCAAGTATTCAAATCCAAATCCTGTAAATTACGTCAAAGTAGTGCTTAGTTGTAATATTATATATTAGTTGAAGCATCAGGTAGAAAATAACAAAGTGTTGATAGCATATATACGTACCTTCCATAAAATCCCCAAGCTTTTCCATGTTACCAGCAATTAAATTATGGAGATCAACTCCAATCCACACAGGGCAAATGCAGATACAAACTATAATAGTAGTGCAGCCTCCTATAGCAACCGTTGAGAGCCTCCTGTGTGCCATGTCTAGTACCTGTTCGTCTTTGTAGCCGGATACCGAAACCAAGCAGAAGGTCAGTATGAATACCATCAGCCCATAGTCATGCCTTGCCTTTAACACGGGGAAGAATCTCAGGAAGGTCATAATTGCAGCTGCCAAACATGAAAACAGTTATTTTATGAACATATCATGCTACTTATGTGCTTCAACTCTCAATTAAGTTGATAAAATAAAAAAATAAAATAAAAAAACTCTGAATTAATTAGACGCATGGAACACACCTACAACAAAGACGGAAAATGCCATCAATATGGGCTCCCCGACTTTTCCACCCCAAAGAGTTGATATGTGATGAACTCCAACAGCTAGAGCACCAGCTAGTAACGTTGCCATCATCCTATTTATACCCCTTTCTAGGGTTCCTCCTGGAAAATGAAAGAAAGAATTAAAAAGGGGAAACAAGATGCATTATTAGTCACTGAAAGTGTTTTAAAAAAAATTCTAGGCGGTGGCCAAACTGCTCCGCATAGTTTGGGCGGTGCATAAGTTGGCCAAATTTAAAAAATATCTTTTTTGGTCAATTACTTAAAAATAACTTCTTACATGTAAGTAGTCAATATATTTCAATCAATTATACTACCAACTATAGTTTTTTATTTTTTTTAATTGCACTTATTTCTATGTTTTATGATAAAATAAAATTAAAATAAACATCTGCATAAACCCCGCCTTAGCTCCTAGGCCCTAGGCCTCTCTCCACCGCACCTACCACCTAGCGATTTTTAGAACATTGGTTATAAATTTTTTTTTGCCATTTTATATATGCCCTTCCACTAAGGGATCCCTTTTTTGGTCATTGTGGGACCTACTTTTCGATCATATTTCGGCATCTCAACAGTTCAGTTTTTAGGTCCTAATGTATAGATTATTTCTGCAAATTTTCAACCAAATTGATGATCGTAAAGGTAACGAACTAGATTAAATCAATGGACAAACCGAATCTGTCCAATTTAAACCATTAGTTTTTATAATTATAAAATGCAGTTATGAATGCCTTAATGATTATCAATTTAGCTGAAAATTTGCAGAGATGATCTGCTCATTTATACCTAAAAACTGAACGGTTAAGATGTGAATATGTGATCGAAAGTGGGTCTAATTAGTAATCCCTTAAAATGGCCAAAAAAAGGAATCCTTCACTAGAAGGATCCTTTGTGTGTGTGTGTGTTGGTGTTAGGTAAACATTTACTTTTTTCTACAATGACAAAAATTGATAAAAAAATTTAGAAGATTGAGTATCGGTAGTTAATGGGAGTCGAAAGTGTATTGATCCAATTCCTTTTAAGATCAATTATATTGGGGCAATACACAATATTTTGCTCTTTTTTGATTCATTCACATTTTGATTACAAAATTTAATATATAATCATCCTAGCTAGACCTTGGTAGTTTATCAATTAAGATATCAATGATTATCATTACATTTCTAACCACTTAAGCACAACCACCTTATTTTATTGTGACCTCTTAAGGAAGAGGGTTAATACATGGGCTATTAATTTCTATGAACAAATGCGTTTTAATCGTGAAAGCGAGCTCTAAAAGTACAGAATCCTTACCAACCGAGTACTCAAAGACAAGGGCCACGGTCAAGACCGCCCACATTGCATCGACACCAAAGCCGTCATAAAGCGGTCGATAGTAATAAAATACACAAACCAACGTCAGAGCCAACCCTACTTTGAACGAATGCACAATCCTTCTCGGATCATCCTCTGCGAGCTTCTTCCCCTCCCTCGCTGCCTCCACTACCTTACCCCACGACTTCGCCAACACCGCCTTCAGCCACCGAAGCACACGGCCGCAAGGCCCTTTGCCGCAGCTTCCGTTCTCCAAATCATCAAAATCTGCACAAGTCATTTCTGACAAGAAAGCAAAGCACTGCAAAGAAGAAGAAGAAGAAGAGCAGATCTAGCAAACTCAAGTAGAGTGGTGCTGTGTGAAAATGCTTGATGTGGGAGTCATAAATATATAGAGCTGAAAGGAAAAGATGCTTATTCAAAAAAAAGAAAACAAAGGAAGAAATGCATGACCTAGAAGATGAATGAGAGACAGATCTTGGTGAATGGAATCTGTCGCACATGCAATCAACACTTTGATTAATGAGGTGGGGGCTGATTCGTACGGAACGTACCAACCTAGGATAGTCAAACTCAGAAAGAGGCTGAGTTATCAAGTTATAACCGCGTTTGGGGGAAACGATGTACTTCGCATAAGGAGCACTCCTTATAGATAAGTACCTACTCGTTTATTAATTATTGCAAGTAAACCTTGATTATTGCTATTGATTCTGTCATGTGGTTCCACGAATCTGACAGCTTATAACTTCTCTTTGACTATCGAAGTCGGGCAATTAATACTTGCGGAGAAAGAAGAACCAATGGATCTCTCGAATTAAGGGTATGGGACTGCGAGGTGGTAAACTAATGAAGAAGACTCCTCTTGTGTTGTACAGAAATAAAAGAGTTTCTCAAGGTCATTGATCTTTGTGCCACCATTGAAGACGATATATATCTGTAGAAATTATTCTATGCACTGACGGTGTAAGTGACCAAACCCTTATAAAATAAAAGGTCTCAAGGGAAGAAGTTGAGAATTCTTTAGAAGAGGTGCTTGATGGCCTATATATGCATTCTTCTTCATAACATGGTCGTCGGGAACAACTAAAAATTTAAGGACAATTCTTAGGTTCACTCTAGCATATTCACCCTATTGTCGATTAACATACTTTTACTTAATAAATTTATAATTCAATCATTCTTGTTGTATAACGTAATATAAAAATTAGCTCTGTAAAAAATCAATCAAATTTAAGACCTTTTAGTTATTCATTTCTATAAAATACATGGACGGTTCATCACAATAATAGTAAGTGTTGTTAGAACCATCCATTTGTTTGGTTCAATTAGATAATGAAATGATTTGTGATTCGGTTGATTTTTTTACAGAGATGATCTTTAAATGCTAATTTAAGATATGAACCGTTGGATTATAAATTTATTAAGTAAAAATTGTTGAGGTGAATATGCTAGTTCACCCCAGGGGTGAACCTAAGAATTGTTCAAAATTTAAGGTGTTTGATTTTGTTACTGAATTCTTCAAAACCCTCTAATCTTAATTAATAGGATCAACATAGCTCCGAAAGTGGAAAATCATGTATAACGTTAGTGGTATAAGTTTCTGCAATGTTAACTATACCCTATACGTTTCTCTCTACACTTTGAATGTTATAATTACAAACCCCGCTTGCCTTGAAAATCCTTTGGTAGGAAATGCATGCCGTTGACTTTGGGTTTTTTTTTTTTTTTTTCCCCTGAGAGTTTATATTCATACATTCCATTTTTTAACTATCTCATGGCATCAATAATCTTCTCTCGATCTCTACAAATATATTTAGTTTTCAAAGGATTTTCTATCTGCATAATTCCATATTTCATGTTCATTAGCACCGGTATCAAACATCCAATTTCTGAAACAAGCCAAAGCTCATAACTGATCTCATGAAATTGACATAAACATGTTTAAAAAGATTTGCTTTGTTTCATTTGGAATTCTTTAGGTCGATCTCAAAACTATGCTCTGTTTCATACTTTCAGATTGCCCTTGATAAAATAGGATGATGTTAATGTTTGCTAGGTCACTTCTATAGAAGTAGAGGAGTCAATAACTTGGTACGGGGAGACAAATCATGTGGGACGAAGATCCAGATGGTGTGGAATAGTGGAGGTAGGAACTAAAAAGAAGGGAGGTGTAGAGAGAAAACAATAAGGGTAAAATTGAAAGTATAAGGGTAAAATATGACGTGAGATCCCGGTCCAAATACAGATATGGGAGGTATGAGTAGAAGCTTTTTAATTGTTCCCCTACACATTTTGCCACATGCAGTATTCATTCCCACCACAAGTAAACTAAAGAATTCATGCGATTAGTAAATAAATAATACAATATGGACTCCAATTACAAAATCATAGTTTGAAATGTAAGTAAACAACTAACCACCAATTTTCCAATTAACTAAACCTAATAAAAACCGGATCTCCAAGCATAGAACATCACAGGTTAGAATTGTTTAGTGCAAAAGATATATAGAGTGATAACTAACTACATGATTGGCTTGATGATCAATTTTGATACGATGCCAGATGCCAAACATATTCGGATATTCCTGCAAAATAGAAAGAAAAAAAAATATTAGTCTTGTTGTAGAGAAACTGAATTTGAGAGGAATTTGCTGTGTATTCTCATTGATAATAGGGGCCTCTTTATATAGAGGATTACAATGCATAGAATCTCAATCATACAAGGAAAGTAATTCTACATTGAATAGGATTCTAGATCCTTCTAATAAAATCCTATTACCACTAGGTCAAGTAACCTAGGGTTTGGGCTAAACACAAATTAGGTTTTCCTTCAACACTCCCCCTTGTGTTGCCCAAACGCGGTGCTTCTCTCGTTGCCTCATTAAAAACCTTGTCGAGTAACAAAAACCCAGTGGGACAAAAATAACCTCGGTCGAAGGGGAAAAAGAGCACAACACACCCTTCACGATTCGAGACGAACATGTAGACATCTCCCCCTGATGTCTGCACCTCCCCCTGATGACTACGATCATGGGAGTTCAGATAACTTCCGCAAGCCAATTCTTGCCACATGTTTCTCAAATGTGGATTTGGGCAATGACTTAGTAAATAAGTCTGCCACATTGTCCTCAGATCGAACTTGGTTCACTTTGATCTTGAGGAGCTTCTGTTGTTGCTGATTGTAGAAGAATTTAGGCGATATATGCTTGGTGTTGTCGCCTTTGATGTAGCCTTGCTTCATTTGTTCAATGCAAGCAGCATTATCCTCATAAATGCTCGTTGGCTCATCTGTGGTAGACTTCAAACCACAATTGCTTCGAACATGCGTAACTATGGATCGAAGCCATATACATTCACGGACTGCTTCGTGAAGAGCAATAATCTCTGCATGATTCGAAGAGGTAGCGACTAAAGCCTACTTCGTAGACCTCCAAGATATCGCGGTCTTTCCCATGGTGAAAACATAACCAGTTTGGGAACGACCTTTGTGTGGGTCAGAGAGGTACCCAGCATCAGCAAAACCTTCCAAAACACTTATATCGTTTTGGGTTGGGGATAGGGAACGCGGCCCACCATGTGTGGCGTCCCTGGCACTTGATGGGTCCGAATCCATCATCTCTCTATAGGGATAGAACAAGCCCATATCGATGGTACCACTTAGGTATCGAAAGATATCTTTAACACCAGTCCAATGGCGTCGTGTTGGCGCAGAGCTATATCTAGCTAGCAAGTTCACTGCGAATGAGATATCCGGTCTTGTGCATTGTGCCAAGTACAATAATGCGCCTATTGCACTTAGGTAGGGCACTTCAGCCTCTAGCACATCTTCATCGTCATTTTTTGGACGAAATTGATCCTTCTTTGGATCAAGACTACGGACGACCATTGGGGTGCTTGAAGGCTTAATCTTATCAGTGTTGAAACGCCTAAGCATCTTTTGGGTATAAGCTGATTGATGAATCAGGATACCATCTCTACGGTGCTCAAGTTCCAAACCGAGGCAAAACCGTGTTTTCCCAAGATCTTTCATCTCAAACTCGGATTTCAAGTGTTCAGCGGTTTCCCTTAACTCTTTAAGGGTGCCAATTATGTTCATGTCATCAACATAAACCGCTACTATTGCAAATCCGGAACTTGTCCTTTTTATGAACACACATGGGCATAGTTCATTGTTGACATATCCCTTTCCAATCAAGTAGTCACTAGGACGGTTATACCACATCCGTCCAGATTGTTTCAATCCATATAGTGAGCGTTTCAATCTAATCGCAAACGCACTCCGTGGTTTAGAGCCACTTGATTTGGGTAACTGAATTCCATCTGGAATCTTCATGTATATCTCTGTATCTAGATCCCCATATAGATATGCAGTAACCACATCCATAAGCTGCATATTCAGTTTTTCGGAAACTACCAAACTGACAAGGTAGCGGAACGTAATGACGTCCATTACTGGAGAATAGGTCTCCTCGTAGTCGATTCCAGGGCGTTGTGAGAAACCTTGCGCCACAAGGCGAGCTTTGTACCTTACAATCTCGTTTTTCTCATTACGCTTTCTAACGAATACCCATTTATGACCAACTGGTTTGGTGTTGGGCGGTATTGGCACAACTGGTCTGAATACCTTTCTTTTCAAGTTCTGCCTGGATCGCATCTTTCCACTTTGGCCAATCGGCTCTACGCTGGCATTCAGCAACGGAGTGTGGTTCGATGTCATCGGTCTCAATAATCTCACGAGCCACTGAATACGCGAATACATCATCAATGATGATGGAGTTTCTTTCCCACGTCCTAAGTACACTAGTGTAATTAACAGAGATCTCTACGTTCTCAGGGATAAGTTCTGACATTGAGGCGTCCCCCAATGATGTTTCTTGGACATAACCATAATCCGGAACATTCTCATGGGACGGATTTTGAGTATCGATGATCAAAGGATTTGTTTGTGCCTCATTCTCCTTCTTTCTAGGGCGAGTATCCTTCGAACCAATTGGTCTACCGCGCTTTCTTGCGGGACCTGCGGCCATAGATGCCACATCATTGCCATGTTGGGCAATGGCGCCATCTCCTGGTGTGACAGGAGTGGCGTGATGTCCAGTATTTGAGACATCGATCCTTGCAGGTACGTTTGCAGCAGGTATGTGTGATCTTGTCACTTTAGCAACATCAGAAAACGCATCAGGCAGAGTGTCTGCTACGTTATGGAGCTCGATTATTCTTCGCACTTCAAGTTCGGACTGTGCGGTACGGGGATTGAGATGAGACATAGAGGGGACAGACCACGACAATTCCTGTCGTTCCTGTTGAACATCGGTGTTCTTATCTCCCCCTAACGACGGGAAGACTGTCTCATCAAAGTGACAATCCTCAAATCTAGCGGTAAAGAGATCGCCTGTCAAGGGTTCAAGGTAGCGGACGATTGTTGGAGATTCATATCCAACATAAATGCCCATTCGTCGTTGTGGACCCATCTTAGTACGCTGTGGCGGCGTAATAGGCACATAAATGGCACACCCAAAAATGCGTAAGTGCGAGATATCAGGCTCGTACCCAGTCACTAGCTGTAACGCAGAGTAAGATTGAGTGGTAGTGGGTCGTAGACGAATTAGCGTCGCTGCATGCAATATGGCATATCCCCAAGCAGAAACAGGGAGATTGGTGCGCATAACCAATGTCCGTGCTATCATCTGTAGTCGTTTGATAACGGCTTCTGCGAGACCATTTTGGGTATGAATATGGGGAACTGGATGTTCTACATCAATCCCCAGTGACATGCAATAGTCATCGAATGTTTTCGATGTAAACTCCCCAGCATTATCAAGTCGAATCGACTTAATAGGGTGGTCCCGGTAGTGAGCCCGTAGACGGATAATCTGGGCGAGGAGTTTTGCATAAGCAGCATTCCGAGTGGACAGTAACGCGACATGTGACCAGCGTGTCGACGCATCAACCAATACCATAAAGTATTTAAAAGGTCCGCATGATGGTTGAATTGGTCCACAGATATCTCTTGGATTCTTTGTAAGAACGGAATAAGTATTTTGGGATCCTTTGCGTAGGACGGTCTCGGTCCTAATTTCCCGAAGGAACAGGCTTTGCAGAAAGAGCGAGGGGCCTTAGAAGCAACCAATGAGGATTTTGGTTAGGCCTGAGCATCCGTAGTGCTATTAGAAGCAAAGTGTGTGACTACATCTCCCATTATGGCGTTAGAGCCATGGAAAGTGGTTTGTGTAGCATCATGGCTACTAGGAGGAACAACCATGGCGTCATGCTCATGGTTGGCGCCATTAACGGCGTCGTCACATGGGACATCGGCGGTTTTGTGGCCCCCCAAGACAGCTGCAGATCCAGATGCTGCAATGGTTGCGGTCTTGCTAAGTCCTGGAATCAATTTTCGATTCTTGCTTCTTCTCACTCTGAAGAATGGATGTCCGTGTGAAGTCTTTAGTATACGGAGCATCATATCATGACCAGGATGTCCTAGTCGGTCATGCCAAAGCCAATATGTGTCTAAATCCAAGAGATCTTCTCTTATGATATTATTGGATTCAATAGGTCGAATTGTAGTGACATAAAGTCCACTAGATTGACACATAAGCTTCTCTAAGATGCGCTTTCTTCCGCAATCATTAGAGGTAATGCAAAGGAATTCTATTCCGTTCTCACTATGCGTTTCCGCATGGAATCCGTTGGCTCTAATATCTTTAAAACTCAATAAGGTTCGATTTGCCTTAGGAGCGTAGAGAGCTTCAGTGACTTTAATCAAGGTGCCATTGGGCAAAAGGAATTGGGCCATTCCATGTCCTTGAACTAAACTTGATGGCCCAGCCATCGTAGTCACAGATGAATATGTTGGCAACATCTCTAAGAATAATTGCCTATGTCGTAGAATGGTGTGCGTAGTCGCACTATCCGCAAGACATTGAAGTTCATCCATTCCTAAAAGAAAGAGCTCGTAATTAAAAAGGAGTTATAAAGAAAAGAACTCAACTTTTATTAATAAGCCAAACGGAATTACATCATCGTTTCTCATAACCAAAGTAAACCTAATCCAATAAACTAGTTAATGCAAAACAATGGTAGTTGCCTATCTTCTTTCGGTAATTTCAATGTAAATGTGACCAGTTAAGTAGAGAGATGTCGGTGGAGCAAAGCTCGCTTAAGAACCACTTATCTCAAAACCTTTCTAGACATCACTTTTACATTAAGTACGCCTACTTTGAAGAAAGACTAGTATCATTGGCATCTACTACAAAAGTAATATGGCAATAGCCTACATCTCTTGGAAAATAAAAAGACTTAATCAAAATCGCCAGTTTCTGGTTCTTGATCCTTGTAGTCTTCCACCCTTAGATCGAGATCTCCATCTTGATCTTCTTGTTCCATGTAATGTGCCTCCCTTGCTTCACGATACATCTTGTATGCGTTTGCAACATTCTGGGATGCAGTACACTTCTTTGCCCAATGTCCATTTAATCCACATCTGAGACAAGCATCATTATGGTCAGATTCCCTTGATCGAGACGCTCTGGGGGCGTTTGGTAGACGGTTATTACCTTTGGTGGCGTTACCACCATAACCGGAGGCTTGGCCTCTCTCTCTCTTCACACGTTTACCTCCACGGTTCCGTGCACGCCTATCTTGGCGATTTTCTTCCTCTTTAGGGCGAGAATATGGACCAGAACGTCCAGAATTATCCCTACTCTTAGGGTTTCGCTCCTTGCATCCTCCCTTGAGGGCGCGACTATAATTAGACTCCGGAATTGACTTGGTTCCCACGGGTCTAGAGTTATAGTTCTTCACAAGTATGTTGTCGTGCTTTTCAGCTACATTCATGGCACCAATTAGCTCATGAAATCTTGTGATGCGTCTAGCATTGACATCAATCCGATAGTTTTTGGCTATCATCAACGCAAAGAAGGGGAAGGTGGAGAGAGTCTTCTCGATCAACATCGTATCAGTGATGTCTTGTCCACAAAATTCCATCATAGACTTGATACGGAGTGCTTCCGAATTGTAGTCAAGTACAGACTTGAAATCACAGAAGCGAAGGCTATGCCATTTCACTTCTAAGTCTGGAAGCAGGGAATCACGGACATTTCCAAAACGCTGCTCGAGTTCCACCCATAGCCTTCTTGGGTCTTCCTCATTGAGGTACTCATTTTGGAGCGCGTCATTCATGTGCCTTGTCATGAGAATGATGGCTTTTGCTTCATTAGCCTCTCTCGTAGCTCTATTTGCTTCAAAAGCAACAGCTTGTTGAGGAGTAAGCACGTCCTAACTTGGCTCTTGGATCGTACTCAGGATCCCATAAGCCTTAAGATGCTGCCGCACATCACGGACCCACTTATGGTATCCTGCGCCTGTTGTCTCAAGTGGAGTGAAGCTCAACTTGTTCAGGTTACTCATCCTGAAAAACAACAAGAAAATAAGGTTAGTTTCGGAGCGAAGAAGGCTACCACGAAAAACTATATAATTTCTGAGCGTAGTCGCTTCCAAGAAATTAGGGATTTTCTTAGCTTAGTCGCTTCCAAGAAAATCCGATTCCAAGAGGGGTTTTGGATTAGATCGAAACGACGATGTATGTGGTCGATCGTTTTCTTCTCAACAAACTCTAAGTTTGGAGGACTCTACAAGCTCCAAGCTTGGAGTGAGCACGAACCCCCACAGTTCGGCTATTGGTCTCCCCTATGAAGAAGAAAGGGGGGTAGAAGAAGGGATGTTGGAAGTCCCCGAGAAAAGAAGAAGAAATTTAAAAAAACTTCAAAAACGGGAACTTTTAGAAAAAATTACCTTAAAAGATGGCCAGAAATCTTGACCGGAAAAAGCTACTGTAGATGGTCAGAAAAAGGTCACCGGAGGTCGCCGGAAAAGTGGCCGGAAATTGGTGGCCGGCGGTGGTGGCCGGAGCTAGGCCGGGTTGTGCAGGGGCGCTGCAGGGGGTATGCGGAGGCTGTGCAGGGCTCGTGCAGGGGCTGTCGACAGCCTGTCGGCAGATGTCGCAGGGGGTCTGCAGGGGCTTCGGCAGATGTCGGCAGGTGCTTGCAGGGGCTCTCGACAGGTGTCGCAGGCACTCGGCAGGTGATTGCAGGGGCTTCGGCAGATGCGCGCAGGCACTCGGCAGGTCTCGGCAGCACTCGGCAGGGGCAGAGACCGGTCTGATTTTTCCGACGGCCGGTTCAGGGGTTTTCCGGCCGGTTCCGGTGGGTCCGCCGCCGGTTCTGGGCTCCTTGGGATTAGGGCTTCGATATGTGGGGCGGTGGTTGCAGGATTTTGGGGGCTACGAAATTAGGGTTTGAGGGTTAGAGGCTCGTGCTGATAATGTGTTGTAGAGAAACTGAATTTGAGAGGAATTTACTGTGTATTCTCATTGATAATAGGGGCCTCTTTATATAGAGGATTACAATGCATAGAATCTCAATCATACAAGGAAAGTAATTCTACATTGAATAGGATTCTAGATCCTTCTAATAAAATCTTATTACCACTAGGTCAAGTAACCTAGGGTTTGAGCTAAACACAAATTAGGTTTTCCTTCAACAAGTCTATATTTATTGATGCAGGGTCTAATATTTTTCTCTTAGATCAATTAGCAGATCAAAAGGAAGGGTAGAGATTTTTTTTAATTTAATTATTATTATTATTTATCAAATAAGTCATTCATTATGTAATTCAGCAAGCAGAATAATAATTACCCACTCTTATGGTTCGTCAGAAAGAGCCATTACTCATAATGCATTCAATATAAGCCAACACCCACCTCTTTGTATGAAGCACAAACCAAAACAAAAAACTAGAGAATCCCGATCGAAGAGAAATAAATGGTATATCAAAAACAGCAGTTACACCCTTCGGAAACAAAGGATGAAGGCCCAAAAACAAACTAAATAATTACATATAAGTGCATTTTGAACAGTTATTTTATCCTAAAGGCCACCAAATATTTTCTTCCTTCATAAGGCCATCAGATACAAAATAGGGTTAAATTTTAAACATTAAAGTAAAAGAAATTACAGCTATGCCACTGGTCTCTAAACAGACCCAATTTCACGTTCTAGGTCATTTTGAATCAGAAACCGCATCTCTCTCTCTCTCTCTCTCTCTTGATCTCGACCTCGACCTCGTCACTACCGCATTCCTCTCTCGTCGCCGGCACTCTCTTCATCACCGGCGCTCTCTATCTTCGCGGCGACAACAACCTTCCGCCGTGGTCCCCCGTCACTTGCTCCACCCAAGGCGATTACCAAGTCCTCACTGAGTTGTAAGCCACTTCTTGACCATTCCAATTTTAATTACCAGAGAGTGTTCGGTTTTGATTTTGGAGTGGCTTTCTCTTGCGATTTGATTTGGAATATCTTTCTCTTTCGTTTTCGAGAAGAATTGTTTTGTTAAATAATGTAGTTGCTTGGATTGTATTACTGTTGTTGTATAGTAGTTTTGATGATTGGGATTAGATTATGTATTGGTTGGTAGTAGCTTTCTCTTTGGTTGAGAGTAGGTTTTTGGTTGGTTGGCAGTTGCTTTCTCTCTGGTTGGCACTTGGTAGTAGTTTTCGTATTCATTCGTTGTAGCTTTTAAACAGATTAGCAGTAACTTTTGTGTTTCTTGGTAGTAACATTAATCATAATTCATGATAGCAGATTTTGTGTTGGTTGCTAGTAGGTTTCATAGTCTTTAGCAGTAGCGATTGTTTTGCTAGACAGTAGCTTTTCTAGTCTTCGATTAAAAACCTGCCAAAATTTTGTAATAGTAGTTTTCGTATTCATTTGCTGTAGCTTTTAAACAGATTAGCAGTAACTTTTGTGTTTCTTGGTAGTAACATTCATAATTCATGATAGCAGATTTTGTGTTGGTTGCTAGTAGGTTTCATAGACTTTAGCAGTAGCGATTGTTTTGCTAGACAGTAGCTTTTCTAGTCTTCGATTAAAAACCTGCCAAAATTTTGTAGTACTTGTGTGGAAATACATTCTTGATTCCTGCAAATTGCTTTAAAGTATCTTTTAGAATGTCTGGAAGTAGATTTAGATTTTTTGATGCATGTAGTAACTTTTACAGTATTTGGTAGTATGTTTCATGATGCTTGACAGTAGCTTATCTTTAATAGCAATTTGGCTTTTTAGCTTGCATGTTTAGCAACGGCTTGCTAGTTCTATCTCAATAGCTTTATGGTTCTTTGACAGTAGCGGTTCTTTGATAGTAGCATTACATATCTATTACAGTAACTTTTTGTTATTTGACAGTAGCTTTGCTATTCATTAGATGTAGCTTTGAAATACAGGTACTGGGTTTTGTTTCTTTGGTGGTAGGTTTTGTATCTTGGCACGTAGCGTGTAGTCTTTCAAAGTAGCTTTTGTAGTCCTTCGAAGTGGCTTTCATATTCCTTAACAATAGCTTTTTAATCTTTTCTCACTCTTTTCTCTAATTACTTGTAGTAAGCAAAGATTCTGAAGAAAATGAACAGAGATCTGTAGTTGGGCAATAAGTTTTGTTTCCTTGGCAGTAGTTTTCTTATTTTTTGGAAGTAGCTTTCAAATTCCTTGGTAGTAGCTTTTTTTTTTCTTTAGCAGTAGGTTTTGTATGCGTTGGTAGTACATTTTAAGATGTTTTGATAGTAGCTTTCCCAATAGCTTTAAAGATAATGATATGTCTATCTAATTAATTGCAGTTTGGCAAAGATGTCCGAAGAAAGTGCACTGAGAGATAGAACTCAAAACTACAAAGCAAACCTGCACAGATTTTATGATACTACAAAGAAGTACTGAAAAGACATTCATTGATGATACTGCTACGTTACTGCATAGAAAGTTTCAAAAAGAAGTTCAAATGTCAAGTGGCTAAAACAGAACGAAAGGAAGGTGATAAAGAACTAGGTGTACATGTACGACTAGATTGAAGGCATATCATTAGAAGAAAGAGGGAAAAAGAGAACAAGAAGAACCAAGAGGACTTAGTTGATGGATAATATGTTCTTTCCTTTTAAAACAATGACTGTGGCTTCTTGTAATGGTAGTAATAGCCTTATGTGGTGTTGCTAGCAGCTTTCTTAACTGTTAGCAGTAGCTTTTATTGTTTTACACAAATTTCGTATTGTTAGTTATTGAATCTATTTTGAATTGACATAACGGAATATATATTGTTTTGATTTCAGCTATAAGATGGAAATTGAGTTGTATTTCAGCTATTGTATTGACTTGAAGTATTGAGAGTGATATGGTAACTTTTGCATAGTGGTAGCTTTATATTGTTGTTTGAATAACCATAACGATAATTATAAAGATCGATGAGAGCACCCTAAGATAATGATATCTCTCATAAATCAATTAGTAAAAGAACTAGATTATTCAACAACTCTGAAAAATGTAATGAATACAACCCATATGATCAAGAAAAGCTACAATCCAATAGAATTCTCATAATGTATGCAACTAGCTAGGTTCTAAATATGTAAACTACATAGAATATATTGTCGTAATTATCAAAAAGTTTAAATCAATCTTAAAACCTATTGCTAATGTTGTGAAAAAGTACTACTGATGGTGTATAAAGCTACTACCAAAAATGTAGAAGACTACTGTAGAAGCTATAAAAGAAAAACCTATTGCCGATACTATAAAAGCTATTCCAGATGATTTGAAAAGCTACACTCAGTGTCGTAAAAAGCTACTTCAACTTCTGTAAAAAGATACTCCAACTGTTGAACTGCTATTGTTAGTTTTCAGATCGGTGTCGTACATGTTTTCTTGTTGTGACGCCTCACCTCACCACAATGATCACACTTGATAGGACTGGTCTTTCCATCTCCACCAGCAAACTTCATTCAAATACTTCTGGCCTGCCAAATGGCCTCATGATCAATGGAGGCTTCACAATAGGAGTTGAACTTAACAGATTCTTATAGTATTTAGATGGAAACAGCAGCGTGCCGCTACACCGCCAACTTGCCACTCTATCAACTAGAAAATAGAAAACACGAACTTATATGTCAAAATACAAAAGATAATGACAACACCTTCAAAAGCTACTAAGGTAGTTATTATAAGCTACCATGGCAGTTATACAAAGCATAGTTACTGACAGCAATAAAAAAACACACCTTGAATTATAGAGAAAAAATGATCAGCTCACAAATAATGCTTAACAGCCGTAGTAGCTTTATTGAAGTGTGTAAACTTTTCTAAATACATGAGTAGTTTTCTCTAAACTATATCAATTGTCTACAATCCATAATAAGCTTCAATTGAAAATTGTATAGCATTGAAATTTGTTTCAGATAGAGACCCAAAACAAAATGAAAACACACTTTAGTTTCCATTAGCACAAATTAAGCATGTATTCATCAAACTTTCTCTTCAAATGAGCAGCATCGGTAAGTGAATAATGAAACTTGTACCATACTATTGCAGCACGAAGCATCCAGTCTATTCAGTAATGTCATTGTTCTTACCAGCTGGGCGATGGCAACAGCACTGAGTAATAGTAGTCCAAGGCATTCTAAAAAGGACCAACTTCGTGATTGAGTGACAAAAATAAAAGTCTGGCTCACAATTTTGACTTGTAGGTACAAGGAATCCATTAGATCCTCATGACTATCTCTTATAGATCTGAAACCAAAATTTTCCTGCAAAAAAAGCATATTGCCAATATTAAACAACATTGAAGAAAAGTTTATGTAAAATATAAGTACTCGTAAACATAGCAAACTGTAATTTACATCAACCATGATTAACAATCATCAATGCCAAATAACCTATGAGCACAATCCTAGTAGCAAATATCTCTTTCAATTTCCAGCCACCATCTGTCAATAGCAAATACCTCCACCTCCATTACTGATTCTTCACTCTCAAAACTCAAATAATCAAAAGAAAAAGACAACTGATTAGTAATACCTGAATGGCCTTGAAGGAATTAGCTCTACCTGACTCACCACAAATCCTAATCAAAACCAGTACAAATACCTAATTTCATCTCCATTATCAAAAACCACTAATCAAAATCGAACACAAATCCATATCACCGTACCTGTTTAGCAGAGAGAGGTAAAGGTTTCTTTGGATATTAGGCGCCAACGCCGCGAAACCGCTGTACATGCCAAGCTCAATGAGATTCGCCAGTTCTCAAATTGTTCAACGAGATTTGCAGAGAGATGATCACCACCACGACAACGACCAGCCACGCCTTCGTCTTCAACGTCGCCAGCGAGCTCGTGAGGTCTGTAATGGCGTCCGTTTAGATTTTTGAGGGAGAGTCATAGAGAGAGATCTGTAATGTAGCCAACGGCCAATACAATTGGTTTTGTCAGGTGAAAGGGCAAAATCGTCCAAGATTAATTAATTTGAAGATGTAAGTGGCCTTATGTGTACAAAAAAAACTAGGTGGCCTTATAGTTAATTAAAGTTTCAAAATGACACTTGTGAATAATTTTCTAATGTTAAAACCCTAGAGATCACTTGGGCCTAAAACAACCAAACCTAATAATCTAGTTTGGACCGAACAATTGTAAAAGCTCATCTGGCCCAACTAAGAAAAACCAAGTCTACCTCCCAAGGGCGTGATCGCCCCTGTTGGTGCTAGCTCTGGCTTCACTCATCGCTAGGCCAAGCCTTAGGTCAGTTGAGGAAGTGTCAGCCTCAAGCTCCACAAGACCAAAAATCAAAGCCACAATAAAGAACTTCCCATAGGCACCAACGATAAACATCAATGCCACCACTAAGCCACAACTCATCTAAGAACTGGGCACCGACATTCCAATCCGACTCAAAGCGAGCAAGATCCTCTTTTCTGACATCCCAACCAATGAAATTCATATTAGGCGCCATCCCACACCAATCACCACCAATGAACAACGACCCAAGAGCACAATTTTCGTCCTCACGCTGCTAGAGACTGACATCCTTCCCCCAGAACACATCTGCAGTCCTCCCTCGAGAACCAACCACCACAAAAACGCCACCTACCACTGAATCGGAACCCTAGAACCCGACAATAGGTTACCATCGAACCCAATAATGCCGACACCACCATGCGGGGATTTCCCACCACCAATCACAGAAGGTAAGACAGATCCATTACCACCCAGGCAAGAGAGGAAGAGGAGGAGTAGACCAAGGTCTACCATGGTATCCGTTGACAAATAGCAAAGAAGGTATGAGAGACGGCACAACAAGGGAGACATTCTTAAACCCCAGCAAAACGTTAGGTCAGTTTTCATCAAGGTGAGTAAAAGTTAGAATAATGTACCTTAAAAGATCGCTTAATTCACTTTAATGTATTTGATAGGCAATGCAATTATACACTTTCTTAGATGCATTATATAAAAAAAAAAAAAACTCCGTGACCAGAATTTTCAAACAATCATGGCCTAAAGGGGCATAATGTACCTCAACCACCAATTGCAACCAATTGCAACAACAACTTCTTCTCTTTAGCAAATCAACTTAACAAGTAAACTTTTTTTCCCCTGCATCTATCATTTGAGTCTTTTTTGGTGTATCGTTTCTCAAATATTGCTCATGTTCATCACTATTTGTTAGATCATGTGCTACGTGTTTATATGTCTTAATCATTTTTCATTTTGTTTATTGTGACATTAGTTTTAGGGGAGTTGGTCTATTCTAGCTCAATTTCTATGTTTAGGAGAAACGACACAGAAAACTTAGGAGCTCTGTATTTATGGTTTTAATTTTCAGTTCAAAGATCAACATTTTCTGAACTAGTTTCATTACAAAATATGTGAATTTACTTACATGATGTCTCTTATTGTCGTGACCCAAAAAATTGTAACCACCATGTGTAATCTTGATTTTTAATATATTCTTGTCTTTCAAAAAAAAAAAAAAACAAATTGTAATTGAAAATTGTATTTTATGTTAATCAATCGAACCATGGACAACGAAATTCAAAATATTATTGATATTCGCGCGCAAAAGTGTGGGTCAAAAGATTTATATATAAACTAAGAAAATATTAGTAGATAATAGACTTAAAAATTCGAGTTTTCATATGTGAACCCAAAGACAACCTGCTTATCTAATAGGTCACTTTTGAGTAATCATAGGTTGACACTGACTTGACACTAACATGAACATGATTTGGCTAAATGCAAGCGCACGTGGCGAAGATATGGAAAATATTATGTCCGAAATTTATCATATCTTAGGGATCAATGGCTAACCCACAATCCTTCAGGAGTCGGAATTGAATTAAAGTCACTAAGACCATCTCCAACAGTAGTGATGCAGGACAAGTAGCAAAAGAACTGCAAAACTAGGGTTTATTTGCAGCATTCTCGATTGTTAGAAAGAAAAAGGGATTTAGAATAAGAAACTTAAGAAGAAAAGGGATAGAACTACTAGCATCACACTAGTAGGGTTTCTAGGCATCACACCCAGAGAACTTAGGCATCACACCTAAGGTTAGGTTGCATAACACAAACCTAGAGAGAAGCAGAAAGCTTTCAATTTTATTAATCTCAATATGAAAATAAAAGACTACAAAGGCCTCTATATATAGGGAGGCTAAGATAACTCTAGAATAACTAGGAATATCCTTGAAGAATCCTAAAAAAATAATCCTAATAATTATAAGAATCCTAATAATAAAAGCCTAGATTTATTTGAACTACTTTCCAAATCTTGACTTAAAATATTCCGTTTGTATTCTTCATCAAGTAGAAGTTACTTCTAGTTAAATTTAGCTAAAGTTGTGAAATGTAGTTATTGAACTATATTGCTCCAACACTAGTAGCTATTTGTAAGTGATACTATGTTTTATCCAATCATAAACTAACATGTGGACAAAAGAGGAGAGAGAAATATAATTTTTACTTTAGCTATGTATGATTCACTAGCTAAATATAGCCAGCCATTTTAGGTAAAGTTAAATTTAACTTAGCTATAGGTAGCCAGTTGGAGTTGACTTTCACTTCAAAAATAATTATAAGCTAAAACTCAAATTTAGCTATTATATTGGAGATGCTCTAATATAAGTAAATAAAACAAAAATAAAGTAAATAGATACTAATCCAAGGCACAACCTTTAGCAATGCTCGTCTTTGGTTTGTACCGAAGCCTAATCAAAACAAAGAACCTAGTGATGACTATTTATAATGAGTTAGAAATTGTCACCGATAATTGTGATTCGAATTTCTAGAAATAAATTGTAAGAATTTAAATGAAAACTTTAATTAACAATTAAATTAAATAAAGGAAAGCAAAGTAAGAAATGGAGATATATAGTGGATTTGTGGATAGAGATGAATCCTAACCCTAATTCAATGTTCTAGATACTAATTTAATTAACGTGCAATTAACTAAAAATAGTAGTCGCTGTACCCAAGATTTATCAAGACTCAAGGGCCAAAATTTCATTTCTTGGTATTCCTACTCTGAGTCAAAGGCCAAGCTGTGATATCCACCAATTTACTTGGTTTGTTTTGTGACCTTGTTGTTTGCAGACCTTATTTATTTTGGTATTGTGAAATATTTTGTTGTTGAATCATATTATATTTTTATGAGACTTTATTTATTTATTTATTTATTTATTTTTTACAGTTAGTTTTAAGGTTAATTAGTTATTTTAGTAAAAACTTTAAACTAGCTATTACAAAGAGGTTGTGTTTACTTAGAAGTCTGAAACTTAGCAGATATTTTCTAATAAGTTAACTGAACCTATGAGTTTTGACAGAGAGAAGAAAAGTCTTTTAGACTTGTTTAAGCTAGAAAAAGAAGAGAGAAAAACGTCCATGTGCAAGGATGGAGAAAGGAGAAAATAGGTTAGGCTGCGCTGACCGCAGTATCAAGTCTGAGATAAGGTGTTTTTGTTTCAATTTCGATTAGGTACTTTCACTTAAACGATTATGGTTCTTTCATTACTTAAAATTAGACTTATCAAGGGTTATTTTGGCGTTGATTTCACAGAAAAACATTAAGAATCAAATTTATGGTGATTTTTCAATATTGACATAGAGGAAATCGGTTTTCTGCTGACAGATGTTAGGAAAGTGCTACAGTCTTTGTTTGAAGAGACAAATGCTTTGTTTTAGCAGTCATATTTTTCTGAAACGTTTATCTTTATGTCTTCTTTCTGGAGTAAAAGTTTAATGAATTTATCGTTCGTAGTTATTTTTTATAAAATTCATTAACCATCGGAACCTAGCTGTTTAGGTGGAGAGGCTTATTTTGGGTTCTGTTTTGAAGATTTGGGGTTGTGAAAAACTGATTTTGCTCCTAAATTTTTATTATATGCTAAATATTGAGCCTTAAATAGACTTGTAAAATTTCAATGAGTTTCAGTTCATATTGAATCCCGTGGAATTTTTGGAAGAGTCATTATTGGTGAAGGTTCTGTTTCCTGGCAGCAACAGATGTCGGTTTTGGAAAATTATTTGGATAAGTTCTTAGTCTTCTTTTGGCTTAATATTTTTACTGTAGATACTTGAGCATATCTAGTTTAATCTTGTAAATTTTTTAAGGGTTTTTGTTAATGATTGTAGCAAGTGAGATTTTTCCTTTAGACGTAGGTTCTGCCAGATTGCTTTTACCGCAGGTTATAAGGTTCTAGTTTATGTCTTCTTTTGAGTTTTTGTTTACTTTAGGCCAAGAAACCGAAACTTAGGACGCTGTACCAGTTGCTTGTATAGCTTTCATAGTTGAGGTAAGTAACTTTTGTTTGCTCTAGAACCATGATAAATATATTATTGATGATACATAACTATATCATATATTATACGCTTATGATTTTGAGTGCACCATTTTTTGTTTCTGTTGTGAATGCTTTGGCTTCTACTAGTACGTATGCATCATGCAAAATTTGATAAGTTTTGAAAGAGATTTCTGCTACGTACTCTCATGGCATATCAATACCAGTAGGCTGTCTGGGGAGAAATATGTTCTGTAAGTGCAAATTATGCACTGTTTTGTATTTGCAAGTTCTACACTGTCTGTTATATGGCCCATATAGTGGGTTCGTCATCGATGGATGACGTCTGTCTCCCACCTCTGATAAATTTGGGTCTCACTGGTATGGTGTGTCTAGAGGGACCTAGAAAGTTCTGTTTGATTGTTAAACAGCGACAAGCGTGGCCTGTAGCCCACCATTGTACCGATATTGTCTCAACTTAACCACCCGATAGGTGTTGGGTTTTAATCACAAAAGGCCTCGGTAAAATTGGGTGAGATCATCCCACTTATAAGTTATATTTTATTTGTCACTTTTCCAATGTGAGATCTTTCCTCTCCAACACGCCCCCTCACGTGCAACCTAGCTCTAGGTATGCACGTGGAATTAATTGACAAACCCGATTCTACATTGGAAATCGGGTCACAAGTCCCACATTAGAGACTTGACCAATCACATAACAATCCAAGGCCCATATCGGACACCTGGCAATAATCCAATCGGAAACTTCCGATGGTCAATTTAATGAACCCAAACTAGGTCCATGATTGGAGAGGAGATTGGTGAATCAATTAATGAATGAACCTATATCCAGGTCCATGCTGACGAAGCAATTGGAGAGAGACCCGCTCTGACACCATGTTAAACAGCGACAAGAGTGGCCTGTGGCCCACCATTGTACCGATATTGTCCTAACTTAACCACCGATAAGTGTTGGGTTTTAATCACAAAAGGCCTCGGTACAATTGGGTGAGATCCACCCACTTATAAGTTATATTTTATTTATCACTTTTCCAATGTGGGATCTTTCCTCTCCAACATTGATTTGTTTTGAATGCACTCCATGTACTATGGATTTTACTATATAGTATATAAGTGTGGAATGTCTTCCTATTTGTTATACGTGATGTGTTATAGTTACTTACTGAGTTTATATCTCTTTAGTAATTTGTTATGGTTCCAGGTACTGAAGAGGAATTGAATGCTTAGAAGACTTGGTGGCAGCTAGTGGTTGTGTCGGCATCCCCTAGAATAAAGTTTTAGTTTCTTGTTTAAGATTGTTCTAAACTTTAGAGTTGAGCTTCCGTTACTTTTTTTAATTTAAGATTTTATTTTCAAATTAACTTAAGTGTATTTTGAAGTTTTTCTTTATATCATTTTGACTTAAGAGAAGTATAGTTTTCACCTCCAATTTTTGGGGCGTGACAATAGCAACACACTTCTCATAAAATAAAGCCAGTTCAAGGGCCACTAACTCACATCAAAATGCCTAGTGGTCGAGGAATTAGGCAACCAATCTCACTATAACCACAATCAAGCTAGTTATGCAATGAACCATGCTTATATCTCCCACGAATCTAAAATCGAGGGTTCTAGCTCTAAAATCTAAGAATGTCATCCCCTAAATTTTACTTTAGAAATGTTAAAACACATATCCAAAAGTTGACAATTCCTAAACATGCATTATAATCAATTCATAAAATATACAAGCATCTAATTATTAACAGAATCCATAAATAAATTAAGGGGAGTAAAATTTGCATTCCCCAAATTGTTATATGCACTCCCACTTTCTAAATTTAATAGATGTTATGCTTCTTACAAACTCACTCCCACATACACGCCATGCAGTCTCCTCTTCGGTGAAACAGGTTTTTCCTCCTTTGACTTTCAAGTTCACGGTGGGGTTCTGTCGAGTCTGTGGGTTCTTGGAGCACTAACCTGCTGGCTGCTCCGGTCCTCCAATGCAAGTAGGTTGCACCCAAACCCTAGACCTAGGGTTAGGTTTTCTGATCCATCTTCCCCTGGGTCAAGTTTTGGGTCTCCGGTTCCATACCCATTTGCGGCCTAGCATTGATTTCTTTCTTCCCAGCAAGCTAGTAGAGAATCTTGCAGCCCAATTTGCTCATATTCAATTGCAGGTCCCTCTTCCGGAGCCGAAACTTGTTTCTCCATTGCCCATCACGGAGCCCAAGAGCATTATGAGGAAGAAGAGGGTTGGGGCTCATTTGACCTTGGTTTAATATAGTAAGCGGGTGCGACCTGAGGTGAAGGTAGTGGTGGTAAGCTCAGAGGTGGTCCAGCTTTGTTTTGAGCCTGAATTGGCTCTTAAGACTGTTAATGAGGTGATTCTGGTTTTACCAGTTAAGAAGGCAAAGGCGGGCAGGCCTCTGGGCAGAAGAACAACCCCAAGCCTGCTAGGTGACTATAGATAAATGGGGAAGCCAAGTTCAGAAGGAGACGTGCTTTCAAGGTTGCTTTGGAAAGTAAGGAGTTACGTGTAGCTAGCCTGAGCAAGAAGATGGTGGTGCAGCCTGTGGTGGTCATGGTGGAGGTCGAAGAGGCCAGTATTGACCCAGATGGTGATGGTAGCACTCCTTGGAGTGCCCTCATGTAGGGCAGTTTCTAGGTCATTGAATAAGTTAGGGTTAGTGCACGGTTTTGTTCTGGTTCTTTCCCTAGTATTGTTAGGAAAACTGCATCACAGTTTTCTTCAGTTTTTCATTTTCTTCTAGGACTTTGTTAGATGTTAGGTTGCCTCATTCATTGTTTCGTTTTAGTTGTTGATCAGTTAGGCTCCTTAAGAATGGCTCAATCTTGACGTAGCCCTCTTTGTGTGAGCTATTCACTATGTAACATTTTCTATCTCTAACGGATTAACACTCAATTCCCTTCCAAAAAAAAAAACTCACTTCCTATTTTTCCCTTTTTATTTATTTATTTATAGATATATATATATATATTTTTTTTTTTTTTGCAAACGAGGAGTCTATACTTCATTTCTCAGACACCATTTTCTTCAAGGCTGAGCACACCAAAAGCAACATAGAGTGAACACACAAACCATCACCGGTTCACCACCATAACCAAAGAGATCCAACCTCCAAAACCCTGTGCCTAAAGAGCTTGTTCTAAGTCAAATTGTTCAATTCCAGGACTAAAAATCAGCTCATAGCTCATGGAGAGCTACAGACAATAAAAGATACAAAAATTAGAGGAATTCTTCGATGCCCGCCTCAAACCTGACCTTGTTCAAACCATTGCTCAACTGGATAAAGTGTCGAAAAAGCAACAAGTTTTCTAAGATTTGTGAAAGAACATTTAGAACTTGGAGAAAAATAGTACAGTCTTAGGATGGTATATATGCAAGCTGAAGTGGCAGATACATTACACATATTTATAGATGTTGGAATTGGATTCCATTTGAATTTTCTTGGTCTAAATCTTTGAATTAAATATCTCAAAGCTTTGAATTACTTGGATTCCACTGCCTTCACCTTCATGACGGCCACCACCGCTACAACCTCCATCATCACTTCCATAGCCACCAACTCCATCTTCACGATGGGTTACGCCACTACCGCCACCTCTGCCACTACTTTGATAGGACTGAGCCTCATTGACGGTAATGTTGCGGTCATTAAGGTCCTAGCCGTTGATGCCTTCGATTGCATCCCTCATGGCCTTCTTGTTGCTGTATATGACAAATGTGAATTTCCTGGACCTTTGAGGATCTTCGATTCGATGATCTCTCCAAAAAAGCAAATGCCCTTTTGAATGCATCATTGTCGGTGGCGCAGGTGAGCCTTCCAATGAAGCAACAAAACTCAATCTCGGCCTATAGCGAGAAATGAAAACCTAGAAAAGATAAAGAGAAAGTTTGATAAACTAAGATAGAAAATTGGGATTTGAGTTTAAGGATTGGTTGATAGGATTGATGTTGAAGTTCTTTCTTTTTCTTTCTGGGTATATAATATCGGAGTTGGGGTTGAAGATGAAGAGGATAGGTGGGTATATGGGTGAGAGAGCTGATACGCTAAAAACAAGCGCTCAACTTAACCCTGCAAGATGTAGTCGTTAGCAATATAGAGTAAGCAAGGATCGTTCAAGCCGGGGATTGAGGGTAACCAACTAATCACAAAGAAAAATAAAGAAAAATAAATTAATCTAAACTAATCAAAGAACACCAATCAAACAAAAAGAAACTAACTAAAAGAAAAGAAAACAACCATAGAATAAAGAGAAGAATAGAGGAGGCAACGAAATAAAAGAAGAATAAATGTTTTGGGGGTTTTAGGGTTTACGAAAATAAACAGAAAATAAGAAAACAATTTCGATTTTAAGTTGAAAAACAATATGGAGAAGACGTTAGAGACTCGGAAATCCACCACCAATTATTTTCGAACAATGTTAAGTTAACCTAGTTTCAATTATTAAGGTGTGAACAGAAATCAACCAAGAAACAAGTCGGAGCAGATCATGTCCCTTATTAATGTTTCCCTAAGTACTTAGTCTACGTGAACGCACAATAGCTAAGCCTATCAAACATGCAATCAAGGTATAGAACGCTATCCTATCAACAACACATATAGTGTCAACATATTTGAAGCATTAAGATCTCATGGAAACGATTGATTTTAGAGTTGCAGTCTAGTGTGGAACGCCTACCTAGCATGCTCTTCTAGTTATTTAAAACATCAACTTTTGTTCAAAGCCTTGCATACTTGTGGATTAGAAAACAAGACGATTAGGTGAATTATTTTCTAAACCTAGCTCCAATTACATGCATAAATCCTATGTTCGCGACCATAAAACATACACATGCAAAAGTTTTCAATCAATCAGAGATAAACAACCAATCCACACCACAGCTCAAGAAACTAAGTTTAAACAAACGTATGTTCTACATAATTGGGGCTTCAAACGTTGCCCCTAACAAAAATTAACTAGCCACACATCGTCTTAAATTCAACAAATAAAAGCATGAGTATTAGATTACAAGATGATAAAAACCGTAAAGAGCAGAGTATGAGAGCCACGAATTCACTTTTAGGCAGCCTTAGATGCAGGCAATCCTTCAAGATAGGTCACGGCAGGAGCTTGATGGTGATGGATGATGATGTGCCCGGTTTTCCTCCTTGAAGACTTGGGAATTTTAGACTTTGTGTGCTAGGGTTTGGGAGCAGAAGAGGCGCTGTAGGATGGTCGTTTTTCAACGTGTTCTACTGCTCTATATATATAGAATACACAGCCCTAGTTTCCTTTCCCAATTCTGCTTTGAAAGCCTCCCCTAGTTGCTTGAGGATTACTCTACTTGGTGCATAATTAAATGATTTTCAAGCCTTAATAATCTTCCCAAAATCTTGAGGAATCATTCTAGGACTCTCCTTCATATTTGTAGCAGCAATAACCTCCCAAAAATGCCCTGGAAATCCGTCCAAAGAAGAATTCTGCAAAACCGTCCTGTTTTGACTAGGATTCAATTTCTGACTCTGAAGCTTCTTTCTTGGACAAGGAACGACTTCGTCTTGACAAGTTTCTGGATGGTTCTCGACTCCCACGTGCTCTATGACATGATATAATCTATAATGATCAATAAAATTCTGGAAAAACTCCAAGAAAATCGCCGGAAAAGATCTCCCAAAAAGCTTCGTGAAAAGCTGACAGTTTCTGCCTTATCGGGAAGCATACTTCGACTTTGATATCCTACTGCCTCGTTGATTATTTTGACCTGTGCTTTTACTGTAGTTGAATTATAACATCATGTATTCAAGGATCGCTGGTACTTTCTTCAAATGTGAAGCTGGAATGATGCAATAATTGCTCCTCAAAACCGTTCCCAGAAAGCTGATTCTGAAACTGCAGTTTTCTGCTTTGCAGCAACTGTTTTGCACAACGATTTCCGTGGACTTCCCTTGTAATTTCTGGCCAAAAGGTTGATCAAAATTGGTCCTCTGCATCAGTACTTCATGATCTATGGCTCCATTGCTCCCTTTAAACTCCTGTTTCTCTTGAATCACTCCATGAACTACCTATAAAGAAAACAAGTTAAAACTGACTTTTTAAAGGAAATAGCTAAGAAAAGTGTAAGAGATTTCACACTATATTCGTCGCATTTATGCTCCTATCAAGAGCAATTTGGTGTTTTCATTTTGGATGGAGTACAAGGGCAAAAGAGGAAGTGCAACACATAAAATCATAAAATATATTAAATTTAGAAAAGTGGGAGTGCAGATTACAATATGGGGAGTGTCGGTTTCACTCCCCTAAATCAAATCAAGCATCCATCATATTGTAAGGATAGAGCGTTTGAATCCTCCGAGCTTTTCAGAGAGACATTGGCAAAAACCCTAGGTTTCATATGTTGGCCACGGTTAACTTGCATTCCCCAGACCAAGCACCGACAGGGCTCTAGCAAGAGGGTGGCGAGGTGACAGGCACGGTGACAGCGTAGGCGTGGTGAGAGTTGCGTTTGGTGACGGAGGTGTCGCCTAATCATAATGAAGATGGGTCCAAGGTAGTCACGTTGGTTGGCGGGGCTTTCAGAGGCAGCTTAAAGTTGTCTTGATCGGTGCTTCTCAAAAGTGGTCAACAGTGGTTATGAGGTGGAGGCTCTGATTCACAATCAGAGGTTCTGAGGCAAAGGCCGCAGTCAGGTTGTGGAGAAGCAAAGGGGATTTTTTTTTTTGGTTGGGTCGGGAGCTTCTCTCCAGATCACGAAAATGGTGGAGAGCAGAGGTCGGCTGGTGGAGGACTGACAAAGCGCCACCCCCTAGTGGCTCCGATCTGATCCATCTGAAGGAAGAGGGGATGGAGATGGGTTATGAGCCGTGGCCCTCTATCTAGCCCGGTTGTAGCTTTGTAGCCTAGTTGTTCTAACCCTTTTTTTTTTTCCTTTTTTCTTTTGGGCCTGATTTGGTTTGGGCTAGTGGAAAGTGGCAAGGCTTTCTCTTTTTGCTTTGAATAATTGAGCTATGCTGGATTTTTACCCTGTACTGCCCTTAATCATTGTTGTTTGCTGTCTTGTTGTACATACATGTACATTCGCAAGCATAATTAGCTATAATAGGCCACGCTCATTGTACCGATAAAGGTACTAATTCCAACCAAAGGAATGACATACGGGTACACCGCCAGGAGGGCTACAACCTCAGCATCGGGTCACCCCCAGATCACCGCCGACGCGCCGCCACGCGCCGTGCCAAAATGGCATCAGTAGCTCCCGGAGTTGGGAACTGAAACATTTCAGTCCCACATCGAAAACAAAGACGAGAACCTCCTCTTCCTCACCTATAAAAGATTCTCTCCTCTCTCCTCATTAATTACGCATTCAATACTTACCTACTGTTACTTTGTCAACATAAATACATTGACTAACTTAGGTATCGGAGAGTTGAAGACTGCCCAGCGCGGTCTCCCTCTGACGCCCTTTGTATTTTACTTGACAGGCAGTGGAAGCTTTGAGAGCATCACAAGTATCGATCCGCCCACCGGATCAGCGTTAGCAAAGGTTCAGCTACCGCCGAACTTTTAGACATCAACACTTGTTGAGTGGCGATGTACACCATTGAAGGTCCTAGGCATCAACGCTTGTCAAGGTGGTTGCTATGATTTAGTTGGATAGGTGTATAGGTGTTTTATTTTTTGCATTTTTTCTTTTTTAGTTTGGTTTTGTTTTCTATTTTTTTGTAGTCTGCTTTGCATGCAGTTGCAGTATGATCTGTGCATCGAGTTTGTAATATGAGGAATTTTGAATTCCTCTAACTTGACTGAGAGATATTGTTATATTAATAAAACCTGATTCTGTTCCTCTAAAAAAATAAAAATAAAAAATCAATTATATTAAATTTAGGTCAAGGCACACAACCCTATCCCCTAACAAAGGGATTATTCACTAATCATAATCATGAACATCAAAATTATAAAATTGAAAGAGAAAAAAGTAGAGAGGTGTAGGTGAAAACAAAAGTAGCCACAATTAGCTAGAAAGCTAGCATTAGCCTTAAATTACAGCTCTCACAATTACTTAGGTCTTTTTTTTTTTTTTTTTTTTTTTAATAATGGGGTTTGGAACCCAGTCAAGCTGGGAGGCTCATCCCCACGCCCAAATTATTATTTAATATATTTTTCCGCATCAGGGGGGACGTAATACCTGAACCCTGAGCGTTCATAGACATAGTACAATTATCCTCATAGAGAATATCCTGTAAGAAACCAGGTGCCTCACCTAAAATAAGACCAATGGAATGATCTAAGCTAGCAAAGTGCGCTAAACGATCAGCCACACTATTTGCTTCACGAAAGATATGTTGAATTCTAATAAAATCAAACTCTTGCAAATAACCCTTGCAGTCATCAAGAATGCTGCTTACCTCAGAGGAGCCCCCACCATGATGAGTCAAAGCAGCGACCACGGTCGAAGAGTCGCTCTCAAGTTCTACCTCCTTCCAACCCATGCTAACCCTACTCTACAAGCCTCGGCCTCCCCATGCAGAGCTGAACCTATATGTGGAACAAACTTGGACTACGCCCCTTTGAATCTGCACAGCTCATCACATGCAACCACTCCAATTCCACCATTTCCAAACTCACTCCGAAACGCACCATCAACGTTGAATTTTAGTCTACCTCGAGGTAGAGCCACCCACTTTTGCACAGTCACTCTCCTATCTTTCTTGTTATTCCTCCGAAGGTGTAGATGTTGGTAATCACCCAACAATTGCATGGACCAGGCTACTGCATACATGGGATTAAAGCTACCCCCATTCCAAACCAACCTATTCCTTTCTTCCTAGATGGACCAAAGACCCGTGAAGAAAACATCCACTTCCTCTTTCTTTAATCTCCCTACCATATCATGAACCCATTCCCTCATAGTTGGAGCTGCATGATTGCGGGCCCACAACCCGAGGGCACTATAGAGCTAAAAACATGCAACAACGTTGCAATTTTTTAACTCATGCAAAGTGGATTCAACGTCCCCTTTGCAAAAAACACACGAACCATCCTCCAAATGTACCTTTCTTCTTAAAGCATCTTTTGTAGGTAAAATGTTCTTGATAAGTCTCCAAACAAAAGCTCTCACCTTGGGTTGAACATTGGCACTCCATACCTTCCTCCATAAACCTCGCATTCCGTCTTGGCCACCAGAGGTAGATGCTTGGGTGGGCAGTGAAGCAATCCATCTAGCAACATGATAACCGCTTTTCACTAAGTACACTCCATGTTTGTCGAAGTGCCATATCAGCCTATCTTCCTGTCTTCTCTAACTAAGACTAATTTTTTGAATGATATCTACCTCATTTGCTGTAAACAGCCCCTCTAGCCAATCTACTACCCATTAGTTTATCCCGGATCAATCAAGTCTGACACCAACAAATCTTCCAAACCCTCCATCACTGGTAAACATGGTCTGAAAGTGTATGGCCGAGGGATGCATGGATCAAACCAAACCGATATATTCTCACCGGTACCCACCTAGAATCGTACTCACTTCATTAACAGCTCCTTTCCCTTTATGAGGCTCCGCCACGTATAAGAATCACCTGGGTCGACACAAGCATTTAAAAAACTAGTGTGAGGATAATACTTAGCTTTCAGTACTCGTGCAAGAAGCGAATCCGGAAACTTAATCAGCCTCCACCCTTGTTTAGCGAGGAGTGCTTGATTAAAATGCCACATATTCCGGAACCCTAACCCACCCTCCTCTTTCAGAATGCACAACTTGTCCCAAGCAACCCAATGGATTTTCCGATGATGTTCCCTGTCTCCCCACCAAAACTCTGACATACATCTATGCATCTCAAGGCATAGGTGTTTAGGGAGCTCAAAACAGTTCATCACATATGTCGGGACTTACTGTACAACTGCTTTGATCATCACTTCTTTGCCGGCCACACTGAGTGTTCTATCCTTCCAATTCTTCATTTTGTTCCTTGTTTTCTCCATGATAAACTGAAATGCCTCTGTCTTTGAGTAACTAACCTCGGTAGGGAGACCCAAATACTTGTCATGCTTGTCGACTCTCTCTACCCCCAAAACCGCCGCTAACTCCACCTGCAACTCTATAGGTACATTTTTTGAAAACGAAATACAACTCTTCAGGAAGTTCACTTGCTGGCCCGAGGCCTCTTCATATTGCTGCAAAACTTCCATCAGCCTCTCACATTCTTCCTTCTCTGCTCTCATAAAAATAAAGGAATCATTGACCAAAAATAGATGGCTAATTGATGGTGCTCCAGTAGCAATAGTCACCCCATGCAACATGTTTTGTCGCTCAGCCCTTGATAGCATTCTGGACAAACCCTCAACGCAGAGCAAGAATAAGTATGGGGAGATGGAATCCCCTTGCCTCATGCCCCTAGAAGGAATTAAACGACCCCTTGGTTCACCATTCAGAATAAACTAATAAGATACTGTTTCAACACACCTCATAATCCAGTCCACCCAAAGGCAATCAAACCCCATACTTGTCATAACAGCTTCCAAAAACTTCCACTCAACCCTGTCATATGCCTTACTCATATCCAGCTTTAAGGCCCCAAACCCATGCGATCCACCACTTCGCCTTTTAAGAAAATGAGGAATCTCAAAGGCAAGTAAAGAGTTATCAGATATCTGCCTACTTGGTACAAAGGCACTCTGGTTTGGCGCAATAACCTCTTGGAGCAAACCTTTCAACCTGTTAGCCAAAACCTTTGAGCCCAGTTTATAAATTACATTGCATAGGCTTATGGGACGCAACTGCTGCATATGCTCCAATTCCTTGACCTTTGGAATCAAAGTGACATATGTTCCATTTACTTGCCTCATGTGAGCTTCCGAGTTCATGAAACATCTAACTGCCCTTGTCACATCATGTCCCACCACTGACCAGAAACGCTGATAGAAGATGGGAGCGAATCCGTCAGGCCCAGGAGCTTTCAATGGTTGCATATAGAGGGACCTAATTACTTAGATCTTAAATCTTATAGAGGCTAAAGATTCTTGCAGTTTTATGTGAATATTCCTTGAAATCGTAATAACAATATTGTTTTTGTTGTGGCATTAATTAAAAAAAAAAGAGATAATTGTGGTCTCCTCAGTACAATTTTTAAAGAGAGATAAATCAATGTACTGAGGTCAAAAAGATAAGGTGGGCTGCACCTTCAGCTGAAATTTTGTCGCATGCTATGGTTTGTGATCAGAGAGGAAAAGAATAAACAATAAATGATAATTAAGATTGCACATGCATGACTTTCAAAAAAGAAAAAAAAGGTTGCACATGCCTGGCACGATAGCTCGATTAATCAAGTAATTAATCACTTAATTAATTAAGTTGCATTGTACGTTTTTTTTTTTTTGCTTTCTCTCTTATGATTTTTAGGAGCTTCGTAGACCACTATATGGGAGTTATAGGTATGCTCATTCGGTGATATTGGCCATGATGATCATCGACTATCTCGTCTTTTTGTCAAAAACTCTAATTTGCTTAAATTTCAAACGATTTTCTTTAAATTTCTATAACTGTGTTTATTTTCTATAAATGAAAAAAAGGTGGATCAATCACATATTATCTGCTGAGGATTAGTTTACTTCTAGTGTTCAAGATACAAATTCACACATAGAAATGCTTGTAATTAGACAAAAAACTCTATTTCACTATCTATTCCAATAACGTTGTTCAATAAGGAGTATAATAAAATTTCACCCTCAAAATGGGGGTTATAACAATAATGGAAAAATGATATATTTACATGCTCACATTGTGTACGTTGTAGCTGAGCGATTATTCAGAGCACCGCCGTGCACTTGCACCAACACAAATGAATGGTTAGATTGCATTAAATACACTTTTTGTTTATTAAAAATAAAGTTGATAATAAATATCAAGGGTTGAGATTATTTTATAAGGGTTGGGTCCCTTACACCGTCGGTGCATAGAATAATTTCCACGTTATAGCTACCATTTTACGGAATACAAATGCATGTCCTAAAAGACTAATATCTCTCCTGGGGTGCTTAATATGAGCAGTAATTGAGTCATGCATTTGTCGTAAATGAGTGAACTATGCATTGTAAATGAACAAGGTTGCATGTTGTAAAAAGGTGATGCATTTACGGCACCCACTCTATGCATTTTGTAAATGGCCTGGGGTTTTATAAAACTAAAACAAAAATACAAAATTTTACAATTTATGTTAGTTTATATATTGCATATTTTTTGAATTAGCCCGAGGGGGGATAATATCATTCATCTCAAGCTAGAATAGGCCGTTACATACATTTCCGCTGCCATCTATAGACAGATAAGAAGATAGTGGTAGTACTAGTACCCATAGTAGTACTACCCATAGTGGTACATAGACAATAGATTTACTCATTACACATTTAAATACGTAGATAGCAGGAATTCTCCTTTGATACTACTCCAAAGACGCTATAGGTACATAGAGTGCACCAAAAAAGTATTGCATATTGGTAGAATATGAATGGTTTATATTTTTATAGGCTTTTTTTTTTTAATCCTTAAACTCTGAAAACTCGTCTGGTTGATTCTCTAAAATAAGAATAAGCCTGTATATATTTAGGATAAATATCTTGATAGAATCCTAAACCTTATTGACTATGCGAGAATTCCCAATAACATAGCAGCATATGTGACTCATTAATTTCTGAAAAAAATAGCCAGGCTGATAGAGCAAGAGGAGAAAACTCTTACAAATATATCAATTCGTCATAATCTCTGTCTTACAATGAAACAGAAGGGTTTAAATAACTGATATCCTGATATGAGCATAATTACGTGACGTTTATAACATTAATCTGGATACTTTCTTTGTTCGTTTGTGTATTTTCTAGTTATTTACTTTGTTGTTTGTTTTTTAAGTATTTTAAAGCAAAGAATGAGAAAAGAAGCAAAAGAGGGATTGAAAGGTAAAATTGGCAAATCTTCTAGTGCAAATCAGTCAACTTCGACAGAGCACTGAGACTATCTCAAGATGAACTAGATGTCGATCTTTATATTGATGGAAAGCCTCGAAGATCTAGTTTCCAGAACTTTTTACGGTTCGTCAATATCATTTTTCTAGAAGAAGTTATAACTGATTTAGTACAAGAAAGTCAAGATGCTTGTGAATCTAAGGTTGGACAAGAATTTATGTTTCGAGGCTCAAATCACACCAAGAAGCCTGAAGCCGAGTTTATGCTTCATATTCTAACTTACTATGTACAAATGGCATGACGTGAATGGTTGGAATGAGTCATCAAGTTCAAGAGCCAATAAGAAAATTCCACCTAAGCACGCTACACTAATACTTTTAGGTTTTGAATTTACTACACAACAAGAAAGATGAAGGCAACCTCTAAGCATATAAAAGGAGATCCATATGCAGCAGCTTTAGAGCACTCTCTTCCTCCCCTTCTTTATTTTTTGTTTTGTTTCTTCTATGTTTAACTAGGTTTCTATTAGTTAGGAGGCTGCTTGAAGCCCCTAGACATGAATTACAAAATGATTTGACTTTTGATTTTATAAAATTTCCTTTAATTCAATATGAGACTTAGTTTACTACTTTTCCACTGATGAATGCTTGCTTGTATGCTTTGAGAGCACGCTTAATATGCATGTTAGGAATCTACTGCTTTAATTGTTTGATGCCTGTGTGAATAGTTGGACTCCTTTTTTATTTATTTATTTATTATTATTTTTTTTTTTTAAAAGATGATCAAAGGGTTTCACTCTGCCCCCATGGTGACTCGAACCCATAACTTCGTTCATAGGCAGTGAGTGCTCTAACCACTAAGCTAACACCACTTCGTCAATAGTTGGACTCCTCAAACCTTCTAGAGAAGTAATTGTTGGTTTTCACTATCAAGTAAGCTAAGTCCTAAATATAGCAAGGCGCTAAGTTTATTGCGATGCCTCATGATGTCTCAAACCTTTTTAGACCTTAATGATCTCTTCTTGTTAAATCTAATAAGCAAACCTTTAAGTTGCGTGTTAGAGAATAGTCTAGTTGTAAAGCGCTTCTTGCCTAGTGTACGAAGTAAGAAAGGATAATAGATTGTGTTCAAGTGTACCGAGCCAACCTGAGCATCTTCATCTAGATTAATTGAATTAGGATTGAACAAATTTTCTTGTGAATGATTTTCAGGGGTGGATGCATCTTCCCTGGCTGGCTTCATTCTCTTTGTTTTCTAAAACCAAATAAAAAATCTGTTTTCGTCAATTTCTGTCCTATATATTTTTGTATTTATTTTAAATAGTAAACGACGTCCAAAAATTCTGAAATTTTGTGTGTCAAACGCCCTTTGTGTCTAGTACTTCTCTGTAAATCTTCATAATTTTCTGAATAGTTTAGATTATGTTTTCAATTAGTTTTTGACTGTTGTTTGCTAGGAACAATGGTCACTTTTGTGATATTCTTTTGAGTAGTTAGAACCAATCTTCTGCTGGAAAGACCTTTGTTTACCATTGTTACAATTGACATAAATAAGTGTGAATAAGGAAAATCAATAGTTTTCCATTTAGCTATCACATCGATAAAAATAATTAGGGTTGGGCACGGTGCGGTTCGGTTTGGTTGCTGTTTGAGGCTCAAACCGCAACCAAACCGTTTGTTTCGGTTGGCTTATATATCAAACTGCAACCACATTACAAAAAGGCTGAACTGATTATTTCGGTTACACCATTTTTCGGTGTAGTGCGGGTCGGTTTCGGTTTGGAATGATTTATTAATTTCAACTAGAAAGAGAGGGCCAAAATCAGGCTTATTTTTACTTAACAATTTCAATAAGGCATAAATAAATTTTGAATGCATTTAGAGTCCACACAAATAGGCAAATGTCACCCAAATATCAAGCAACTTGCAGAAAGACCATAACAACATATTACACACACACACACACACACACACATATATATATATATATATCAATCATCAAGCAAACACAGCAACTTATTACAAACTGAAAACCTAATCAAAAATGGATTTCTTATATATTGAAAACCAACATTTCCATCAACAGAGAAATAATAAATAAATAAAATGTATTTAAAATAAATTCGGTGTGGGTCGGTTTAAATTGGGCGGTTTATGACCCGAAACCGCAACCGAACCGCTTTTATACAGTTCGGTGTGGTGTGATCATAAAATGACATCGCTTTTGTTCGGTGCAGTTACTGAACCGTTTTTTTTTGTGCGATTCGGGTCGGTAACTGCATTTTCTGTACAAAATGCACACCCCTAAAAATAATAAAGTGAAAGAAAGTCCCAAAATTAACTAAGAGATACAATAAAACAACAAAAAGTTGTGAAAACGTCAGAAACCAGTAGTCATGAAAAGGCACAACCAATCTTGTAAGATTTTAGGAATTCCATGCATCCCTTGCGACCGGTAGCAAGACCACTCATGACCGGTAGCCCTCCTCCTCTGGATCGATCATTAGCAATTGCGCCTGATCGCTGATTTCGAAGTAATGGACCCTGCTCTGAAGTAACTGTTTTAGCTACCATGCGTCTGGACTCTGGACTCTGGGTTGCTCTCGACTATCTTCCCAAGTAGATGCATCGCATCAACTGTGCACACAAACGCAATATATCATATAAAACGGAAATGGATATGATAATCAAATGGTCAAATGAATTCTAATTGATGAAACCTACCAATTATTAAATTTAGGATTAGAAAAACAAATTAACGCCAAAAAACAAAATTCTTAAATATAAAAATCAAAAAATGGATTACCGTCCACGAGTACCTACCAAAGAAATAACTCAAATAAGGGGTACACATGCACATGCATGTGCAACCACCCAAAAAAATGATGCCCAAGTTTATAACGACATTGTATTTCATAACATTATAAAAAATAGCTTTACCAGTCACCATCGATCATTAATAGGCAATTGCTGTCTCTCTTTCTCTGTAGCCTTTTGCTCTTTTGGCAAAGGTCTCTCTCTCACGTCCGCATCGTACCAGATAAAACGACAATGTGAAACAAAGTTGTATCTAATTGCATTGACCCAAGGCGGCAAGGTGAGTTTTGGTGCCGTGAATCACCAGCAAAAAAGGGGCAAGACACTCATTAATGTGCAGTTGTAAAGGACCTGACATCTGGTTAGGTTGGTACTCGTCCCTATACCAATGAACCGACCCATGAAGACGTGTTTCCTTGAGAATGCTTCATTATTTGCAAAACCCACCACAAATATCCCCCACTCATATATTTTGATTTTACAGAAGGACGTGTACGCGTTGTATTGTCCTTAACCTGGCTCTCGATCTCTTTCGAGGCAGCTTCTCCATCTCTTCTGTCCTCTATAAAAAAATCTATAAAAGAGTGCAGCTACTTTCATCAACTTTTTATCAGTCTCTCTCAACATTGTAATGGCGTCTCAAGTAGCAGGTGTTAAGAATACCAATGAGGATGAAAATGCTCACAAAGATCTTGGTTTTTGTGGGAGGGTGAAGAACAAGGTTGTCGAGTTTCCGATGAAGTTAAAGAAGCTAGGGCAAGATGATCCGAGAAGGATTGTTCATTCTCTCAAAGTAGGACTAGCAGTTCTCTTGGTGTCGTTACTCTATTACTTTGATCCTCTCTATGATGGCCTCGGTGCCACTGCTATGTGGGCTGTTTTAACTGTTGTGGTTGTTTTCGAATTTTCCGTAGGTACGTATGTTTCTATTTTCTACTACACAATAGGAATTAACTTCTAATTACTGAAGCATTTTGTCTTAATGATTTTGTTTTACGATACAGGAGCAACACTTGGAAGAGGTTTGAACAGGATTTTGGCAACATTCCTCGCAGGTTCTCTAGGATTTGGTGTTCATCATTTGGCAAATCTTTCAGGAGAAAAAGGTCATCCAATACTCATTGGTCTTTTCGTCTTTATACTAGGTAAATAAACTTGAACAAAGCACAATATTGTGATCATCATCTCCAACTTTCTAAATTCTACGTGTATCTTCAACTAATTGAATTTATCATGTTGCAGCTGCATCAGTGACATTTTTCCGCTTCTTTCCCCGGATTAAGGCAAGATATGATTATGGACTCCTGATTTTTATATTGACATTTTGTATGATATCCGTATCCGGATACAGAGATGAAGAGATACTAGACATGGCACACAAGAGGGCGTCCACAATCCTTATAGGTGCCTTTACAGCTGTGTCTGTGTGTGTTTTCATTTGCCCGGTGTGGGCTGGTGATGACCTCCACAACTCGGTTGCTACCAACATCGAAAAGCTTGGGAGCTTCTTGGAAGGTAAATTTATTAATATATCTACGCTGCAACATCAAGATGACTACAGAAAAGCTTACAAGCTTTGTTATATATGAAAATTACAGGGTTTGGGAGTGAATGCTTCAAAATATCTTGCAAGGGAGGAGAGTCTAACAAGGCACTTCTAAAAGGATATTGCAGTGTTCTCAACTCGAAACAGAGTGAAGAAAGTCAGGTGTGTCTTGATTACTACATTTATGTTGCCAAAAAATTCAGAAATACTGGCACAGTGGTTCCATCTAATCGAAGAACCTAACTCCTAGTAGCAAAATCGCAGACAAAAAAAACAAAAGTTACTCACAAATTAATCATACTAAACCTTATGTTTTGCAGGTTAATTTTGCTAGGTGGGAGCCTAGACATGGTCGGTTTAGGTTCCGTCATCCTTGGAAACACTATCTGAAGATCGGAAGCCTTACCCGACAATGTGCCTACCGGATTGATACTCTTAATGGCTACATTAACTCCGAAATCCAGGTATTCCAACACAACAGAAAGTATTTTATTTATAAGAAATTCCAATATTCTTTGTTTCAAACACATGATACTATTAGGACATTGAATAATAACTAATTTGGTTCGACCATAACATAACTACACTTTTGATTTTCTTACAGACACCGTTAAATATCCACAGCACCAAAGTTCAAGAGCTGTGCATGAAGATTAGCTCAGAGTCGAGCAAGGCATTAAAAGAACTAGCATTGGCCATGAAAACAATGACTCGACCAACCACTGCCACTGCTCACATAACAAAATCAAGAATTGCAGCTAATAGCCTGAAATCCTTTCTCAAGTCTCCAGGCTTGGGTGGAGACATCCACCTACTAGACATCATACCAGCTGTGACCGTAGCCTCACTGCTAACTGATGTGGTTGCCTACGCTGAACAAATTGAGAAATCCATACAAGAACTAGCCTCCCTTTCACATGTGCAATTCAAGAGTGCAGAACCAAAAACAGAGCAAGAGCAGACGAGGTTACACAAGCATGGCATAGTGCACCCTTGTGCTGCAACCGATGGACCACATCATGTTATCACAATTGTTCAACCATCTCTAAAGGAAATCGAAAACAAAGGCTAGCATAGATGGGAATGGGTAGAGAATTGAGTTCATATGCTCACAGATAGGTCATAGTTTATCCAGTATACAGACAAAACAAAACATGTGCTCATGTCCCTGTTACAATCCCAAAAGTTGAGAAGACTTGTGTGGAATGGAATCACCATGATTGAGAATATTCAAGGGTGTTTAAAGGCTCTCTGTTTCTGTCTTTTTGCCATTAATGCATCTAGTTATATGTTCTCATGTTTAAATTATCAGAAAACGTAAACGTTCTGAAGTTTCAAAAGAAGAATATAAGTTTGTAATTTTAGCTTCACTATCAGTTGAAGCTGAATTGGGAGATTGATCATTTCACTACTGTGTTTTAGTTGAAAATCTTTTTTGCGTAAGAATTGGGAGCACTGGGTTATAATTATAATTTGGGAAATCCTTTATTGTTCCCCATTCACTAATACCGCACAACGTTTTTCATCAAGATCAAGATTGCCAAGCACATTAAAAAAAAAAATTATACATGCTGAAGCATGTGCCAATTTCACATGGAGGTCAAAAACAAAGTTACAGAAAAATTTATATTAGAGGGATGTATTGTATTTGGATTTGTGCAGACTTTTTTTAAATGACAGACTTTTTGAAAAGTCTGAAAAGTCCACAGACTCTTTAAAAAGTTGATAGACTGTTATGGATTTCTTAAAACCATTGATTCTAGCAACAGACTTTTATTGATTCATGAAAATCTATATACTTTATTATGAATGACTTCTACAGATTTCCTAGGATGTACAAATTATAAAAAATAAAAAAATAAAAAAATTAAAGCAAATGCAGCCCAAACACAAAACAAAATAATTACTTGTTGTCTCTTCAATGCCCTAGTATCTTCTAATAGAAATTGACTCAAATAAATGATTGTTAGTCTGTCTAGCGAGTTTGTTCTCATTCCTAATCTCCCAACAACATAAATATACAATATAGATCACTTGATGTTTATGGTTAATTATTCTCATCAATTTTGTTTTCACTGATTAACATATATTGTAGCAATATCGGTCAATGTCTTGATCTATAGTCAATCAATTGAAATTCAATTGTTCAACCTTTTTTTGAACCATAATATAAATTCAAATTAATGATAATAATTAATTAATAAAATAAAATTTAGTATGGTTCAAGGTTTTAGGGTTAGACCACAATATTTGAGTTTTAGGGTTTCATAAATCATTTTTATTGCTATTAGGGTTCAAAGTATCACAATTGAAAAAAAAACAAAACAAAACAAAAATCACATTCAACAACTACAATGAACATGTTGGGTATCAAAAAAGGTTGATATCATAAAAGATTAGAGAAAAGACAAAAAATTAAGAAAGAGAGATGATGAAGGACAAACTTCTTCATGCGTAGAGAGAAGAACTTTGATAGACCTTTTTTTTTTTTTTTAAAGAGGAAACTTTGATAGACTTTTTGAAATCTTTGGTCTGGAGGCTGGAAAATTATTGAAGTTTGGTATGTATAGTTAACACTACAAAGTCCATGATTATCAATGATTTTCTAATTCCATAAGTATGAATGATATTTTGAATACCTCTGTACTTTTATTCATTTTTAAAAGTCCTAATTGAATACCCCTAAATTTTGGTGGAATTCATGAAGTCTTTAAAAATCCTAATTGAATACCTCAAGACTTTCATGGACTGTTAAAAGTCTATATTGAATACACCCAGACTTTTAAATTCCATAGATTTCTTTAAAAGTTCCACTAATTCCATACACAATACACCCCCCTTAATTTATCAATTGAAAAAATCCAGTACATCACCTCCACTCTTTGTTGCGAACCATGGAAATTGATGAACATATACAAAGGTAGAGTAGCTTGGCATTTGAAGGAAACACGTACAGTTATTCACAAATGAAAATATCATACTGCCGCAAATCTCTGACATATTATATAATAACATAAGTGGATGCCAAGTTACCAACCTAGCAACCTCATTGTTAGGTTAATTAAGCTTTTGTCTATTGGGTCTCGGTGTGTTATTTTCTATTAGATGTAGGTTAATTAAGCTTTTGTCTATTGGACTTCTGGATCTAGGACCTTTACTTCCTTATGTACATCTATTTCTACATTTGTAGTATGTTTTGTTAGAGCAACTCCACCGGTTTGTTTTTGACCGGTCAGGAGCTAGATCTTGCTGAGGTGATGACCTTGAATTTGCAAATCTGGTTTCCAGTGGTTTGTTTGTGACCAGCCAAAAACTTGGCTTTCTTGACCGAAGCCAAGAATTTAGTCCAGGCCATGACTAAATCCATGACCCAGTTAAGAAATCAGCAAGCTAGGCCCAGCCCAGAAATGTGGGCGATGCCAGCAAATGAGGGGAGAAGGAGACGCGCAAGCAACGGAAGTGAAGGACAGATGCTTGACGCATGGCGCCGCAACTCGGAAACGTGTTGCTTCAGTCACTTGTCGCGTAGCGACATGGAATGGGCCGGAGTAGGAGCATATGGAAGAGAGCCGTTGGAGGGCTTTGAATTCTGATCCCAACGGTCATGAAATTCCAGCCCTTGGTTTCAATTAATTTCCGGATCCAATGGCAAACAATTATATTTGTACTATATATATACGTAACATTAATAAACGGTAACAAAAATAAATTATAAAAAATTCTAAAAATTTCTATATAAATACCTATCATTTATTTTAGATCTCACACCCAAAAAATTATATTTTATAGTTACACCTTCCTCCTCTTCATATAGCTCTCATCATCCAAATTTGTTTATATCCAATATGGCCGAACAAAGGAGAAACACACGTCCAGTGGCCGGACAAGAGGGAGATCAAAGTGAAGATGATAATACTGAAGAGAAAAGGAGATGGACGGATGAGGAAGATGTTCAATTGTGCAAGTCTTGGAAAGCTGTAAGCCAAAATCCGGCAATGGGCACAAATCAGAAAAAAAAACCGAATTATGGATGCGCGTGAAGCGACACTTTGACGCAAATTGGCCCAAGAGCCGATCAGCCTCCTCTTTGCAGGGAAGATGGAAAATTTTGAAGGTTGAACTCTTTGAGTGGCATTGTGAATTCAGGCAAGCGAAAAATTAGTACAAGAGCGGTTCGAATGCGGTTGATGAGGTATGTATTTGTTGATAAATCATTTAATTTGTTGATACATTATAGTAAAATATTACTTGATAAATAATGTAGTAATTATAATATCGTTTTAATTGTAGTAATTGCTTTTCGTTATAATTAAAATAATTAGTTGATAATTAATTATGTAATTACAACGATGTTTATATTTGTACTTATTGATTTTTATTGTAAAACGGTGAGATACTTTCTTATTAAAATTATGACCTTTATAATAGCGCTTATATTTGTACTAATTGTATTTTTTATTAATTCTTTTAATTATGTAGCAAGATGTAGCACATAAATTGTGGCATGCCGGGATGAAGAGAAAAGGGAAGAAAAGAAGACACAATTTTCAGAGTTTTGATAGTTACGCTATTGTGGAGGGCTTTGCACAATTTAAAGACATCCTAGCCATACATCCGGAGGAACATCAAATGAAGGAAGTCAACATACGCACACATAACCAATTGCTGAAAATTCTCCCATCAACATGGACATGGATGTAGATTAGGTAATTGCAGGTGAAACTGCAGATCCTAATGTGAGGCCTCAAGGAAGGAATGCTGCGAAAGAAGCTATTCGGAAAGGAAAGAAGACAGCGAAAGATCAAAGTCCTTTGTCAAGCGCTGTCGAGAGTATAACGAACAGCCAAATTGAGGCAACCGCAGGCAAGAAAAACTGGATGAGGAATTCTCTCGAAGTCTCCAAGAGGAAAATCAACGAGAATGTATCCGATTGCAAATCGAAATGCGAAAAGAGCAACTCCTATTACAAGAGAGGGAAGAGCGAATTAAAGAGAGGAAAAAGTGTATTATAGAGATTGATACAAGTCAAATGACGCCAACTAAAAAGCATTATTGGTCAAGAAAGCAAAAGAAGATAGCGGAGAAAGAAGATCTTGGCGAGCAGACGCCACCTTCTATGGGTGGATACTATACGCAACCCAATTTTGGTGGTTCATTCCCACAACCAAATTTTGGTGGTGCATACCCACAACCTCCTTACCCCGGTGCATACCCACAACCACCTTACCCTGGTGCATACCCACAACCACCTTGTCCCGATGGATTCCCACAACCTCCCTTCACCGGTGGATTCCCATAACCCCTTTACCCCCGTGAATATTATCCGCAACCACCTTACCCCGGGGGATATCCTACACAACCACAATTTTCACCTTTCTCTACGGGTGATTCCACCAACCCTAACCCTAATGATGAACCTTCAAACACAAATTGGATTCCTAGAGAGAATGATGATCATGATTTGAATAATTAGGTGACTATGCATGTTGTGTAATTGTATTGTACTTATTCCTAGTTTTTATTTATGTAAGCGATAATTTAATGAAATAAAAGTTGTATTTGAAAATTCCTCTTATTAAAGCATACACCTTATATTCAAAATCATAGCACATAAAAAATCATAATACAAACCAAATTAAAATCACACTGACATAAAAAGCATAGACATTAGCCAAAAACATTCGCACACCAACTTCCCAAAACATAATCCAAGCCAAATTCAAAGCGCACAAACATTAAAAAAAAAAAAGATATTAGCCAATTATTCCAAAAAAACCTATACCAGGTCTAGATCTCCATGTTGCCTTGAATGTTCTAGAAATGCTCTATCAGATCTTCCTGAAGGTTTGAGTGACTATTTGCACTTCTAATGGCATCTTATCGATCCATGAATCTTTTGAAATAATAACCATCTCTACCAACAGGATCAAAATCAGAGTCGGTCGGTCCTTCCCAAACCTGGGCCAACCTGGGCCTCATATTGTTATCCTCTTCTTCATCTCCAAATCCTCATCGCTGTCATATGGTCTTTCATCCTCAATGATCATATTGTGTAATATAATACAAGTCAACATGATGTATTGAATGTCTTCTCTATCCCATCCACGAGCCGCTCCTCGAACAATACTAAAACGCTACTGTAAAATGCCGAAACATCTTTCCACATCCTTCCTGTACCCCTCTTGAGCCTGGGAAAACTTCAGATCCTTGGGTCGTGTAGGCCTTGGAATTGATTTCACGAAAGTCGCCTATTGCAGATAGATACCATCAGCGAGATAGTAGCCTAAATTGTGAATTTTGTTATTCACTTGAAATTAGATCTGAGGGGCTCGACCAGCAGTGAGCTCGTCAAACAACGGGGACTTAGCAAGCACGTTGAGGTCGTTGCATGATCCAAGCATTCCAAAGAAGGCATGCCATATCCATGTGTCATAAGAAGCGAATGCTTCGAGGATAATAATGGGCACACGTTTTCGACCTCTGTATTCTCTAGCCCAACCTGTTGGGCAATTCTTTCATTGTCAGCGCATGCAGTCGATGCTTCCAAACAGGAAAACCACTTCTCTCAGCTTTGGCTACAAGTCTTCTGAGGTAGGCCGTAGTAGGAGCCCGGAGGTATTCTACCGAGTACAGATTAACGATTCCTATTGTAAATCGTTTCAGAGCCTCGACAGCGGATAGATTTCGGCATCCAACAATACTCAGTGCATTGATCTGCCTCAGCACAGTAAGCAAGCATTTTTAGTGAACATGTCAGCTTCTGCTGGGAAAGTAGTCCGATTTTCTTAGCAGTATCTGATTTCTGAACAAAGTACCAGTCATAGCGACAAAGGTCACTAGAGATGCGGTTGAAAACATTGTGACTTATTGACAGGACCCGCCCCGGATTTCACCCTGAAATTCGAAGAGGCCCTGCGGGGCCCACCTTATAAGAAATTCTACCAAAAATTTGGCGGAACTCCCTCTAAAAGTGGACAACCCAAAACCTGTAGAAAAACATTTACACTTCTAAATCATCCATCCTTATTCTCCTGGAGCCACCCTGCTCCCTATATCACAACATCTCCCATTTCACAAACAATTCTGATACTTAAGAATATTAATCTCAAGAGTTATCAGAGCAATCTATTTCTTAGGCGTACAAGAAGGTAGAATACAAGATAAACGACCAATACTTTTATAATGCGGAAGCTATGACAGCTATGCCTTAACCCCAAGTACGCTCGACCTCAAGCTAAACTGGCCTGCAAACTGGGCATTTAAAACCGAAGGGCCCAGGGAAAAACATTTAAAATCCGTTAGAGTGAGTGGACGAAAAATAAGTACTTTCAAATGTATAAGTAAAACTTAATGCTTTCTCAAGTTATTCTCTAAAATCTCGCATGCAGTAATAATCTTGAAAACACTCTTAATCATCCTCTTTACTGAAATCTCAATCACGTAACAAGAACATCTTGAAATCTCTTAAAATCTCATCCTCAATCCTTACAAAAACATCCTTTTCATGAGGCTCGTTTGATGACTAGAAAGGACTGCTGTCTAGTCATCTCATGCCATCTAGTAAGGACTGCCACCCAGATGACGCATCGGAAGGGACTGCCAACCGGAATAGGAGGCGGTGGATAGATGGGACTGCCAACTAGCCACAGGTAGTAGACGGGACTGCCGACTAACTACCTCATGTCATCTGGAAGGGACTGCCAACCAGGTGACGCATCGGATGGGACTGCCAACCGGGCTGTAGTCTGGAAGGGACTGCCAACCAGACTATTACCTAGAAGGGACTGCCAACTAGGTAAGATACGCATGCACCAAAACTGGCCTCCTTAATAAACTGAATAGTCTCCTCAAGAAACTGAAAATAACTTCAAAATCTCAATAAATCCTCGAAAGCATAAAAAAAATCAAATACTCTGTAAATCAATAAATGCTTCCGGAAAGAAAACTCAATCTAACTTCAAGGCTGATAAGTACGGAGCTCAAAGCTCAATAAATCTCGATAATTCAATCATGCTCAAATATTTGCTAAATCCTTCGTACTCGTATATCTTCATTAAAACTGATATTCGAAATCAATAATTCTCATAATATTTTCTGAATCAGTCACTTCCCGAAAATCATTTCCCCACTCAATAACTCATGAATGACTATCTTAAAAATCTACTAAAAGCCCTCGGGAAGGAATTTGAATACTAATCTCGTAATTCATAAATAAATCTCGATAGACTAAATCTCCTAAAACCATAAAACTCAATAATTCAAATTATAAATTAAATCTCAATCGGAAAATGCTAATATACTGCATGCACAATTAATTTAAAATAAATGTCCACTCACAGTACTATTTAGGCGACCATGCATACGAGTTCCTTCATCGAGCAATAGCTCGGAATATCGCCCTGTACACAATTATAATTCGTGAATAACAATCCGGAGTTATACAATTCCAATGTCCTATTCTCATAAATCAACATTTTCATTTCTTCTCCAATTTAATCCAAACTTCACCATTAACACCAATTCCACGATTTACATAATCCACAATGAAAACGAGGGAAATCGACTGCCGGATTTCCCACAATTCAATCACAAAACTCCAAACTTCCGAAAATCACAAACAATTCTAAATTCCTCTAAAATTCACCAACCTTCACATACAAGCTCTACAACATTTCTACAATTTAATGGGCTAAAAACTGAAATTAACACACTGTCCTACACGCCTCCACGCGCCACCAACAGTGGCAGCGCGTGGGCCCCACGCGCCGGCGGCAACCACCTCCGATGGCCACCAAAATTTGGCAGCACCATCTACTCAACAAACCCAACCTCTTTCTCAACTACAACAAGTTCCAATTTTACCTGGAAGAGCTCCAATTAGGCCGGTGAAATTTTTCCAGAAAACTCCAAGAACCCTAGAAATTGAAATTGTTAATTCGACCTCTACACTGCAAATTGAAATGAAAGACCTTAGGGGAAATGATCTATGTCAAAAACCGAACCTTCGACGCCAATTTGGTGGCCGGAGACGGCCGGAATCGCCGGAAATCGACTGAAATCCCGATTTGCTACAGTAACCTTCACAGCTCCAAATCGAGCTCTTCCGGCCAAATCCCTGCAAAACACCACCACAGACGTGACAAGGGTGAAGAGGCGAGCCAGCTGATGCCCGGATTCCATCATGGGGTGGCCGGAGGAGGAAGAATAGGCCGAAGAGGAAGAAAAGGTCGGGGGAGAGGAGAGAGAAAAGACCGGTAGGTTTCCAAAAATGGAAACTTACCACAGTAACTTGGCTATTTATAGAAACTTACCACATGAACAGTAAATTTAGTATTTCGCTGATAACTTTCGTATATGAACTCCGATTTTTACGTACCACATATGCACGCGCTCGGTTTAACGTCCTCTACAACTTTCATGAAGGAAATTTTCTCAAATTTTGACCCGAACAAAAAGTCAATTTTTAGGGCCCCCTAAAAGCATTGAAACGACAGTAAAAGTTGTTTACAGTCCAAATGACTAGTAAACCGGTGAATTCGGGTTCGGGATGTCACACTTATCCTGTATCGTGTCTGGAACTCCTTTTCACTGAAAAATAGACACTCCACAAAATAATCTTCCATCATGTTTTTCCCTCTTGATTCCCTAAATGGCCCCTCATTCGGTGCACGGCCCGGTCGAGAACCCCATTGTCGTGTTTGAGAGGAAGCTTCAGCTTCAGTGACTGCTGCTACCACAAGAGCATTAGTCCTACACATCTCTTCATGATCTTCATCTCGAGATTGTCGATACTTAGCCCACAATCGCTTCATTGAAATGATGGAAGGAGAGAAAATGTGTTGGATCTGGAGATATGAAAAAGAAGGAGATTTGCGAATATAAGCTTGTGTGTGAATGGTGTGTTGCCTCTTGCTCTATTTATTTACAATTTTCACATAAAATGTTATCAGACTTCAAGGACATGTGTCTACTCCTGGTTCGACGTAATCTGATCATAAATCTTAGATAAGATCACATCAACAATAACCGTTAGATTGAATAGTATGCAAATGATTTGGTCTGTTCAAAGATGTCGGTGGTTGTTTCAAGCGTTTAAAAAAAAATTGTCGGTGGTGCCTTCACTCATTTTATGAAAAATTGTCGATGGTGCCTTCACTCATTTCAAGATAAATTGTCGATTGTTAAAGTAAAATGATAATTGGAATGGTCTACTCATTTCATTTCATAGTCCCTTTATATAGGGATAGAGTTACAACGGAAATATTAATTACATTAAATACATTGAATGCTGATTGATCTATAATTGTGCTGATTGATGGTAATCACTGATTCCTTGATTCCCTCTCCGTCAGTTGCTTTGACGAAGGCACACAATATGTTTTTCCTTTAACACTCCCCCTTGTGCCAAGTCAAAGACGAAATGGTGCATGAGTTGTTGCCTCACTAAAAACCTTGCCAAGTAACAATAAAAACCCTGTGGGACAAAAATACACCTTGGTCGAAGGAAAAGAGCACAACGCACCTTCTACATTTGAGAATGACATGTGTGTGTTAGACTCCCCCTGACGTCTACACCTCCCCCTGATCTTTACATTAATCAAGTGAGTTTGGAAAGTCTTCGCATTCCTATGCTTTTCACATGTTTCTCAACTGTGGCCTCAGGCAGTGATTTGGTGAACAAATCTACCACATTCTCCTCAGACCTTACTTGATTCACTTGAATCTTGAGAAGGGTATGTTGTTGCTGATTGTAGGAAAACTTTGGCGATATGTGTTTTGTATTATCCCCTTGATATATCTTAGCTTCATCTGTTCGATGCAAGCTGCATTATCTTCATAAATGCAAGTAGGCTCTTCAGGGGTAGAACTCAAACCACTAGTCCCTCGAATATGTGTAATGATAGCTCTTAACCATATACACTCACGAACCATCTTAAGTAGAGCAATGATCTCTGAGTGGTTCGAGGAGGTAGCCACAAGGGTTTGCTTGGTTGATCTCCAAGATATCGCCGTGTTCCCAATGGTGAGTACATAACCATTTTCGGAACGACCTTTATATGGGTCATAGAGGTATCCAGTATCAGCAAAACCAACCAAAACGTCATTTGGTGTTTCAGTGTAGTGAGTGGCGCTTTCGCCATGAACATTTCCTTTAAGGATTGCAGTTCCATCTGCGGTCCCTCTTGTCTCTCTGTAGGGAAAGAACAGTCCTAAATCAATGGTTCCTTTTAGGTATCGAAAATGTTCTTGATACCATTCCAGTGACGCTGCGTTGGCGCTGAGCTAAATCTAGCTAACAAGTTCACTGAGAATGCAATGTCTGGTCGAATAAATTGGACTAAGTACAATAATGCGCCTATTGCACTTAGATAGGGAATTTCAGCTCCCAACACTTGTTCGTCATCTTCCTTTGGACGAAATGGATCTTTCCTTGCATCCAAACTTCGACCGATCATGGGAGTGCTAGCAGGATGTGCTTTGTCCATGTTATATAGCCTGACTTTTGGACATATGCAGACTGGTGGATTAATATTCCACAAACTCGGTGTTCTAGTTCAAGACCTAGATAGAATCGAGTTTTCCCAAGATCCTTCATCTCAAATTCGGATTTCAAGTAGCTCGCGGTTTCTCTTATTTCATCAAGAGTACCAGTTATGACATATACTACTACAATTTGCAATCCGGAACTTGTTTTCTTTATGAATACGCAGGGGCATAATTCATCGTTCTTATATCCCTTCCCAATCAAGTAGTCACTTAGACGGGTATACCACATCCGTCTGGATTGTTTCAATCCGTAAAGTGAGCGTTTCGACTTAATTGCAAACACACTCTGTGGTTTAGAGTCACTTGACTTGGGTAATGTAAGGCCATTAGGCACTTTTCATTATATCTCTGAATCTAGATCCCCATAGAGATATGCAGTAACCACATCTATGAGCTGCATTTCCAGTCCTTTGGAAACTACTAAGCTAACTAAGTAGCGGAACGTTATAACATCCATTTGGGAGGATGTCTCCTCGTAGTCAATTCCAGGGCATTGTGAGAAACCTTGCGCCACAAGGCGAGCCTTGTACCTTAGGACTTCATTCTTCTCATTACGCTTTCTGACAAAGGTTCATTTATGTCCTACAGGCTTTACACTTGGTGGGGTTAGCACTACCGGACCAAATACCTGTCTCTTTGTCAGAGAATCTAATTCTACCTGGATTGATTCATTCCATTTAGGCCAATCTGCTCTTTGTTGACATTTTTCAACAGAGCGTGGTTCGATATCATCGTGCTCTATGATTCCTTGAGCAACAGTATATATCTTCAATGTGTATGGAAGATCTTTCTATCAATTCATACGCACTCTCTTAATCCTTTGAGATTTCTTCGTTCTCTGGAATCATTTCAAACATCGGAGCGTCCTCCAGTATTGATTATTGATTCATGGACATAACTATAATCAGAGACAATCTCATGAGAGGGATTCTATACATTGATGATTGGTTTGTGCCTTACTCACCCTCTTCTTCCTTGGGTGAGTGTCAATCGAACCAAGTGACCTCCCCCTCTTCCTTGGGGAGCCACGGCCTCAACCACACCTCCACTAAGTGCGGTTACAGTGCCTCTATCTGCGGCACCGTGCCCCTTGTTGGGGACTTCTAACCTTGCAGGCACATTTGCAGCTAGTATATGTGATCTCGTCACTTTTACGATATCAGTAAACGCATCAGGCATCGAATCTGCTACGTTCTGAAGATCGATTATTCTTTTCACTTCACTTTCACTTTATGAAGTGCGGGGATCAAGATGAGACAGAGTGGGGACAAACCACGACAATTCCTGTCGTTCCCTTGGAAAATCCTTTTTCCTATCTCCCCCTAACGACGGGAAGACTGTCTCATTAAAGTGACAATCCGCAAATCTAGCGGTAGAGAGATCGCCTGTCAAGGTTTCCAAATAGCGTATAATTGTTGGGGATTCGTATCCAACATAAATACTTAATCGTCTCTGAGAACCCATTTTGGTGCGCAGTGGGGGCGCAATAGGCACATATACTGCTCAACCAAATATGCGTAAGTGTGAAATGTCAGGCTCATATCCAGTTACCAACAGATACGCAGAAAATGGTTGGCTAGCTGTGGGTCTTAAACGAATAAGTAAAGCTGCGTGCAATATTGCATAACCCCATGCAGATATAGGCAAGTTGGTGCGCATAACCAATGCCCTAGCCACCATCTATAGCCTTTTGGTGGTGGCTTCTGCGAGACCATTTTGTGTATGCACATGGGGTACAGGATGCTCTACATCGATCCAAATAGATATGCAATAATCATCAAATTCTTTTGATGTAAACTCTCTAGCATTATCAAGCCTTATAGACTTGATAGGGTGATCAGGGTGGTGAGCCCTTAAACGTATAATCTGTGCTAGGAGTATTGCAGCATTTCTTGTGGACAATAAAACGACATGTGACCAGATTGTCGAAGCATCCACCAGAACCATAAAGTACTTGAATGGTCCGCATTCTGGATGGATAGGTCCACAGACATTTCTTTGTATCCTTTGTAAGAATGGAATGTTTTGTTTTGTATCTTTTAGCATAGGAAGGTCTCGATCCTGTTTTTGCTAAAAAGCAGGCTTTGCAAAACGAGTGATGTGCCTTTGAAATAGTCAATGAGGCATAATGGGAGGGAGGTATTGCTTCTGGTACTTCAGAAGGCAATGACTGCATTTGAGCAATACTAGAACCGACCTTGCAGTGTGTGGCGGATTTTTCTCCCATGTTTCACTCGAAAGAAGGGATGTCCATGTGAGTTCTTTAAAAATACGGATCATCATGTCATGACCTCGGTGCCATAGGCGGTCATGCAAAAGCCTGTATGAGTCAGGGTCCCACATTTCATTGTTGGTGACAATATAGGATTCAATGATCCGAATCGTAGTGAGGTACAGTCCACTAGATTGACTCATAAGTTTCTCTAAGATGCGTTTCCTTCCACAGTCATTAGATGTTAATATCAAGGTATTCAGTTCCATTCTCACGGTGTGTTGTTACAGGATAACCGTTGGCACAAATATCTTTGAAACATTAACAAGGTTCGATGAGCTCTTTGTGCATATAGAGCGTCTGTAACTAGAAATGTTGCGCCATTAGGCAACAAAAATTTGGCAGTTCCTCGCCATTTCATTAGTTTTGATAATTCAATCATCGTAGTCACAGAGGAATTATAGGCTATTGGTTCAATGAATAATTGCCTATTTCTTAATATTGTGTGGGTAGTCCCACTATCATCTAAGCACTCAAGTTCTCCTCCATTCATTCCTACAAATAAATGGGAGGTATTTAGAAAATAGAACTCATTCTTTAGAGTATTTCTATTTGCGTAGATAGTGGTATTCTTTTCATTCTAATAATTTTTCTCTAGATGTATTGCTTTACATCTTTATAGTGCTATGTCGAACCATGTAAATATGTGTAGTAAATAAATTTGAATAAATTCAGTGCTTCAGAATAAAATTCAAAATTTATTAATAAGCCAACGATAATCAAATCAAGGTCTTGTTCAGAAATCTTATTCATCAATCCATGATTGAAAATAAACTTTAAGACCAAACAATAGTCTAATTTAAATGAGGCATTATGCCTTCACAACTGTCTTTGGAAAATAAAATGAATAAAGCAGATCAGTCAAGATTGAGAGCATCCATTGACTTAGCAAGTTCCTCTTTGCCATTAGAGTCTGCAACTGTAAGGTTGACGCCTAGGTCATGACCTCCTTCTTCCATATAGTGAGCCACTTGTTCTTTAGACTCTCTATACCTCTTGTAATTGGCTGCTACTCTGTTGTTTGCTTGGCAGTTCTTGTACCAATGCCCAATGAATCCACACCTATAGCATGGTTCATTGTCAACTCTTTCCTTTGGCATCTTGTTTCCATGATCCCCATGTCCCTTTCCACGTGGTGCATTGTTGCCACGTGGGTAGGGATCAGCACGTCTAAACCCCCTTGCATTGGAGTTATTTCCACCTTTCATTTTTCCATAATTAGCCTTGGGAATTTTCTCTGTCCCAGTGGGCCTGGCATTGTTATTCAAGAGAATCTTATTTTGTCTCTCAGCCACTTGCAGTAGGCTTATCAACTTATTGAAGGTTGTAATTCTTTTGTTGTCATAATCCAACTGATACTGGTTCGCTAGTATAAAAGCTGAATTAGGAAAGGTGGTAAGAGTCTTGTAGATCATATCATCTTCTGTGATTTCCCTTCCACAAAAATTGAGACGTGCTTTTAAGCGCAACATGTCCTTGTTGAAGTCAATGGCCCTTTTTATAGCAAGCAAGCGGATTCCATTCCACTGAATAGCTAGTTCTGGGAGCAAAGTATCGTGAATGTTCCCAAAACGTCCTTTAAGGGCATCCCACAGTGCTTTGGGTGTCTTCAACTGAAGGTACTCCCAGCGTAGGCTAGGATCAATATGTCGCCTCAGAAAAATTAAGGCATCTGCTTTCACCTTATTAGATAGTTCATCATCTTTGGGATCAGTAATAGTGGCAGTGTAGTCTTTTGGCACAAAAGCAGTTTCCATATCGGAAACCCAACGATGGTACTCAAGTCCTTCTGAGTCCAAGATGTCAAACTCAGGTCGAGTTGGATCACCCATCTACATAAAACAAGAGAGAAGATATAAATTACGCAGTCATAAAGACATCCACGTAAATTATTTTCCAAACATATGAATTAGATTTCAAGACCAAGATTCGTAATGGTCACATTTTTTTTCGATGCTATGTGAAAATACTTTATCACAGTAAGTGTGTGTATAATGCGCATGAATTTTCATTATCATGGCAAAATGGAATTGTATATGTTGCATTCTAAAATTAATAATAGCACATTTGATAATAAATAATAAAAACATAGCATATAATAAATTACATGGCATACTCAAATTTCACAAATATATACCAAAATATATGTATGTTACACATAATAACAGCAATAATATATCATGCGTAAAATAAAATATAAACAATAGTATAATATAAAGCAGGCGTAGACATAATTTATATAAGTGTAAATAAAATAAAAACATGCTCAAAAATCAAATATATAATCATGGCTTAAAGATAATTGTATAAAGCATAAATGACAAAGCATGCTTAAACATAATTATGTAAAACATAAATAACAAAACATGCTAAAAAAAATCAAAATTATCTAATCAAACATGCTTAATAACAAAATATAATAAATGTATAAACAATAAGGTATAAAGCATGCTAAAAAAAATAGAAAACATAAATAAAATTCACATGCTTTAGATTCCACGAATATATATCACATATATAACAAGCAATAAAATAGCATGCTCAAAAATAAAAATAAAAATAATCTAATTATAAATAATTAAATATACCATAGTATGAAAATAAAAGAGAACATACTTGGTTTTGAGAAAAACAATCCTAGCGCACGCGCGTGTTGATGCAGGCGTGCGTAGTAATGTTTTTGGGCTTGAGAAAACTGGGCCGCTTCCTCTTCTTTTCAGCAGTAGGCCACGGGCCTTGTTCTTATTTTTTTTTTTTTTTGTCTGGGCCGCAAGGCCTCTATTTTTTTTTCTTTGGACCGGCTATTACTTTGGGCCGGATCACCTTTTTTTGTTTTTTTTTTTTTTTATTCTTCTTTTCTCTCTTCTTTTATTTCTGTTTTTTTTTTTTTCTTTTCTGGGCCGGGGGGGGGGGGGCTCCTCTTTTTTCCTCTGGGCCGAAACTCCGAAAGGCCTGTTTCTTTTTCTATTTTTTTTCTCTGGGCCGGTTCTTTGGGCCAGGTCCCTTTTTTTTCGTTTTTTTTTTCTCGCGTCTTTCTTCTTCGCGCTCACTGTTCTTCGTGTTGGTGTGGAGGCAGCGCCGGCGAGGAGAGCGAGCAGGCTACGCAGCGACTGCAGACGGGTGGGCTAGAGGCTGCTGCACTGCAAGGTGGGCTGTTGCAGATTGGGTTGCTGCTGCAAGGGTGGGCTGGGATACAGGCTGATGCAGATCGGGTTACTGCTCGGAGGCAGGGCTGAGGCCGGTCTGGTGGGAGGCCGCACGCGAGCTGCTATGGTTGCTGGAATCTGCGCAAGTGAGGCAGCGTGGGGTTACGGGGATCTGCGCTGCTGTGCGTACGGGCGGCTGAAAGGTTGCTGTGACTGTGCTTCAGGCTGCATATCAGTTACTTCCGGTGATGTGGGTGCGGCTGGGCTTGCGAGGGCGTTGCAGGCAGGTGCTTAGCCCGTGTGGGCTGGCAGGGTGAGGCATGTGCTCGAGGCTGCTGCAAGGCGGGGAGGACGAAGTGGAGGCCGGTCTGCTGCTGTGGGGTTGACGAAGGCCGAAGGCCGATCAGGATTTTTTTTTTTTCGGTTGTTGGTGGCGGCAGGAATAGAAGAAAATATTTGTTTCTTCTAGGGTTTTTTTTCTTTTCGATAGAAGGAAAACTATAAAATTAGGATTTTTTTTCTTGGCTATTGGCTCTGAGCGTGCTGATAACGTGTTAAAGTAAAATGATAATTGGAATGGTCTACTCATTTCATTTCATAGTCCCTTTATATAGGGATAGAGTTACAACGGAAATATTAATTACATTAAATACATTGAATGCTGATTGATCTATAATTGTGCTGATTGATGGTAATCACTGATTCCTTGATTCCCTCTCCGTCAGTTGCTTTGACAAAGGCACACAATATGTTTTTCCTTTAACATCGGTTCATTATTTGTCCACCGAAAATATTAGAAAAATAGTAAATTACATAATTATGATATTAATTATCCATAAATCTCCATTATTATCATTAATTTACATCAAATATATTTTAATTTTTTTAAAAAAATAAAAAGATTCAATGAATAGTTAGTCGATGAACAGTCTTGACCGGTCAAGAAAAAAACGGGTGGAAACCCATGTCCAGTGCCAGTGAACAGTTACTTGACTGGTCGATGCCTTAACTTTTCAACCTTGACATTTCTTGAATACGGGTGAACTTGCTCTTAATGAATGAACTGTTTGACCAAAAAAAAAAAAAAAACCTAGCAACCTCAATAGCATGAGGGCCTATGCGGCTCCGAGATTAAAAAAAAAAAATTAACTACTAGTGCTGCATGCAAGTTCATCAGGTACATCTTCCTGCAAAGATTTGGGATGAATAGCCAAAGACTGCACTTATATTGTATATAAAGATATGGAATGCACAGTATTTCTGACAAAATTCATTTGGAACTTGCCTTGCATTTGAGATTTGTTACAATTTGTGGTTTTCAAATCAATGTCTACTGCCCAATTAAAGTAGGACTCTGAACCAGTGTTTACTGCACTGTTTTGTTAAGACTTCAACATTAAGGTATAATATGTAGATGACAAGTTCATATACATGCAGAGTAAAATGTAGATAAGCATCCAGAACTGTTCGATTTGACTGTAAAACATGTCCCTCTTGAGCTCCTTATTACTATCTCTCCATGAATAAATGATAGTTCCAACCTATTAAATCTGCATGATTGTTATGTCCATTCAGATCACATAAGCATTTTATGATCAAAAGTAAGAATGTAATCCTATAATATTACTTGCTAATTAACCTAGTGATAGGATAGGTGGTCTGTGATTTGAAATCTAGTAGTGGCACAAAGCAACTAGGTGTTTGTGTGTTTGTTGCCGTCTTCGGTACCATAAGGAACATAAAAAACGCTTATGATCGGAGGAACTTGAACGATTATAATTTCCATTGTAGGCATAACAAACAAGTATAAAATGTAATCCACGATAAAAAGAGATGGGGATGATAAAAAACAAAAAAACCATAGTTTCATTGAATGCAATACAATGAAAGAACTGAATGAGCTTAAAGAGATGACATAAAATTGAACATACAATTTTAGGAAACACCTGGGTGAAAACAAAAAACAACTGGACTCTATTTTATCATTCTTACTGATCACCAATGATATTATTACAAAAATAGAAGAGGAGAAACCGTACCTGAATAACTGTAGCATATATTGTCGCCTCAACCATTCAATCCTTGGCAACTGAGGATAAACCACAGCACCACATCAATCTTCCTAGACCCAGGGGGAGAAACACAAGATGCAGTAGAACACCACGCCATTGAATCAAAGCTTTCAATTGTGAGATGCTATGGAAGAGAGAAGCGGGGTAGAATTGGTAATCTCGGATTCCTTTTTTTGTTAAAAGTTCCCACATTAAGGTGTAAAGGAACGAGAGGTGTTCATATATGTTCGGCAAACAGTTACGGTTGCTCTTCGGGGCAGCAGGGACACGCTATGCACCATGACTTGGACTCCTGACGTATGCTATGTACTTGAACTGTTAGACCAATTAAAACTGAGCTCGAGCAAATTGTGGTTTTATAAAGTGTGTTCTAAGAGAAATTTTTAGTTGGGGGTTTTCTCATCACGTGGCTTTAGGGGCCAATCAATCAAAAGAAAGAAAATTTTCTCTCTTTTCTGAAACTACCCTGCTCCCTAAAGTGCAATACCCAAAACACCCCCCTCCTGTTGGGTAGTGATTGGTCCGCGCCACCATGTGGCTTTAGGGTTGCCCCACTCAAGATTCTCTCCCATAAATCCCCGAGTGACCACCTAGATGCTACGTGATGGGCTAATGGCAACCCCATTTCAATTTATTTAGGAAGCGCCTAGGAGGGCTGGGTTTTAAATTTTTCTTTATTTTTATTTTTTATCAAATACTTAAAAATAATTATATATTTATTTTTTTCTATGTAACTACTAAGTATAATTTTTATTCTAATTGCACTTATATATTTATTTAGTAAGAATAAACTAAAATATACATTGACCTAGGCACCGCCTAGACCCCACCTAAGCACATAGCCGCTAGGCCCCTCCTCACCACCTACCTACAACCTAGCGATTTTTAACACATTAGTTATAAAACACCATTTGTTTTTTTTTTTCAACGGAGGCTCAAAAATATTTTACAGTTAGATTTCCTAAATCGTGTATTGAGATGATAGTGTGCTTTTTGTCCATGTATTAAGTCACTTCATGAACCGAATACGAAAGCCAAACTTTAAAAGTTGCACTTGGAGTCCTACATTATTTAATAGGAACCTCATGGCAAGGAATCTTATTTTCAGTGAACAATTTCTCTTCAGTTAATCACATATTGTGATATTGACTCGGTTAGATGTCCAACAACAAAAACAGTTCATCAACGGTATTCCAATAAGTAAGACATAGTTGTAAGACCAATAACAAAGGCAAAATATTGATTCATGGCAAAAGTCACTTGTGAACCAGTTTGGCTACAAATTCATCTTACAAGATCTCAAACCTGGCTTAGTTGCGTTTGTAGACATACGCAAATTTAATGAAAATAAAATTCATTAAATAAATCGGTCAATCTTTGAAATTTTGACCAAAAAAACTTAGTTGGCTCATGTGTCTTGCAAACGGTACACATGACTTGTACGTCACCAAAATTATGTGACCTCCAAAGATGACACATGTCAAAGCACGAGTGGTCCACTGATGGAATGACGTGGAAGTGTCAATGTCACGCCCCGAATTTTGAATAAAGGAATTCAAATCCGAAACGCGAGAACAAACAATCAAAAGAAGACACTTACAAAAATTTTCAATTAAATTAAGTAACTAAACAAACTGAGCTCACAATGTCAATACCGACTCGTTCTTTAGAGTCACATATTACATTACATATAGTTTACAAATCAAACTGAATGACAATTCAATAAATAAACACACATACCACAACTCATTACCAAGCGGAAAACTTAAAACTAAGAGCACTCTTCCACCTCCACACCATCGAACGTACACCTCAACTTTGATAACGATTAATCGATATTCTAACCTGCACAAAAACCCCTACACCATAGAATAGTGCACCGGGATTGAACAAAACAAACCCGGTAAGCTTTTTAAGCCCGTATGAGTAAACTCAATTAAAGTGACTCACGTCACTCAAACTTATATGTCACGCCCCTGATTTTACACACATGAAAATCGATATATAATCCCATAATTATACATGCGTGAACGTTCAGTCATCAATAACAAATACCTGGAAACTTTTTTCCCTTTAAACTACACACATATTGATGCCCTTAACCTACTATATCAATATTGACCCGCTCCACAGAGTCATATATTACATAAGCTTACGAATTAAATTGTCAACAACAAGATAAAACGTAAATGCTTCTCAGAGTTTAACTACAACGGAAATCCTTATCACGGTAAAGTCACAAAAATGGCTTCCTACAGTAAAGCTGCAAAGGCGCTACCTCAGCTTCAGCCCCGATTATCCTAACCTGCAGGATTAACCCCTACACCGTTTGAATAGTGTACCGGGTTGTCACACAACAAACTCGGTAAGCTTTTGCAAGCCCGTATGAGTAACTCAAAACAGTTAACACAACTCACACCAGAAATAAGGAAAACAACTCACGTTTTGATTCCTTAAAACACGAAATAAAGGAGAATAACTCACACTTTAATTTCCTTTCAAATCGAAACATAGAAAACAACTCACACCTTAAATTCTATCAATATAACATAGAAAGCAACTCACACCTTGATTTCTATCAGTAAAACATAGAAAACAACTCACACCATGAATTCCATCAGTAAAACATAGAAAACAACTCACACATTGAATTCTATCAAATGTACCATAATCGTACCATAGAAAGCAACTCACACCTTGATTTCTATCAGTAAAACATAGAAAACAACTCACACCTTGAATTCTATCAAATGTACCATAATCGTACCATAGAAAGCAACTCACACCTTGATTTCTATCAAATCGTTAATAAGGAAAACAACTTGCACCTTGTCCCCTTAAAAACCGTTAATAAGGAAGCAATTCACACCCTGTTCCCTAAAAGCACGTAATGTCATGAGTTATCAATAACCAATTCCCGTTACCCCATGAATTACCTATATGGCAGACATATTAGAGCTCTAACTGAAAACGTAACCACTCGTCCGGCCAAAGATGTGATTACCTGATATTCTGCCCAAGGTCATAGACCTTCGATCCTCGGGCCGCACAGTCCCTTGGAGCAAAACATTAAAGGAGTCACATTGGACCCAAAATGTTACACAAATCGCAGCGCTTTCGATCCTCGGGCCGCACAGTCCCTTGGAGCAAAACATTAAAGGAGTCACATTGGACCCAAAATGTTACACAAATCGCAGCGCTTTTGAAAACAATCGAAATCAACATTTTCATAATCATTGTTTTCCGAAAATCCATAACACAAAACAATAAGGAGCATCATTTCATGTCTATTGTTTTCATACCCAAATCTCAACACTTCTCTCAAATCTCAATGCTTTTCAAAACAAATCGAAATCAATCATTTCCACAAATCATTTGTTTTTCAAAAGCGACAACCCAAAACAATAAAAAGCATCATTTCATGCATATTGTTTTCATAAATCCACAAACCACCAAAACATATATATATTTCACGTAAATATATATATATATATGTAGTCATCCGCTCAGGAATGCCTACTAATACCAACTATAGTTTGCAGTTACTAAATAACTCTCAAAACGATATGGTAATCCCGTTCGTGAATGAACTTCTTGAGATTACTCACCTCGAAACTCCCCATGCATCTTCAATACAGAACAAGGCAGCCAATCCACAAAATAGCCATCCAAGGAGTACTACGTCACGTACCTAAGGAATTACAGCTATGATTCAGTCAATGAAACACCAGGAATAACGTTCGAAATCCTAAATCGAACCAAAATTCCCAAAGTGACGCCAATTGAGGCGAAACCACATCCGAGACCACCCAATGTCTCCGGAATACTTCTACGATCGATGTGTCCAAACCACAAGTCAATCGGACTCTCGGATCCTCACGGATCGAATAAATTCACCGATATGAAACTGCAAAAATCATAACAATTCCATACGAACTCCAAAATTTGCATATTATATATCGAAACGCTCGTATCAACCAGTAGAACATATATAATACCAAAAACAGTTCCTTAAGTGGCCGGAACACCGCCGAAACGCCACCACAACCGGTGGCGCACCGCCGCCAGCCAAAAACTCATTATTTCACAAAACTCCCAACATAAAAAAGGTTCATCTAAGCATGCTTGTGAATTTTCATAACTAGCTAGAAGTCAGAAAACAAGCATAAGGGATTGAAAACTACCTCACAAGCCGTGAACAGTAATCCAATCTGAGTTGAACCAAGTTTTACGTGAATCGATCCAAACAACCATCAAGGATTGATCAAGGAGGCTGCTCTGAGCTCCCCAAGCTCAACTTGAAGCCCCGCCGACGTCGGAGATTGGAGAACCGATCGGGTCCGAAAACACTCAACTGCGACGCCTTCTACCGCCGCCACCACAGAGAATCGGTGCTAGAGGACACCACAGGGACTACCAGACGGAGGAGACGATCCTATCTAGAAAGTTTCGTCGCCGGAGACCGCCGTAATTCGCCCGAAAAGCCGGATCCGGGTCGGGTCAGCCAGATATTTTCAATTCTGAAGGTGCAGCCGAGAGAGAAGAGAGAGAAAAGAGATATTTCCGGAAATGGAAATATGGAATTATGAAAGAATTTCTGATTTTTCTCTATTTATACTAAAACGGAAACTTCTTCCATTAGCCATAACTTTCTCATATGAACTCCGATTCTCACGTTCCACATGTCCACGAACTCGTATCGACGCGCTCTACGACTTTGGTGAAGGAAGTTTTCTGAGAATCCCAACGAATAAAAACTCAACCTTTGCAACCCCCCTAAAACCATATTCTTCGAATAATTATTCGCCCGAAATACTTCCGCTCCATCCACGAGCCACGAAACCGTCCAATAACTATAAAATTAATTCTGGAAAAACCTCAGAAAATAATTACAAATTTCCGGGGTATCACATTATAATTTCTCAACTCGAGAGTAAATTAAAGCAATAATATTTAATTCCACAAAATACATGCTTTCACCCTCTTCGTCTAACAAAGTCAATATGCAATTATCACAACAAAAACGTCGAATTCATATCAATCAATAACAAGCTCAATAATTTCAACCCAACTAAAACCCACATGCTCTGTCTCTCAATTCAATTTATTTCTTTTCCCACAAACTCCAATTACACAATTAACTCCAAATATGTTAAACATTTCACGTCCCCACAATCTAACAGATCACCATTCCCTTGCCTTAACGGCACAACCACGAAATCATACTCATTGTGTCACAATAACAACCAACTGCCAACCTTAGGGCATCACAACTCAGTTCACCTCGCTCCAAATCCCACAACACCACTGTACTCAAAACAATCATTAAGTAAAATCGGTAATCCCTACATAGAATTAGTTCAGGAGATCACATTCAAACAATCAACAAAATCATAGTAATCCCTGCATAGAAACTTAGTTCAGGAGATCACATTAAAACAAACAAAAGAAATCATAGTAATCCCTGCATATAGTTTAGTTCAGGAGATTACATTAAAAAAACAAGTAAGTTAATAATAGAAATAAACTAAAAATCAATACCATTCAACTACTCATAACACCAAACACCACATCAATAACCTCAATCACTTAACAATAATCCATAACATTTTCATAACAATCACCACATCAATTATCACCACTTTGGTACTACTGTATAAATTATCACCACTTTGGTACTACAATATAAATTATCACCACTTTGGTCACCACTTTGGTACTACTATATAAATTATCACCACTTTGGTACTACAATATAAATTATCACCACTTTGGTCACCACTTTGGTACTACAATATAAATTATCACGACTTTGGTCACCACTTTGGTACTACTATATAAATTATCACCACTTTGGTACTACAATATAAATTATCACCACTTTGGTCACCACTTTGGTACTACTATATAAATTATCACCACTTTGGTGATCACATAGATCATTACACAGATCACCACATAGGTCAACAACTCACACTAGAGTCGATGATCACCCATCAACACCAAAGTAAAGTCGATAGTCGATGATCACCCATCAACTTCGACTAAAGTAGATGATCACCCATCAACTCCGAATAAATCACTAAATGATAAAATCATATTAATCCAACTCACAACATAATATTGTTTTCCAACTCAAACCATCACCAAAACCATATATTCCTCAACATCACCTTGCACAACTGATAGGCTATTTCTATACACCTAAATAGATGCACAAAAACGCCTATAACTTAACCCTACAAGAATGTCGAAAATAGTATAGGTAAGTAGGGATCGTTCCCGCAAGAGATTGTGGTCTAATCACTAATCTAAAGACTCAAAACAAAATAAACCTAAACTGTCCAGTTATAAAGATCTGACTGGCAGACGACTCTAAACTATTCTAAATGTCACGAAAATTTACAGACAGACTCTAGACATGATAAACTAACTACTGACAAAGTTTGATAATTTTTAAAGGTGTTTTGGTTGACGAACTAATTAAATAAAAACGAAACACTAAATGACTCCGAAAATAAAAAGACTTGATTCAAGGTTTTGAAAATCAAAGATAAAACAAGTTAGAGGAATTGCACCCACCACCAATCAATCAAGTAAACGAATCATGTTCAACCTAATTTCATTTATCTATGGATGAAGATGCTCAAGTTAACCCAACGCCTGAATCAACCTATTGTTCTTCCTTACTTGTATGCTAGGTGAGAGATGCTCTACACCTAACCTATTTTCTAAAATGCAACCTAGGTTGACGCAACTCTAGATTTAACACATAGAAATCATTAAGGTTAAGAAAAACGAGACATCACAAGGCATCATGAGTACGACGCGTCTCAATTAATCTAGGAACCTTATCACTCGCCTTATAGACGATTTACTACTCTAGAACTCTCAACGGAACCCTCGAAACAAGGCACAGGCAATGATCCTTCTTAGCAATAGAATCCTAAACATGCAATCTAAGTTGCGCACCAAAGAAAACATGCAAAGGAATCATCAATGTGAAGATAGAAATTAGATTCTCATCCAATAGATAAACAAAACTAATTGAAAGTCATAATAAGTTTACAATCATGATTTGGGGCTTCAACAACCCCTAACAAAAGAGTTAGTTTCTCATAGAAAGAAAAACAAAAACAAGCTAAAGAGAAAAATAAGAAGTTGCAGGAGAGGGGGGGGGGGGGGGGGTGGCGCGGCTGCAGATTGATCTCCTTTTATATGCTTAGAGGTTGCCTTCATCTTTCATGTTGTGTAGGAAATCCAAAACCTAAAAGAATTAGGGCTCATGTGCTTAGGTGGAGTTTTCCTATTGGCTCTTGAACTTGATGACTTATTCCAACCATTCACATCGCCCATTAAGTCAGAATATGATGCACAAACTAGTCCTCGGGCTTTTCGGTGTGATTTGGGCTTCAAAACATAAATTCCCGTCCAACCTCAGATTCACGCGCAGCCTGACCTTCTTGTACTAAATCGGCCATAACGTCTTCTAGAAAAATGGTATTGACAAGACGTAAAAAGATCTGGAAACTAGACATCCGAAGCTTTCCATCAATATAAAGATCATCCTCTGGATCATTGTGAGCTGGTCTCAGTGATCTGTCGAAGTTGACTGATCTGCACAGGCAGATTTGCCGATTTTGCCTTTCAATCCCTCTTTTACTTCTTTTCTCCTTCTTTGCTGAAAATACATATAAAACAAGTAAACAACGTAAATAACGAGAAAATACACTAACTAACAAAGAAAGTATAGAGGTTAACGTTATTAATATCGCATAATTATGCTCATATCAAATATCCCCATACTTAAGCTTTGCTAGTCCCTAGCAAACAACTAGACACTAGAACAAAAGACACGGACCTAACGTCTTCCAAATATCTCAGAGAAGTTATAATGCCCACAACTATGGTCAACAAGATTCAAGCAGTCATGAAATCAAACTCATAATTAGACTTAAGAGCTAATTTACTTTGATAACCATCATACTCAAATCTGATGCAAAGATAACCAAAACCAATGCAACAAAAGAAAACTCAACATCTTCATGTTTCAAACAAGCTTCAACTTAATTTCTCGCAAGGATGCTCTCAATTTCTTTTCTCTCATGATTTTCTGACTTGATGCCTAAGCATAAATATTCACTCAAGTTATATGTGAGAGGAATGATGTAATAAGGCAAACAAATAGCTCACATATGATAACAAGAAAGAAAAGCTTTTTCTGATATTTTTTTCATTATGATCCCATGATTGGAATGCCAAAACTCGGATGAAGGCCAGTGACACCATATGCTCACCCCTCTGCACAAGTCTCCACAAATCGAATGCACAACTTCAAAGATCAGAAGGTCTTTATTCAAGGTTGTAATGGGGCCAAGGGTTGAGGTTTAATGAAAGAAAGGATAGGAAATAACAAAGATTCTAAAAACCTAGTGGAGCGAGTAATGAAGTAAGAGATGAAAAGTCTTTAAAGTTCTCAAGGTATAACATCTACAACATTTGTGAAGTAGGACAAAGGCCAAATTCTTCATGTTGGGCCATCACTTCTAATCAATCTCCTTTTTCACACAGAGAATCAGATCCAAACTTTGTATTATTTTTTTCTTTCAATGCCGAATAATTCTTTTTTTTCCTTTTTTTTTTTTCACGGCAATAAATATTTTTTCTTTGGATCATGAATCTGATTTCCCCACACTTGTTTTGTACAACAATCACCTTGAACAGAAATATCTCATGAATATAGCTCCACTAAATCTTAAGAATAAGGGTAAAGGAAAAACTACACTAGGCTCAAGGTTTAAGGATTATGTGGGTGATGAAAGAAAAGGCTAAATGTAGGCTCAAAGGGGTTAACTAGGGGGTTGCACATCTTGTGTGCATAAAGGGACACCGGTTAGTTTGGCTTTGGTGGTAATTAATCCTAGTGCCTTCATCCCTTCCCATCATGCAATTCAACCATACGCTTCAAGAGGCTTTGGGGCAAGTTCTAGCATTTGTCCTTATATAAATATGCATGTCGAATCCGAGTCTCAACCAAGGTGAATAAAAGATGAGATCAAGCAAAATCCTCGTCAAGAAAATAAGATGATCTATACTAAGCACTCAGAAAAGAAATAGCACATATAAAGGCTCAATAACTCACAAGGGACTAAATCAAGTTTAACTTGTTCTAGCCTGCTTCCATCAAGTTTTAGTCATCACATAAGCCCTAACCATCTATTGCACCATAAATCAAGCATAATAATCATAAAAGTCTATTAGCAATTACTTAAGATTATGAATTCAAAATCATGCTTGCAATCATCTTGTAACCATATAATTCAAATCGATAGTTCATGCTCATCATAGTGTTGGAAGACTCCTAAAGACTCAACAAAAACAAAAACAAAAACAAAACCTATAATATTTTTTTCTTGGTTGATTTTTTAGTTTTTTTTTTTTTTTTTCTGACGACCGGTCGGCAGATTTCGCCGACTGGTCGGTGAGCTTCTGACCTTGAAATAGACAAACAACGACCGGTCGGCGGGCTTCTTCGACTGGTCGGTGGATTTCGAAAAAAAATGTGAAATTAAAGCCAAAACTCCTAAAACAAAGACTCTAAGCAAAACAACAAATTGTTTAACCTTCCCCCCACACTTGATCTAAACATTGTCCTCAATGTTTGACTATAAAGCACAACAATGAACAGATCAAGCATAAAAAAAAAGATCAAACACAACCAAAAACACACAATGGAGCAAATAAAATCAGAGAACATAAATAAAAGAGAAGAGATAGAGAGATCAAATCTGTGTGGCGAGCAATCCTTGCTGCTTCCAACTCCTCCATCATTGGGTTTGCCTCCCAAGTAGCACTTGGTTTAACGTCCTCAGCCTGACACACCTACTCTCCATCAAGAGTAATCAGGAGGTTTTGGTCTTGGATCCCTCAAATGCTTAATCCTTTTAAGTGAAGTTTCATGATCTCTTGATAACAACTTGGGTAGCTTGGGAGTAATGGAAACATGGGATTGGATGATCCTCTTTTTCTTTCTCTTCGTCCATTGTCTCCATCTCCTATGAGATCCACCAAGCATGGATAGAAGGATCTCCTTATCAGATGTCAAATTCTCGCAAATGACCATCTCCACATGATCGACAAAATCAATGATTTCTTGGATGGAAGAAACATTTGTAGAGCTCGAATATGGCAAGGGAAAATCAGGTGGTGCACAGTGTGCTAGAGATAGAGGCCCGATGATATGTGATTTGATGGTCTCCTCTTCTAAGAAATCACCCATATCATCATTGAAACACTCTTGATCTTCATGAGGTATTGTGAATGCTTCCAGCACATTGAGCTCATTGTCATAAAGCTCCTCCTTACTTTCTTCATTATAAAAGCCCTCATCATCAAAGGGATCTTCCTCCTCCAACCCTTCAAGCTCAGTTGTGTAGTGGACGGTGTAGTCTTCATCCTCATCTAAGAATGAGTCATGTGATGTATCATGAGATTGAAGCAACACAGCGGCTGTAGGGGGCTCCCGTAGAGTTGTCATAGGTGTAAGAGAGTTCTCTTGAGGTAATGCGCTCTCCCAAATCTCATTAACTGTCGGCCAATCATCCTCCTCAATCGTGGAAAGCTCTTGATTTGATTCTGGCTCTCTTGACTCTTGATTCAAGCAATCCAAAATTATCTCCACATATTGCCCAATCTTCTCAACAGATTCTTCAATATTTTGTGTATAAGATTTCATGCTCTGTATGCAAGAAGAAGCAGTATTAGTCATAGAAGCAACCAAATCTTCAAGAGAGTTACCTTCAGGTGTTGGCGACTGATGATCATGGTATGAAGACGAAGAAGCATCAAACGCATTGAAGGATTCTTGTTGGGAGTTTAGTTAGCCATTCCACGCAAAGTAGGGATGATTATCCCATGCCGGATTGTACGCAGGCACATATTGATCATTCCAGTGCCGTTGGTTTCCTTGATATCCTTCAAACATGTTATTTTGATCGAAGTAAGCTTGATATTGCATGTTTGGACATGTCTCCGTTGAATGACCAACCAAGGAGCATATGGAACACATCTCGTATGAAAGATGCCACATTGCAAAACAAAAATAAAAAGAAAAGAAAGTTAGAATAGATACAGATCAAGAACAGAAAGAAACAAAAAAATAGGCTAGCAATTAGAAACAACAATCCCCGGCAACGGCGCCAAAAATTGATAGGCTATTTCTATACACCTAAATAGATGCACAAAAACGCCTATAACTTAACCCTACAAGAATGTCGAAAAAAGTATAGGTAAGTAGGGATCGTTCCCGCAAGAGATTGTGGTCTAATCACTAATCTAAAGACTCAAAACAAAATAAACCTAAACTGTCCAGTTATAAAGATCTGACTGGCAGACGACTCTAAACTATTCTAAATGTCACGAAAATTTACAGACAGACTCTAGACATGATAAACTAACTACTGACAAAGTTTGATAATTTTTAAAGGTGTTTTAGTTGACGAACTAGTTAAATAAAAACGAAACACTAAATGACTCCGAAAATAAAAAGACTTGATTCAAGGTTTTGAAAATCAAAGATAAAACAAGTTAGAGGAATTGCACCCACCACCAATCAATCAAGTAAACAAATCATGTTCAACCTAATTTCATTTATCTATGGATGAAGATGCTCAAGTTAACCCAACGCCTGAATCAACCTATTGTTCTTCCTTACTTGTATGCTAGGTGAGAGATGCTCTACACCTAACCTATTTTCTAAAATGCAACCTAGGTTGACGCAACTCTAGATTTAACACATAGAAATCATTAAGATTAAGAAAAACGAGACATCATGAGTACGACGCGTCTCAATTAATCTAGGAACCTTATCACTCGCCTTATAGACGATTTACTACTCTAGAACTCTCAACGGAACCCTCGAAACAAGGCACAGGCAATGATCATTCTTAGCAATAGAATCCTAAACATGCAATCTAAGTTGCGCACCAAAGAAAACATGCAAAGGAATCATCAATGTGAAGATAGAAATTAGATTCTCATCCAATAGATAAACAAAACTAATTGAAAGTCATAATAAGTTTACAATCATGATTTGGGGCTTCAACAACCCCTAACAAAGTTAGTTTCTCATAGAAAGAAAAACAAAAACAAGCTAAAGAGAAAAATAAGAAGTTGCAGGAGAGGGGGGGGGGGGGGGGGGGGGGCGCGGCTGCAGATTGATCTCCTTTTATATGCTTAGAGGTTGCCTTCATCTTTCATGTTGTGTAGGAAATCCAAAACCTAAAAGAATTAGGGCTCATGTGCTTAGGTGGAGTTTTCCTATTGGCTCTTGAACTTGATGACTTATTCCAACCATTCACATCGCCCATTAAGTCAGAATATGATGCACAAAACTCGTCCTCGGGCTTTTCGTGTGTGATTTGGGCTTCAAACATAAATTCCCGTCCAACCTCAGATTCACGCGCAGCCTGACCTTCTTGTACTCAATCGGCCATAACTTCTTCTAGAAAAATGGATTGACAAGTCGTCTGGAAACTAGACATCCGAAGCTTTCCATCAATATAAAGATCATCGTCTGGATCATTGTGAGCTGGTCTCAGTGATCTGTCGAAGTTGACTGATCTGCACAGGCAGATTTGCCGATTTTGCCTTTCAATCCCTCTTTTACTTCTTTTCTCCTTCTTTGCTGGAAATACCTATAAAACAAGTAAACAACGTAAATAACGAGAAAATACACTAACTAACAAAGAAAGTATAGAGGTTAATGTTATTAATATCGCATAATTATGCTCCTATCAACAACAATAGTAAGCTACACACTCAATTTCACCAAGATATATATATTTCACGTAAATATATATATACGTAGTCATCCAATCAGGGATGCCACTAATACCAACTATAGTTTTATAAATTATACTTCTCAAAAATCATTTTATATCAAAACATTGTTTTAACTTACCCATGAACCGTTGTCAATCAAGTTCATATATTTTAAAACAAATAATTTGTTCTAAAAATGATTGAACAATTAAACAAGTACGTACTTCCGAGTAATAAATAAATCCGTTTGTAAATGAACCACGTGAGATTTACTCACCTCCAAATCCGGTTGCGTCTTCACAAAAACCAAGACAAGCACAAAATCATCCATACTCTGCTCACACAATTCCGTCAATCACCTAATCACATCAAGGTCACACTCAATACAACACAAATCACACAATTCACAAAACACAGTTATACGACGATCCAATAGTCAGATCCTCATCCGAGACCATCCAATGTCTTCAGAACACTTCTACGATCAATAAATCAAAACTACAACTCAATCGAACGGCCGAATCCTCACGGATTGATAACCGAAACTATCGAAAGCCCTAAAACGCTAAAATTCATAACTTGCTCATACGATTTCCAAAAATTACAAACTATATATTGAAATGCTCGTATTGATGAGTAGATCGAACTGAGGAGCAGAAACTGTCCCAGAGGTGGCCGGAAGCCGCCGGAAACCACCACCACAGTGGCGGCACCGCCACCAAACCAAAGTCAAAATTTGACAAAACTTCCAACATGAAAGTTCTTCATCTTTACTCCAATTGAAACTTTCATAATTACAACATAATCAGATTATGAGCCAAAAAGTAGAATTTTACCTCGCAAGCCGAAGGATTCGAAAAACCCTAGTTTCAAAAACTCCAAAATTCGATCACCACAGATCAAATCGCTACAAGTCTTCTTGGGTGTAGCTTCTACTTCCTCTGGGCTAGAAAAGCCCTCAAAGAACTCGAGCTATAGTGGCCGGAGCTGGGAGAACCAAGGCCGACGATTTGAGGCTATTTACAGCTCCACCGGGCAACTTCTCAACCTTGTAGCGTCGTTTACGGTGCTTCCCACGACCAATCACCACCACAGACGTGTAGAGGGGACTGAGGAGAGCAGGATTCCCTTTGGAATCGAAGAAAAAGGTGGCCGGAGGAGGAAGAACGACGCCGGCGAAGGTGAGGGGGCGACTCGGTCTCGGGGAGAGAGAAAGAGAGGCCGAGTTTCCAGAAATGGAAATCTGGCTATTTTTGGTAATCTTCCAAAATTAGCTAGGGTTTTATCCTCTTATACCCAAAATGGAAATTTTTGCAAACGCGATAACTTCTTCATACGATCTCCTATTCTCTCGTTCCGCATGTCCACGAACTCGTATCGACGCGCTCTACAACTTTCGTGAAGGAATTTTTCAGAGAAACCCAACGAATAAAAAGTCATCCCTTTGACCCCTCGAAAATAAAATGTTTCGAGTAATTATTCGTCCGAAACACTTCCGCTCCACCCTCGAACCACGAAATCGTACAAACGAACACTTTATTAATTCCAAGAAACATTTAGGAATTAATAACGAATTTCCGGGGTATCACAGTCAATGTTTCCGGGGTTCTTCATCAAGTTCGTAGAGAATCAACAAGCACCAAACACACGTGTCGGTTCATCCTTTACCAAAGCAGAAGAACGCTCACCATGTGACACCACTCGTGGCCTAAATCCGATCAAGATCAGGCCTCTACGGTCCTTGGTCAACCAATCTTCCCCAAATCGTCAACATAACAAGAAGTTCACACTATAACCGTTCTATTCAAGATCAAATGACCGCCACTCTTAGATCAAACCAATGTCGGAGATCAAATAAGAGGAATTCTTGTGGAAGAGTAACTACAGAGATTGTAACCCTCAAATTCGTTAATTAAGTGTCCTTCTTTCATTCGTGACAGGATTTTCGTGATTACAGCGTTCTCATAGCCAATCAACTCTATACATTGCAACAAATCGTGTCTTCCATGTGGTATGATAATACATAAAGCCTTGAAAGATTGAAACAGCCTACACACCTTGTTGCAACATGTTGAAGAGCAGGTTTGCACCAGTCTTGCTTGTTAAGGCCAGTTATCATTTTTAGGGGTCGTCTTTGGTACCTTGATGTATGCCATACCCTTATTTTTTTATTTTTAATAAATTAATGTAGTAGAAACCTACTAAACCGGTTAGCAGGTTATCCACTTAAATGTTGACATGTGTCATTTTAAAAAATAAAATTTACTATATTAACAACACATTCTATCTTGATATGTAATACTATTCAGAAACATGTAACATATATTGTCAAAATAATAAATTACACCTAGTAAAACTAAAATTACGACTTATGACCACACTTATTGTGGTTATTGTAATTGAGTGGTCAAAGATGTAAATATCATAATTGAACAACTTTTATCAAATTGGGAACATTAATTATCAAATGGAGAACCTTTTTACAATATAAAGTACTTACATATCTTTTGGTCTAATATTAAATTTACCATGTTCACAATACAATTGTTGTCAGAATTGTAAAATGGTTGATTATCTAGTAAAATGGTGCAATTTTTGAAGTAATTACTACAAATAGAACAAAAGTGAGCACTTTTGCATCAATTTTTTTGGGTCATGGTAAAAATGTGTAGTCATTGTAGTAATCATTTCATTAATGATAAAAACATAAAGATTTACCATTGTGACAACAAATTTGTTATCACACTTGTTAAATTATCCATAAACTAGTACATTAGTTTAGGTGGAGTAATTACTACAAATAGAACAAAAATTACCGCTTTTACATCAATTGACATGGATTATGGTAAAATGCATGGTCATTGAAGTAATAATTCCATTAATGATAAAAACATGAAGATTTACCACTCTAACAATAAATTTGTTGTCACACTTGTTAAATTGTCCATAAACTAGTACATAGGTTGTAGGTAGAGTAATTACTACAATTAGAACAAAAAGTATCGTTTTTATATCAATTGTTGTAGTTTGTGGTAAATTACGTGGACTGAAAGTAATTATAACTTCAACGACAGAAATTACACAATATATTACTTTAATTACGCAAGGGAGAACTTCATTACACCAATTAGGACATACATGGTTTTAGTCAAAATATAATGGTTTACCTATATGATAACACATTGTGGTAACATTTGTAATTTAGTTCAAAAGCAGCAATAACAAGTTGTACGTGAAATAGTTACTACATATATAACAAAGATTATCTATTTTTACATTAATGGTTGTGGTTGTCGTAAAATACATGTAAAAATAATTATATTTGGTTAAGAAAACTACGTATGATATAATTAATTAGTAATAAAGACTATTTAACTAATACTAATTTCGTATGCCTAGGTTAAAAGGTTTTTATTTTTTTTTTGAAAGGAAAAGGTTTTTGTTTTTAATAAGGAAAAAAATGTAATTGTCAATTGTGTAATTGTCAACTGATAATCTAGTATTAATCAAACATTAATTGGCTAATGATAAAATTAATTTTTGAATCAAACCCAAATCGGGTGCAAATATATTCATTACAAGCCAGAATAGGCCGTTACATATCATTCCGCTGTCATCTATAGACAGACAAGAAGCTAGTGGTAGTACCCACAAGTGGTACATACATATAGTCCTACTCATTGTACATTTAAATACGTAGAAATAGCGGATATCCTCCTTCGGTACTACTCCAGAGAAGCTAAAGAGACATAGGGTGCACAAAAGTGTGTAGGTTCCTAAAACAAAGGAAATTATTGTAATTAGACAAACGAACTAATTAACATAGGGATGGGCCTAGGGAAAAACCATAGCCCAACTTATTTAGTTCAAGGCAGATCCAAAAAGGAGCCCTTGCAAAAAGCCCAGCAGGTCTGATCAGGTCCAGGCCCAAACCATCATCTCCACACGCGCCTAACCATCGAACAGATCCCAGCGCTGCGCCTGCTCCGCCGACCATGCCGAACCTGCTCCGCCATGATCCCGCCGCTACGAACCAATCTCCACAGCCCAAATCACCCGGAACCACACCGCCACACCCAGCATCACCACGACACACCCCGATCCAACACCTGCAATCCACGCCGCGGCAGAAAGGTAACCCATCCAGAAAAGGTCGTCAATCCAGCAGCAAATCGAGCCCCGAGTCCGCCCATGAAGCCACCGCATATAGAGATTTCATGCCAAGTATGCAACCCAATCTAACCTGCAAACACCTCAAACAAGACCCCTCAATAGAAGCTCCCCAAAACGTTAGCTTGCATCCCCGTCCGGCAGCAGACCGAGCGGCGTCGACGAGGCCAAAGGCCACCCAAGATGCCGGGGTAGCCACCGGACGAGAACGATCTTGTGGTCTAAGACTGCCGCCGCCCTAGGGTTTTGCTCTCTTGCTCAGAGAGTTTTCTCATAGGTCGCTAATGATAAAATTAATTAGTAATAAATACTATTTAAATAATTGTAATTTGGTGAGCCTAATTTAGAAGTTTTTTTTTTTTTTTTTGAAAAAGGAAAAAACGTAATTGTCAATTGGTAATCAATTGGCTAAGGGCTAAATAAGTTACCAAATTAACTTTATATATTTTGGACCATTGGATATATTACTAATCTAATGGTCTAAAATATTTAACAAAATAAATGTATGGCAAACACCGAGTTACCTAAGAAAATTCCATCGTGTTTATTTTTTGTTAACAAATTGGAGTTCAGAATACACACTATCCAACTTGAGCGAAAGTATTGAGTGAGACATAAAAAGAGACAACAAATCATGTAGAGTGATTTCCATATTTCCTTCTTAATTTACTATAATTGTTTTCTTGGAGAACAATTGAATGCTCTTACGATTATAAGTTCTCATATTGCAAGGCATATTCAGTTCATTGACAGTGAAACTGAGAAGCTGGGCTCATGCTCCACATGAGCACGACCTATATATACGAATGCATGCAGACCGTGTATAACGGCATCTGAAGTAGCAGAATACGAATGATTGTGGAAAAGCTTGCCATGAATGATCATGGTTATTGTGAGAATAAGCTGAAGAACATGGTTGTCGCTGGAAGTTCCAAGGAAATTAAAGGAAGCTAGGACAAGATGGTTCGAGCAGGATTGTTTATTATCTCAAACTAGGACTAGCATGGAGTTCTATAAATGGTGTGATTGCATTGTTACTGTGATCCTTAATTCCATGGTCTTGGGGCCAAATAAGGTGCTTTCTGTAAGGGCATTACATTCTTCTCCACTCAAAAAAAGTGAAAAAAATAACAAAGGTATGTTGCCAAACAAGAAATCAAAACTATTAGTACACATAATTCCATCTAATTAAATTTCTGTCATTCATTGTCTAGAGTAAAATAACATGGAGAAGCAATGTTTGACGAAAGAAGTTACATACAGATTGAATTATATTACACCATAAGTTTTGCAAGCTAATTTTTCCAGGACCCCAATCTTGATTAAGTCGATTTAGGTTCCGCCATCCTTGGAAACACTACCCGAAGATCTAAAGCAACAAATTCAAGATGTGTGCATGAAAATGAGAACAAAGTTGGGCAAGGCATGCATCAAAAGAGTAGCTAGCATTGGGCCATTGGCCATCAAAACAATTACTGGACCGAGATCTGCCAGCTCTGACATCACAAAATCATGAATTGCGTCTTTATAATAGCCTGAAATCTTTGCTCAAGGCTACAGGATTGGGCGAAGACTTCACCTCCTAGAGAAATTGTGCTAGCTGTGACTGTAGCTCCGCTGCTATCTGATGTGATTGCATACGTACGCTGAACAAACTGAGAAGTCCATACAAGAACAAGCCTCCGTTCACGTGTATACTTGAAGTAAAAACGGAGCAAAATCATACAATGATACAAAGTTGCTCAAAACTGGAGCTTGCAAGTCCTGTAACAAATGGACCGCATCATGCTATCATCATTATTCAACCACCATTGTAAGAAATTAAACAACTGGTTGACGAATATATGTGTGTTGAAGATTATACACGAAATGGTAAAGAAAATGGTTGAGATTAATTAGAACAAGTCATGTGGTTCATTCCCATCCCGGTACAGGGGACAAAACAAAACATGTTTCTATGCTCCGGCCGGTAATTACAAACTTACAAGGTCATGATTAAGAAGACCTATATATTAAGTTGGGTGACCATGATTGCAAAAAGGCGAGGATATCTAAAATGTTTTGTTAAGTTCGAAAGGATGGATACAAGTTTGTAAGTTTAGCTTCCCTATAAGCTGATAGTTCTTCAGGGTTGATCATTGTTAAACTATTTTGTATTAGTATGGGGAACCGGACATTGGGTTATGGTTGTAGTTTGGGAAATCTTCCATATGCTCCAATGCTCCATCATGGTGAGCTGTTAACCCGATTTTAAGAGCAAACCATCAAAACAATGAGGCAGATCGGGTAGGGTTTGGGCCAGGCCCGACTTTGGTCTTGTGGGCAATTGTGTGACCTAGATGTTAGATCAAATATGGACTTAACACATATCATCACAAAGTAATTGATGATTAGATAAATGTCAAACCTAGTTTAACATGGATACAAACTGTAAATCAATACTTGTAACTTAATGGAAGAGTGTATCTATTCATTAAGGTAAGTAATCCTATTGCTTAGTCTACAAGAAAGGTTACAAGATTGTGATACATTAGGAATCTAACAATGAAACCTAAACCGACAAGGAATGCTTTAATGGGAAGCTTATTGAGGTTTAAGTCTCATATATATACAGATGAATTGGTCCCTGATTACTGCCACGTTTTGCATATTGTTCTGTCTATTGAGAAGCAAATTGGTAAGTAACAGAATACCATATTCAGTGATCAAGTTTAGCAGCTGCATAAGATGGAATCCATGTCAGTGATTGCTGAAGGTAAGCCTTGATCCCTTTTATGATGGTGTGCATATGTTGTGAGCATGTATATGGTTTTTACAATTGGTATCAGAGCATAGGCTCACAAATATCAAAATTATTTTAGGGTTTTGCAAAACAAACACACAAAAAAAAGAGAGAGGGTTTTTGCTTTACGGGTCAAGTAACTGACTAAGTAACTGATCAGGTACCTGACCAAGTAAGTAACTGACCAGGTAACTGACCAAGTAACTGGTTAGGTACCTGATCAAGGCAAGTTACTTAAGTCGATTGCTGCATCTGGTTAATTATCAAATTAACGCTTCCGCTGAGATTTTTTGCAGCCAATTGGGGAAAAAGCAAAAACATGTTTTTCTGTGAAAATTGTTTTCGATTCATAGCATGATAATTAAGTTTTTGATTGTGCTCAAGAACCCTAGTTGCATTCCCAGCGTGCGTTAGGCTAGAGTAGATGGTGACCGGATGAAATTTACAATTTCTTGATTGTTCTGTGGTTTCTTGGAATCGAAACAATTTTGATTATGCTTGAATATGCATGATGAATTGATTGATGATATGGTATTGTATCTTTGATGGTGTAAAATTGCATGAAGAACAAAAATCTCCCAGAAATTGTTTACACATTATTAAAGTTGACAGATACAAGAACTTAATTTTCTTACAAGGATGAATCTGGGTAGAATATAAAGTTAAAAGCTCATGAGTTTTGTGGTTTTCTGTTGGCATAAGTGATTATGATGCACAAAGCATTCTTCATTGATGTTGGCAGAAAACACTGATCAGGTAACTGACCAAGTAACTGGTCAGGTAACTGACCAAGTAACTGGTCAGGTAACTGACCAAGTAACTGGTCAGGTAACTGACCAAGTAACTGGTCAGGTAACTAATCAAGTACCTGATCGAGTAACAAAATTGAAATTGTGTTTTGTGTTTTAAAACTATGCTTCAATTTTATCTTCCAAAGAAGTGGTCAAGTATGGTTTTAGAATACAAAATAGCAGTATGCATGCTTGATGAAAATAAATACGGATACTTAGAAATTTTTCTTCTATCTAAAGATGTGGATAAATTTCTTTGGATAACTTATTTTCATTGAACATGGTATATTGATAAAGAACTTCAGGATGTTATGCTTCTGCTCAAAAGTATTGCTTAACATTGTTTTTGTTATGGACTGACATGAATGCATGTATGGATTGTTTAGGTTTTCTGTATGTTTTTTTTGTTTTGGTTGCTTAAAGCTTAATAAAACACAGAAAACTTAAAGTTATTCTCTTTACAAATTGAGAACTCACATGAATTTTTATTTTGCTCCTTAGGTAACTCTTACATGAACTTGAACAGTGTCTTGATGTTAACTGGAACCAACTATAGAGCTTGGCTAGACTCTGTGGAAAATTATATGGGCATGCATGAGAACATAGACTATTGTTTACTGAGGATAAGCCTGAAGAGTTGAATGAAAAAAGCACCAAGAAAGATACTGACCTTTACAAGAAGTGGCATAGATCCAATAGAATAGCCAAGAACCTCATTCGTACATCTATGTCTAAGACTGTCAGAGGAAGTATAGAATAGCCTGAGCTAGCATCAGATTTTTTGGAACTCATAGGTGCTAAGTTTAAAGAAAGTGAAAAAACAGAAGCAGCTAGGCTAACCAAGGAGTTTCATGATTTGAAGTACATGGGTTCAGGGGGAGTTAGAGAGCATATTATGAAGATGATCAATATAAATGGCAGACTGAGGGAGCTCTTGATCGGGGTTAGGGATGAGCTGGTAGTGCATTATGCACTACATTCCTTGCCTAACAGTTTTAGTCATCTTAGGACCAGTTACAACTCTCAAAAGGGAAACTAGACTTTAGATGAACTCATATCCATCTGTGTGGATGAAGAAGCTAGGATCAAGGAAGAAAAGGAACCTGCTACAGCCATAAACCTCATAGAGAAGCCTAAAAGGAAAAAGCCCCAGAACAAGCTCAAGCCTACCAAAGTCATAACTAAGAGTTCAACAGCTGCAGTGGCCAAGGAAAACAGGCCATTTAGGTTCAATTGCTACTTTTGCAAAAGAGTAGGACACATGAAAAAGGACTACACTGGCTATAAAAATTGGTTAGCTAAAAAGGGTAAGATTTTTTCTAATACAGTTTTTTCCTTAGAAATTAATCTTATAAATGTTGAACCACAGTCTTGGCAGATAGATTCAGGCTCACCTATTCATATTACTAATTCCTTGCAAGAATTCATAAGGAGGAGAATCCCAAAAAGTGATGAAGTGAACCTGTGTGTAGGCAATGGCAGGAGAGTAGCAGTCAAGGCTATTGGAACCTTAAAACTCGATTTAGGATTAGGAAAATTATTAGTTCTGGACAATGTTTTTTATGTACCTTCCATGGGAAGGAATTTGGTTTCAGTTTCTCTTTTAGTAAAATCTGGTTGTAGACTTGTTATGGATAGTAATGGAATTCTTATTTCTAAAAATTCTGTTCAAATTGGTTCTGGTGTTCTTATGAATGATTATTTACAGTTAAATTGTTCAATGGCTCAACAAATATTTTTACTTGTTGAAAATAACACAAACAGTACTAGCACTTTAACAGGTGTTAAAATAACCAAACTAAATGAAAAGTCTACATTTTTATGGCATAGAAGACTCGACCATGTTTCAAAAGAGAGACTGAAAATTTTGGTGAAAAACAACATCCTAAATTAACTTGATTTTTCTGATCTAACAGACTGTGTTGAATGCTTTAAGGGAAAAATAACTAATACTAGAAAGAAGACTGCATATAGAAGCCAAAATTTATTAGAACTCATACAGACTGATATATGTGGACCATTTAGGCATCAAACTATCTGTGGGAATGTGTATTTTATCACATTCATTGATGACTTTTCTAGATACAGTTATATTTATCTACTTTCAGAAAAGGCACAAGCATTGAAAGCCTTTCAAATCTTTAAGTCTGAGGTAGAAAATCAACTAGAAAAGAAAATCAAAACAGTGAGGTCAGATAGAGGGGGAGAGTTCTATGGAAAGTACACTGAATCCGGCCAACAAAATGGGCCATTTGCCTTGTTTTTGCAAGACAATGGAATTAAAGCTCAATACACAACACCCTATAATCCACAACAGAATGGTGTTGCAGAGAGAAAGAATAGGACTCTTTTGAACATGGTTAGATGCATGATGTGTACAACTGGTTTACCTAAATTTTTATGGGGTGAGGCTTTAAAAACTGCAAATTATATTTGCAACAGGACACCTAGCAAAGCTATAGAAAAGACTGCTTTTGAGCTTTGGTGTGGCAGGAAACCTAGTCTTCATCACTGCCATGTTTGGGGATGTCATGCAGAAGCTTGGATTTATAATCCAAGTTTGAATAAACTTGACCCCAAAACTGTTAGTTGCTATTTTATAGGTTATCCAGATAAATCTAAAGGCTATAAATTATATTCTGCTCATCATTCACCTAGAATTTTTGAAACACATCAAGTAAAGTTTCTAAGTGAAAAAGTTCACAATACAAACCTTGAGGATTTAATCTCAGATTTTGAGGAAATTGTGTCAGATGAGAATATAAGTGTAGCATTGCCTTTAGAACAAGATGTAACTGATCAAGTCACTGGTCGAGTAACTGACCAAGTAACTGTATTTGGTCAACTAACTGATCAAGTAACTGGTCAAGTAACTGACCACGTAACTGATCAAGTACCTGTAGCTCAACCTAATCCTGAACATCCTCAGCCTAGAAGATCACAGAGAGTAAGAAAACCAACTTAGGGGGGGGGGGGAGAGAGTGACTACATTGTTTATCTGCAAGAAGCAGAAATTGAAATGGACTGTACAGAGGACAATGATCGAACTACATTTAATCAGGCTATTGAAAGTAGTGAATCTCATCAATGGCAGCTAGCCATGGAAGCAGAAATTAATTCCATGAGTCAAAATGCAGTTTGGGAATTAGTTGAACCTGACCCTAATCAGAAACCTATAGGTTGTAAATGGGTTTTCAAAACCAAAAGAGATGCAAATGGCAATGTAGAGAGACATAAAGAAAGATTAGTTGCCAAGGGTTTCACACAGAAGGAGGGCATTGACTTTACTGAGACTTTTTTCTCCAGTTTCTACAAAAGACTTGTTTAGGATAATCATGGCTTTAGTGGCTCATTTTGATATGGAGCTGCCCCAGATGGATGTTAAAACAACTTTCTTGAATATGATTTATATGAGGCAGCCAGAAGGGTTTGTACAAGCTGGCTTAAACAAGCTTCTAGACAGTGGTACAAGAAATTTGATTATGTGATTTCTACTTTTGGATTTACAGAAAATCTTGTTGATGAGTGTGTTTATTTGAAGACAGTTGGGAACAATTTTATTTTTCTGGTACTATATGTGGATGATATACTTTTGGCTAGCAGTAACCTAAAACTGCTCAAAGACACTAAAATTTTCTGTCAAAGAATTTTGACATGAAAGACTTAGGAGAAGCATCCTATGTACTCGGTATTGAAATTAAAAGAGATAGGACACAGAGACTACTTGGTTTGTCTCAACAGAATTATGTTACCAAAATTTTAAAGAGATTTGGTATGGAGAAGTGTGCAGCTGGAGAAGTTCCCATGTCCAAAGGAGATAAGTTAACCAAGAAGCAAAGTCCCAATAGTGATGTTGAAAAGGAGAATATGGAGTCAAAGCCTTATGCTAGACTTGTATGAAGTTTCATGTATGCACAAGTCTGCACTAGGCCGGACTTGTCTTTTGCAGTAGGGATTTTATCAAGGTTTCAATCCAATCCAGGCCATGAGCCTTGGGTAGCTGGGAAGAAAGTGTTGAGGTACCTGCAGAGAACCAAGGGTTATATGCTAGTTTATAGACAAGTGGAGGATCTGAAACTCATTGGATTTTCAGATTCAGATTTTGCAGGGAATTATCCAGACTCCAAGAAGTCGACTTGTGGATATGTATTCATGCTTGCAGGAGGTGCTATTGCTTGGAAAACCATGAAGCAAACTCTTGTTTCAACTTCTACTGACAGGACCCGACCCAGGAATCACCCCAAATACCTGGATACGAGCCCGCGGGGGCCACGTTAAGCGAAATCCTACCGAAAATTCGGCAGAACCTCCCCTAAATATGGGCTACCCAAAAATTCACAAACCTGGACATGATTAAAACTTTAACTTCTACTCAACCTACAATACCATATTTACAATCCAAGCACATATATTACATTCGGAAAGTTCAAATCCCAACATAATCTCCGTAAGCAACAACAATCCGAACAACAACATCCATCAAATTAAAAAAAAAGGGTTATTAGAGCAACATTAATAACTAAGCCGATATCATACAAGGTAGGTTAAGTAATAACCTACGGACAAAAACGGAAGCGCTGATTTCCAAAGTCTCTAGGGCCTGGACGCGATCTCGGCAAATCTGAAATCTGGGCATTTGAAAACGAAGGGGCCAGGGGAAAACGTATAAAATCCATTAGAGTGAGTGGACGAAACCGAAACAAAATCTGAAACAAATAATGGAATGCTTCCCCATTTCTCTTTTTAACAAAACCATCATGCAGCAAGACTCCATGAAATTCCAACTCAATCTTTTTCCAAGAAAACTCATTTGATGACTAGGAAGGACTGCTTCCTAGGCATCTCATGCCATCTGGGAGGGACTGCCACCCAGATGACGCATCGGAAGGGACTGCCAACCGGATTAGGAGGCGGTGGTTAGATGGGACTGCCAACCGGATTAGGAGGCGGTGGTTAGATGGGACTGCCAACTAGCCACGGGTAGTAGACGGGACTGTCGACTACTACTTCATGTCCTCTGGAAGGGACTGCCAACCAGATGACGCTTCGGATGGGACTGCCAACCGAGCTGTAGTCTGGAAGGGACTGCCAACCAGACTATTACCTAGAAGGGACTGCTAACTAGGTAAGATACGCATGCGCCAAAACTGGCCTCCTTGTCAACTGCTTCCTTTTTAAATCCTTTTCTTTCCATAAAATCACATATACTCAAATAACAATCCATTTCAAAACTTAATACCATGCTGCATGCATTATTTAAATAAAAATAAAGGTCCACTCACAAGTAGTCCGGCAGCTAAACCTGCTGCCTGCCCGTGTCCTCCTCGCTCGAGGGCTCAGTACGTCCTAAAATAAATGGACATAATAATTAACCTTAAAGCGGAAACAATCTCAAGATCAAAATTCCTTCCTTTGAGAATTAGTATTCATTCTATTAAAGAAATCTCACTCTTAAATTTGGAATTTACATTCTTGAATACTGAAATCTCCTTACAATTTAACGTCCAAGCCTAACCTTTAACCTTCACAAGAATCGTTTCGATAATCTAAACAATTTAAACTCGATTCCTTGACCAAAATCAAACACCAAAATAAACATAATAACCTTTCCAAAATTTCCGAATTCCTTCTTAACTTTCCCTATTTCCATTCACCAATCCATCTCTAAATCTCAAATCCTCTCTAAATTTTTTCTTTTCCAAACCACAAACTCAACTCCAAACTCCTCAACAAAATAGAACAATTTTGCAATAACATTAATAGTAATCTATCAAGAGATTTAGCCAAAAGATTCATCAACTATAAAATTCAAAACATCCAAATCCCACATTTAATTTCCAACAAACTCCAAACAATTAACCTCAAGTCTGAAATAACACTCAAAATCACATTAATGGGTTTTGGAGGGGCTGACAGAGCCTCTTCAGCATCACCACCATCAGCAGTGCGTGGTTTCACGCACCACCACTCCAACACTCAAATCCGGTCACCCAAAATTCACCAACACAATCTGCTCAACAAGCCCAACAATCTTTATACCTGCAACAACAACTAAAACTAGGCAGAAGGGGTCGAAAATTCAACCCAAAATCGGAAAAACCCGACCGCCACTGTTCAGCACCACTGTTCATCATCCCTAACACCTCCTCCGTCCAAAACAAGCCACAAGGAGGTCGGAAAAGTGTTCAATCCTTCCCAGCGAACCAAAAACACTAGGATTTCCAGTCGGAGACCGCCGGAAATCGAAAACCCAGTCGGAGGTTCTCAAACCCGACCGCAATCTTCCCCCACAATCAATCAAATCAAGGCTACCCAGCTAAAATCACTTACCTGAGATGAAAGAGAGTGAAGAGAGGAAGCTGCGGTGGCCGGAAGCGAGTCCAACGAAGTTCGGCTGAGGTGAATCGCCGAAAAAATGAGTCCGGTTCGGGGAGAAGGAGAAAAAAACAAGGGGGAGGGCTCGGGGAGGTTGGCTCGGTCCGATTCTCTCTCTCTCTCTCTCTCCTTTTAATTAACTTAATTCCCCTTTTCTTCTTTTCTTCTTTTTTTTTTTTTAAAACAAAACCAATATTTAATAAGGAACAGTACTTCCAACACTTAAATCACAACTTTCCCGTAAAAACTCCGATCGATACAAACTGCGTGTCCACGAACTAAATTTTTCGTAACCTACGACATACTCAAGGAATAATCCGACGTAACAGACAAAATAGAAGGTCAACTCCTCGGTCAAAACCGGTAAAAACGTGCTTCATAAAGATGTTAAGGTACGGGGCCTTACATCTACTATGCAAGCTGAATTTATTGCAGTATATGAAACTGTGTTTGAAGGACTTTGGATTAGGAATTTTCTCATGCAGACCAAAGTACTGAGTCACATTGTGGCTGGCACGCTTGTGATTTATTGTGACAATGAGGCTGCAGTTTTCTTTAGCAAGAACAGTAAAAGGTCAAATAATTCCAAGCATATTGATCTAAAGTATTACAGTGTTAGAGAAAGAGTAAAGCATGGTGAAATAGCTGTTTTGAGTATTGACACAAATTCACAGCTAGCAGATCCTTTCACTAAGGCATTGTCAGTGGTTGCATTCCAGAAGCATACAGCAAGCATTGGAATTTTAGCTAATTTAGATACTTAGGTTTAGTAGAGAGTTAGTCCAGTTGGAGCATTTAAAATTCTAAGGCTTTTTGAGTTCTTGTGTTTTAGTTGTGATCTTTTATTTTTTGTTTATCACAACTTATTTGTAATGACAGTTTTTATCATCAATAAATTTTGAGGTATTTCCAGTTATGATTTTGCTGCAGCTTTATTGATTTGTTTTGGAAATTATCATCTTGTTTTGAATATCATACTTGCTATCAGATGGCTTAAATCATGTATAGCATGATATTAAGGTTCAAGCAATAATTTTAAGCCATCCGTGTTCAGTAAATTTGCTTGAGTTTCTGGTTTTAGAAACATAAAGTAGGACCTAATATATGTTTACTTGTTGATACACATTAACATATATTCTATCACTTCTGGTTTGACATATGTGGATTGCAGGAGCTTGTGTTTGTGGTTTTGAAACTCTGCATTTTTGTTAAAATGTATACTGTTTCTTGCTCTGCATAAGTAACTGTGATCTGACTATGTTGGAATGGATTTTCGATTTGAGTTTGTCATCTGGCGCGCACTTCAGTAAGTTAAGTAGGTGTTGATGTTCTCTGGTGCAAATCATCGAGTATGATATGTGTGAGTCCAAATGGGAGATTGTTAGATCAAATATGGACTTAACACATATCATCATAAAGTAATTGATGATTAGCTAAATGTCAAACCTAGTTTAACATGGATACAAATTGTAAATCAATACTTATAACTTAATGGAAGAGTGTATCTATTCATTAAGCTAAGTAATCCTATTGCTTAGTCTACAAGAAAGGCTACAAGATTGTGATACATTAGGAATCTAACAATGAAACCTAAACCGACAAGGAATGCTTTAATGGGAAGCGTCTTGAGGTTTAAGTCTTATATATATACAGATGAATTGGCCCATGGTTACTGCCACGTTTTGCATATTGTTCTGTCCATTGAGAAGCAAGTTGGTAAGTAACAGAATACCATATTCAGTGATCAAGTTTAGCAGCTACATAAGATGGAATCCATGCCAGTGATCGCTGAAGATAAGCCTTGATCCCTTTTATGATAGTGTGCATATGTTGTGAGCATGTAGATGGTTTTTACACTAGATGGGGCCGGGAGAAACAGTTCTCTATTCTGCTTTGGTAGTAAGAGCGACTGTTGTGACTGTTGTGACATTAACTGATAACTGAGGGACTAATCTAGCCCAATATGGACTTTTAAAATACTGTATGTACTCAGAGTTAATAGCAATATATACCAAGGGTAAAAAGAGGATAGACTGACTATGCATAAAAAATTGATTCTCCAACGTGGAAGAACACTCTTTTTCTATATTATTGGGCGATCTAGGATAATAAAGCTGTCTTTTTCTCTGTTCTTAAATGTAAAAGAAGGAAAGTTATCTCCGGTGATCGTATTATATAAGAATTTTCTCACCAGGACAAGAAGTCAAAACCCAAAAAAGTCGGATATGTAGGGAGGAGGAAATGTGTGATAATTGATAAGAAGAGTAGTAGTGTTGTAAAGGGTGATAGATGCTCGCACAGATCCTATATCAGTCACTCCTCTATTAGCTATAATATGAAACAAAATTAAATAATTAATATATAAGCAGCACTTTTGCTCAGCAGGATGCAGAAGCAGAAAGGAAACTGGCTAGGGTTCTAGTGGAGACCAACTCAAATCCCACCTTTGCATTGCTTTTCTCTGTTCACCACTTGCTCTTGTTCATTTTGTGTGGTAAGCGTCGACTCTGGGACTCTGCAGCCACTTAGAAATATTCAAAAAGAAAAAGAACGATCTCTCAAAGTAGGTAAGCATCCTCCTCTCTTCATTTTTAGTTAAGTGCACCTGCATCCATAATATATTGTTTCTCTCAATGTGATGTAGAAAGGGTTTTGATACTTACTACAACTCAAACGAAGAAAAACTACGGAAAGATGAATTAATTGTTTATCTTAATGTTTTAATCACATTGCAATATTGGTCTCTTTCCTTAAGTGATGTTCTAAAACGACCTTGTGATCGATTAAGCTACAATGTGGGATTGATGTTGGAGTTAAAGGAATGACGACACTCAACGTTTACGTATAATATTGACCAAACTTATACTTATCCTATATAAAACTCCATAAGCAAAACTGTGAACTTCAAAGTATAAATATAAAATACACGATGGTTCAAAATACTCACTTATTGTTGTACTGTCTGGTTTACCATTTACGTACCTTGTGCCAATATGTGATGGCCAAGTGAACAAGCAGCCATGCATGGTTTTTAGTGACAAACATGAAATCTTGAGGAAAATCTTACACAATTCTTCTCGAATCATCTTGTCCTAGCCTTTAATTTCATCTTTAATATTTAATTCGCAGGTAGAAAACATTAGTAGCCCACATAAAACCTTTTTCAACTTATCTATTACCAAGAAATAGGAAGTCCTACCTAATTATCTTTGGCTGTGTTAAAATAATGTAAAAGGAATGAATCTATAGGACAAATTGCCCCATGAAGGTGATTAGAACATGCCTGTGTTCTACTTATTACCTTCGTAATTAGTGCAGTGAGGAATAAGCAGGGAATATCTTGTCTATTTAGGTCATTATGTTTTTTGGTGAGTGCTATATGAAATTTCTTGGTTTGAAACTTTAACCTAATGAGTTTGTGTGGGCGGGGTGACAAATCGAAAAGTTGTCTCAACTCATGATGGCCAAGTTTGGACGGCTTTCTGTCTTTGACAGCTTAATTTGTTATTATGTCTTTGTTCATAGGATTGTTCAACTACTAATCCATTGGTAAACTTACCTTTTGTGTCTTATACTTTTTCGTGCTTAAAATCTTAGCAAACAAGACATGTGCTTAGTTTAGATATTAACTTCTATGGATTAAATACATGAACCAAAGACATATAAAGAAAATTATGAAGTCATTTTCTTGTAAGGACAATTCCATTATGAGAGTTGTGGCTGTATTGCAGTGTTGACAAATATTATTAATTAGGCAAGATGTTTGCTCTATACTAGTCCATAAATTAATTGTTATTGACTCATATATATGCATGTGTTTGTAATTTGTCTTTTCAACAAAAAAGAATTCAAATTTGGACAGCAAAGAAAATCAACCAAGCTGAAATAAAAAGCTATGATGAAAAAACACCCTAACGGTGCCTTGCCCTGCCGTCAGTGATCGTGTTCGCGAGCCCCAAATCTTCCCCAACTCCATTTCATAGCATCGCAGTCGATTTTGTTGAGTTTGATGCTGACAGTCGCCACATTGTTAATCTTAGTCATTTTTGTCTTTGAGGATTAAACTTGATGTATTTTATTTCAAACTACTGAAAAATGAATATACCATATATACTTGGTTTTGGGGAACTGCCCCTTGGATCGAATTCCACAAAATGAATATATATACCTAGTTTTGGGGAACTACTAAAAGGATCAAGATCGAATTTTCCAAAATGAATATACTTAGTTTTGCTCAACCGCCCCTTAAATCGAAATCGGTGGTGGCTAATAATGAGACAGGTGGATTGTGTCATTTGCATATAACCGGGGTTGTACGTGGTTAATTTTGTGTGTTGGTCACTACAGTTGTATCTCCTGGTCAAGTTTAGACTTCTATGGGTCAGTGATGTTGTGGTACCTGTGAGTTCCGTCTTGAATCAAGATGTTAAGGCCGGATTTGAATCCTCTGAAGTCCCTTATTGTGACTTTCTTGTAGATGCATCGAAGGAAGAGACAAGTACTCCTGAGTTCATTTTCAGCTTATCTCGTTGTAGGGTTTTACTTTTAGTTTTCTAAAAGTGCCATAACCAATAGTACGTTGAATGTGAGATTGGTTAGGCAATAACTCTTCTTTTTTATCATGTCCTGTTAGTAGAACTTTATATGTAATTTAATTTGGTGAATAAATAAAATTGACGCCTTCAGTTAAAATAAAAATAATAAAATAAAATGATATAACAAAAAACTTACAATCAGAGTACTTAATATGTAGAAAATTTATGATCGGGAGTAGAAGAGAGTTAATCAAACCACATCACTCACTCAACACAAAACATTAAGTTTCAAATTATGGTAATTAAATTCTGGCTTCATAGATACCCAAACTTAATACAATATCAGTTTTGGGCATTATGTCACTGCCGTCAATCTGTTATACAACTTATATGTTAGCAACATATATTTACACTTCAAGGACCTGTTGACTCGTTTTACCAATATTTACTGGCAAAACTGGGGGTGACTCCGTAATTTTGATAACAACATGGGGACAGTCCATCATCCGACTTTTTTTATCACTACAAATTTTTCCCAACTCGTGTGATTTTTCCGGTGACACAGTGGCTTCAACAGTCTCAAAATTTGCAAGAGACCCAAGTTCATAAACAGACTCGACAATTTTCTCAGTGCAGTTGACAACATCAAGTAGTAGTGAGGCTACTGTTGCTGCTGGTACCACTTCTAAAAGATCAATGTCTTCCCGCAAGCCAGATTTAAGTAAGGACTTGAGGGACTTCGCTGCAGCCTTTGCATTAGCAATGTGGGGATCAGCAGAGGTTGATTTGGACATTGTCCGGAAATCTGATGCTAGTGCCTTGAGTGCTTTGCCAGATTCCAAGCTCAATTTTGTGCATGATTCTTCAATTCTGTTACGAATTTCTGGCGATACCTGCAACACATGATAAACACAATGGTCAGTTGAGATTAATGTAACTACCATCATTTCTTTACTTCTTTCTTTTATAATTTCCCATACTATTTAGGATCCCAACATGTATAAGCACCCTTCTTCTTATATTATATATAAACTACTTTTTCTTCTTTTTAATATGTAGGTAGATATGTGCATGCAGGTGCTAAATTAGTTTTTTTACACAATGTAGTTATGTATGGATTTTGTTTAAGTATTTACTTGAACGTCAGCGGTTATTAGGCGGCCATGAAGTGCTTCAATCCGGTAGGAGCATTGCTGAATTAAAGCTCCGACTTTAAGGTATTGCGTCCATGGATGACGAAAACTGAACCTACCATGACCTGGCTCCCATCTTGCAAAGTTAGCCTGCAAATTGAGCATGACATTTAGAATCAGGCACTTTCAGTAAGTAGTACATCAGAGAAGATAGAGAGAGAGCATTAAACCCACCAAGGATTCTTCGCTACTTTTAGAATTGAGAACACTTTTATATCCTAGAAGAAATGCCTTGTCATCTTTAGACTCTGCAATATCCTCCAACGTTTTGAAGTATTCACCCCCAAATCCTACAAGGTGTTCCATTTTATCAAGTGTTTAGTTGCATATATACTCAACAATATGACAATGACTTGAAATAGTTAGGGTAGCTTAACTTATAGATTGAACAATTTTTGTTAATCTTGTGAGTTCTGACGTTATAGTTAACTCCTAAACATGAGAAGAACGAAAGTGACTCCTAAGGGGATTAATCTTTCTAAAGAGCAAAGTGTCTGGGAAAAGAATATTTGGCCTTGGTGCGCTATATATTGTACTGTTTGGGGTGACATCTGCATGTATATATGAGAAATAAATAGTTTAAATACCTTCCAAGAAATTTCCTAGCTTTTCAATGTTGGCAGCTATGAGGTTATGAAGATCTTCACCAGCCCAGACAGGAAAAACCAGTATGGATACAATAACACATGCAGAGCCACCAATGAAGATGGTGGATATCCTTTTATGAGCCAACTCCAACACCTCATCATCCCGGAAACCCGATACCGATATCAAAGAGAATGTCAATATAAAAATCAACAACCCGTAGTCATATCGTGCCTTAATTTTCGGGAAGAACCGTATGAACGTTGATGTAGCAGCTGAAAGACATACATAATATTGGATTAATTAACAATGAAAGTGAACACATAAGAGATTAAGAAACTTGCTGATTGGCGTTAAAAGATATATATTTACCTTGTAGGAAGACAAAGATGCCTAGTAGTATGGGTTCACCAATGTGCCCAGATAAGCTAGCCAGGTGATGAGCTCCAATACCCAGAGCACCGGCTACTAGGGTTGCCAATCCTCTATTTAAACCTTTTCCAAGTGTTGCTCCTGAAATTAAATTACATGAATGTGTCCATAAAATTAATAGATATACCAATGAGTTCAGTTAAGATGAGACCATGAACATATATAGATACGTACCAACTGAGAATTCGAAGACGACGATGACAGTCACAACAGCCCACATTGCAGAAGCACCAAAACTGTTGTAAAGTGGTTGATAGTAGTAGAATAATGAGACCAAGGTGAGTGCAAATCCTACTTTAAGGGAATGAGTAATTCTTCTAGGGTCATCTTGCCCAAGCTTTTTAGTTCTATCTGCAATCTCACAGACCTTGCCAGTAAACCTTGCAGTTAAACTAGCTAATAGTACCCCTATTTTCTCATTACTTGCAGACCCCATCATGATCGATAAGTATCAGCTTAATTGCATGAACAAAATCAAAAGAAAGTGATGAGAGAGAGAGAGAATTAACGGCTGCAGCTAGAGGCTGGAGGATATAATTGATGCTTTTGGAAGCGCACTACGGACTTGTTATTTATAGGCGAAAAGATAATGGAACTGAGGAACTAAAAATAATATAATACACATGCATATGTATTTGAGGTAGGCTATGAACACGTTTTGGTGTCTATATTTGTTTTCTTGTACGGGGAAGGTACGAGAGAGCTGTTTCTGTGAAACCAAGGGTTGAAAGTCATACAAAGTGAAAAAGATTTGAGTGCGTTGCAGCTCGGGGTGGATGGTGTTACCGATGAACAGAGAGAGAGACAACTAGATATCCTCAGTGCCCAAAGCTAAACTAGAGGAGTCCCATCAATGGATCAACTGGCTTTCTTTCTTTCTTTCTACCTGGCAATGACAGGTATATCCATTTGCTGCTTCTTCTTCTCCTACTCAGTAATAACGTGAAGTTGCATGTATGATCTGCATCCACCTTACCCTTATTGAGCTCTTCATTTTTATCAAAAGTATTTGGCAACTAATACGTAAATAACCGCATTCACCCCAAATCGATCAATTAACTAGTTCATCGTACATTAAGAGTATTTCATGCTTCGTCTGAAAGATTTCAGTGTTTCTTTTCACCCAAAACTTCATATTTGAATGGAATAGTCCATTCCCAATTTTGTCGACTTCATCCTAAATAGGGAACTAGATAAAGACCCATAATCAACCTAACTAGAACAACTCCGATAGCATTATCTAAAAAATTTCTTATATTATTTTAAATTACTCACTTTTGAAAACGACTCACTCTAAAAGTGTTTTACTTAGAAGTATTACACTATTAGAGTAATTATTAATGATTTTACTTCTAAGAGTAATTATACTTCTAAGTAAAACTTTGAGGAGTGGACTCATCAATATAGATCAACATAAAGATACAATATAGATCAACAGATGTTTATGGTTACTTATTCGGGAAAACATCACCAATGTTCACTGAGTTATGACTTATTCGACACTTAACTCACTGTATTTTCAACAATATCACTTAACTCACTGTATTTTCAACAATATCACTTAACTCACTCAGTTTTACATCCGTCTTTCACTTAACTCACTGTCGTTAATTCTGCCGTTAAAAGCTATTAAAATTGAGGGTATATTTGTCAAAACACTAAAAAAATGCATTTCTAACTTTAAAAAAAAAAGACAAATTTTTTTTTTTCAAATTATATTTAAGTTAAAAAATCATTTTTTATTAGAAATCTCAGAAATTTAAAAAATTGAAAAAAGTCTAATAAATGTAAATTGAGGGTATATTTGTCTAAACACTAAAAAAATGCATTTCTAACTTAATTTTTTTAAAAGACAAATTTTTTTTCAAATTATATTTAAGTTAAAAAAATTATTTTTTATTAGAAATTTCAGAAATTGAAAAAAATTGAAAAAAAGTCTAATAAATGTAGTTTTTTTAAGTTAAAAATGATTTTTAAAGTGTTTTGACAAATATACCCTCAATTTCAACGGCTTCTAACGGTAGAATTAACGGCAGTGAGTTAAGTGAAAGACAGATGTAAAACTGAGTGAGTTAAGTGATATTGTTGAAAATAGTTAATTGTCGAATAAGTCATAACTCAGTGGCCATTGGTGATATTTCCCCTACTTATTCTCATCAATGTTGTTTTCACCGATTAACATATATCATAAAAGATTAAAGAAAAGGCAAAAAAATCAAGAAAGAGAGATGATGGAGGATCAACCTCTTCGCGCGCATAGAGGAGAACTTTGATAGATTTTTTTTTTTTTTTTTAAAGAAAGGGAACTTTGATAGGCGTTTTCAAATCTTTGGTATGATGGCTGGAAAATTATTGGAGTTTGGCATGTATAGTTAACGCTACAAAGTCTATAATTATCCATGATTTTCTAATTCCATAAGTATGAATGATATTTTGAATACCTCATACTTTCATTCATTTTTAAAAGGGTCCTTGACCCAAAGCACCAAAATAAATAAAAATTATCTCACTTATTCCAACAACAGATTTTTATTCTTACTTACCCAACTTGTAGTAAAATGACAATTCTGTCGTCCACCTAATTAAAAACTACTTTATGCCACTCTCTCCCTCTCTTCCATCCGATCTCTCTCTCTCTGTATACTGTTTCTGCAAAGGATGAGGAGCCGGAGCCGATTTCGCTCACCTCTCTCTCACTCTTCTCTTTCTCTCTCTCTCTCTCTCTGTGTTAACGTTAGTGATCCGAGGGATCCCTAGTTAGCTTTAGAGAGAGAGAGAGAGAGTGACACGAGACGTATAGTGGTTCGTTTCCCGCCTTAGCGGGAAACTACGTCCACTTGAATGTTACACTAGTGTGTTGAGCCTTGCGGCCGAAGGGGATTACAAAAGATGTAATGGGATCATGTAGAAGTGGGAGGAGGCATTCCTTTTATCGGTGAAGGAAGCCATCTCCTTTACATTTTCTTAGATGTGGGATGCAAAACCACTATTCTAGTCTTAGAAAGGCCTATTATGGAGGCAACTTGGCAAGGCCGGGAAGGTGGCTTCCCGGCGACGTATTTGTGACTTCCGGATACCGTAGCATAGCTTGAACATAGGGCTACAAGATGCAAGTAGCGGTTGGGCCTCACCATGGCTTGTGGGTGTCCCAAAGAGGGTGTTACTTATGCTTGGTGAGATAGCAAACTAGTCATGCTAATAGAGGTATCTACAAGTCCCCGAAGTCCCCAAGTAAGAGGAGCTTCTTGGTTGGGGAGTTATAATCATGAAGTCATCAAGCATAAGTAACCGGGCGGCAAGGAGCCCCTACAAGTCCCCGAACTCCGTAAGCAAGAAGGGACTCGTTAACCTGCAAAACAAAGACAAAAAAGGCATATGTAGGATGCTCGTTGCATTGGGCAACAAATGTGAGTTGCACTTATATGCATTGGCATATATGAACGTATGGGGTGCGTGATACATGTTGATGTATACACGCGAATGGCGCCGAGTACGATCGATTATGACGTACAAACTCGAGAGCGCGTATGGTCGTGTGAGCATATGGATTGCATATGATAAATGTAAGTTGTATGAGCGCTGCGAAGGTAAGCGTTTGTAATTCATGAATGATGAATACGTGAACCCTTGAGTTTGTTTGGTTGTCGCTCGTATTAATGGAACGCGAAAAGAATTCAGAAGAATTCAATGTTCCATTAACGTGTGGTGTGTCGAGTAGACATGAGTGTAAAGCTCGAGGACTGCCGGGAAGGCATGAGCGGAAAGCTTGTGAGCGGGAAACTCGGGGTTGCCGGGAAGGCATGAGCGGGAAGCTCGTGGGTTGTCGAGAAGGCATGAGTGAAAGCTCGTGGGTTGTCGAGAAGGCATGAGCGAAAGCTCGTGGGTTGCCTGGGAAGGCATGAGTGGGAAGCTCGTGGGTTTCTGGGCAGGCATGAGCGGGAAGCTCGTGGGTTGCGGGGAAGGCATGAGCGGGAAGCTCAAGGGTTGCCGGGAAGGCATGAGCGGGAAGCTCAAGGGTTGCCGGGAAGGCATGAACGGGAAGCTCAAGGGTTGCCGGGAAGGCATGAGAGGAAACTCAAGGGTTGCCGGGAAGGCATGAGCGGAAGCTCGGGGTTGCCTAGGAGGCATGAGCGGGAAGCTCAAGGGTTGCCAGAAAGGCATGAGCGGAAACTCAAGGGTTGCCGGGAAGGCATGAGCGGAAGCTCGTAAGCGGGAGGCTCGGGGGTGCCGCGAAGGCGTGAGCAGAAGCTCGTGAGCGGGAAGCTCAGCTGTGCCGCGAAGGCTTGAGAGGGAAGATCAGGGGTTCCGCGAAGGCATGAGCGGAAGCTCGGGGGTGCCGCGAAGGCATGAGCTGAAGCTCGTGAGCGTGAAGCTCAAGGGTGCCACGAAGGCTTGAGCGGTAAGCTCGTGGTGCCGGGAAGGCATGAGCACGAAGCACGAGGATGTCGCGAAGGTGTGAGCTGAAAAGTTCAGCGGTGCCCCTGGGCATAAGCGCGGAAGCTCGGGGATGCTATTGGGGCAAAAGCATGACAGCTCGGTGGTGCCGCTGAGGCGAGAGCGTGAGAGCTCGAGGATGCCGCTGAGGCGAGACCATGACAGCTCGGCGGTGCCGCTGAGGCGAGAGCATGAGAGCTCGTGGATGCTGCTGAGCCGAGAGCATGACAGCTCGGCGGTACCGCTGAGGCTAGAGCGTGAGAGCTCGAGGATGCCACTGAGGCGAGAGCATGACAGCTCGGTGGTGCCGCTGAGGCAAGAGTGTGAGAGCTCGTGGATGCCGCTGAGCCGAGAGCACGATAGCTCGGCGGTACCGCTGCGGCGAGAGAGGGAGAGCTCGAGGATGCCGCTAAGCCGAGAGCATGACAGCTCGGCGGTGTCGCTGCTGTGAGAGCGTGAGAGCTCGTGGATGCCGTTAAGATGAGAGCACGACAGCTCGGCGGTACCGCTGCGGCGAGAGCGTGAGAGCTCGAGGATGCCGCTGAGCTGAGAGCATGATAGCTTGGCGGTGCCGCTGCGGCGAGAGCGTGAAAGCTCGTGGATGCCGCTGAGGCTTTAATGGGTAGCTCGAAGGTGATGCCCTGAGGCATGAGCATGACCATTGCTAATTATGCTGGGCTGTATGTACAAGTCCCCGAAGTCCCCAGTCAAGGAGGGTGTTCTTGCGGGTTGATACCAAAGCATAGCTTTGTGCCGTATATCAAGCATAATTAGTGCGAGTGCGTCGTCCATCTAGAATTTTTCGGAGCGAACGCTTTTGCCCTTTCTGGTGGGCCCTTGCTAGGCCCTACGAGGAGTCCCCCATTCCTGGCTATAGACCTCCGGATAGTCGGAAAATTGTTTGATGAGGGGAGCTGCGTTGAAGCAGTGGGTGTTAGGTAGCGAACCTAATCTTTGGTACCCAAGTGTCGGGGTTAACTGCCGGATCAATGGCTGCCGTGGGTTGTGTTAACTAGTCCCTTTACTATTTTTCGGAGGAGAAACTTGACTGCAATGCCGCGTAGCGGTCATTGTCATTATGAGGCATGGCCTTACCGCTTGGCGGTGACCATAGACTCGTAAAGTTTGTACTTGTATGAAACATGACAAACAAATAGAGCAAGTGATAAAATTTTGTTTGAGTGTCCCATGTTTAACTAATTGAGTTGCAATTAAAATAGAAGCATGGCATATGTGTAGCATGTACTTGTAATGTGGATGCTAATATCATTTTTACATTTTTGTAGATATGCTTTAAGGATCATTGAGATCGGTATGTGAAGCATGTCGTATCTAGCATGTGAGGTCTAGAAAGTGTTGCCAAATCTACGAAATGTTGTTGGCATGCTCAAAAGTTTATGGAAGCATGGCATGACAATAGCTCAAATTGAAAGAGCGGAAGAGATAAGATATAGTGACTTATCTTATGCTGAGTTGGAGGCTAGCGGGGTTGGCCGAGCATGACGGTCCATGCTTTGGCGGATAAAGTGTTCTGATAATGCACGTCAACTCGTAGTTGAGGTTGAATGCCAAATAGAAATAGTTGGATTTCCTTGAAATAAGATAGATGATTAGTACATTAGTGTGTAAAATCAACACTAGTATTTATGTTTATTTGTGGTAGATCACGTAGGAGAAATACAAATAAGCAAGGAATGCTAGCGGTTGAGATGGAGCATGCTAAACAGGTGTACCTATGTGTGAAAACTACCTTAATAGAACATGCATTGGTGTCCATAAGTTGATAACAAGGCACATGCAGCTAATATACAAGTGGAGGGATATTAATTAGCATGTTCATGCACAGTAGTTCACATAATTGATTTCCACAATTAAGTCATATATGGGCATGCCGTGTATCATGTCTGAGCACAACTATATATACATGCATAATTGTGTTCATTGTCTTGTCACTTTACCGGTGATTTATAAGCTAAAGAAGCTAAGATATTGACAGCTAGCATCAACATAACATTCACAGTGTGCTGATGAACAAGTAAAGATGGCACATGTAGCAAATAGGTCAATAGCACGTGTTAGATGTGGCTAGGTAAAGTAGACCTAGCATGCACGGGGACATGAATGGTGGCATACGAAGTGGACCAAGTCGTCTTGAAAAAGAAGAGATAGTGTACGACTGCATTAAAATATAAATTGTGCATGGTCCTTGTCCACTGAGCAAATACGTGCAGCACAATATGGATAAGAGTATGAAGGTGTATGCATGAGTACACACGTGTATCCAAAGTATTTGATCAACAGCGCAACTAAGTGTGAATCATGGCTTTGTCTATGTAATAGGTATATGTGTAAACATATGATGAGCCCAATGACAGACAAGCAGAAAATATAAGACTTAGCTTTTCCTTTGAGAATGCCAGACTGTTGTTCGAAGGACTTGCCGCTGAGTGAGCGAAGCAGAAGCTGTTGGGCACCACGCTAGTGAAGGGGATTGAAGGTTGATGATCTCAAGAGGCCGCTGGCGGTGGCTCTTGGCACTGTTGGCGGATGGTGTGTTAGGCGGAGATAATAGTAAGCGTGACTGTTGTGCACTGAACATAATTGCTGCAAGAATGCTACGTTGAGCATAACGCTGATTTGGTGGTATACGGTTTGGCGGTGCACTCCTGGCAGAGGTTTCCAGCAGAGAGCTGGTCTGCTAGTGTTGGTTTCTAGAGGAGCGGTGAAGTTCAGCGGATCTTTGGCCAGCGGAGGAGCTCGGCGGTGAGTTGGCCATAGTTGGCGGTGGAGCTTTGGCCAGCAAAGGATAGCCGGCGGGTCGGCGGAGTTATGGCCTGCCGGCAGTGGTGTACAGCGCTGCCAAGCATTGGAGGCTCGAAGAGCAGCGGAGGCCTGGTTCAACGGAAGTGGGAAGCCCCGATTCAGCAGTTGGCTGCCAGCGGTGAAGCATTGACTGGCGGTAATGGCCGGCGGAGGAGCTGTTCAGCGGAGGTTGCCCGACAAAGGCCGCCTAGCGGTGAAGCTCAGCGGAGCGAAGCTCGCTGGCGGAGCTTTGGTCAGCTGTGTACAGTCCGGAGGTACCCGACCGCGGAGATGTTGTCTGGCGGAGGAAGCTGGGCGGAGCTTATGGGTCAAGTGAGAGGACGGAGCTTTGCTCAGCGGTTGCCGGAGCGTTGCCAGTCGAGGCCTGCCTAGCGGTACTGTCGTGCTGGAGTGAAGACAACAGTGGAGTTGAGTGAACAACGAAGTTGAACCTTGGTTGTGTTGTCGTTAACGTTAGTGCTTGACATCATGTGTTAGCAACTTTATCGAGTGCCGCTAATTAAAGTTTGTGTTGATGACCGAGGTAAAGACACCTGGCACTTGATGGGTTGGTGGAAGCTGTTGCTGAGCCCGCCGGAGCTAGCAGAGGGGATTGTTAACGGTGTATAGTCCAGGGGAGGATTTGTTTTTTTTTTTTTTGAACACCGCTGGCGTTGTTCGTGAAGCTTTGGCGGTTCTTAGCGGAGGTTTAGCCGCTGGTTGTGGTCGGCGGTAAGGCTTGGCTGGTGGTGGCAGTGAAGCTTGCTGCTCACTTGGAGCTCGGCGGAGGGATTTTAAGCTGAGCGGAGGCTCGATGCCGGCGTAGGTGTGCCGCTGGTGCTCATCCATGGGTGCCGAGAGAAGTCTTCTGGGTGTGGAGAGTAAGTTAGCGGCAAATTTTTTTTTTTTTTGAAGTTGGCGTTGACTTGCCCTTGACTGGCGTTGACCAGAGTTGACCAGCCCTTTAAGTTGGCGGGGGACCTCATCTTGATCTGGAATTAAGCGATGAGCCCAAGTTGCACTTGATGCAAAATTTTGCTTATTTGTTTTACCGCTAAGATGGGTAACGGAGGATGTAAGGCTTGATTGAGAATACAAGGCAAGGAAGGTCGAGTGCTTCTAGCGCCAATGTTAACGTTAGTGATCCGAGGGATCCCTAGTTAGCTTTAGAGAGAGAGAGTGAGAGTAACACGAGATGTATAGTGGTTCGTCTCCCGCCCTAGCGGGAAACTAAGTCCACTTGAATGTTACACTAGTGTGTTGAGCCTTGCGGCCCAAGGGGATTACAAAAGATGTAATGGGATCATGTAGAAGTGGGAGGAGGCATTCCTTTTATAGGTGAAGGAAGTCATCTCCTTTACATTTTCTTAGATGTGGGATTCAAAACCACTATTCTAGTCTTAGAAAGGCCTATTATGGAGGCAACTTGGCAAGGCCGGGAAGGTGGCTTCCCAGCGACGTATTTGCGACTTCCAGATACCGTAGCATAGCTTGAACATAGGGCTACAAGATACAAGTAGCGGTTGGGCCTCACCATGGCTTGTGGGTGTCCCAAAGAGGGTGTTACTTATGCTTGGTGAGATAGCAAACAAGTCATGCTAGTAGAGGTATCTACACTCTCTCTCTCTACGTCAGAGTCGGACAGATGACATTGCTCGGTTGGGATCTCCGTACTCGACGATGGCCTCCCGAAGACTACGGTGGCCGGCGCGAAGAAGGACAGCTCCCGAAGAAGATTTCGGTGACCGGCAACAGAGGAAGAAGATCCACGAGGAGTGCGAGCGTCGCCGGAAACAGCTCCACGATCTCCACGTTTCCATCAAGTCCAACTCCGTCTCCGACTTCAAACTTGGTTCGCACCGTGAAAAAATTCAAGGCTAACTTTGGAGGATAGATTGTTGCACTGGAGACTTCTTCTGATTACGGACTGGCTTCCAAAGTCCACAAACACCTGACTTGATCTTGCACCAATTCCAGACTTCATAATGGAAATTAGTTTAATATTCTGTCAAAATTCTCTTTAATTTGAATTATGAAATCTTACTTCATGGTGCAGATGGTTAAAGATCGAAGTCTTTGACTCTCAATTATGAATAAGGACAAAAGAGTACTGGGTGGTGGGTCATTTGCGTTTTTAGATGAATTGGTTAGCTAGTGGTAGGCTTTCTTTTGCTAAAGCTCTCTGACTCAGTGAACGAATAATGGAGGCTTGTTTGACTGGAAGCATTTTGAAAATGCTAAGGCCATGTCCTTCCTCTTTCTTATGTATATGTGTGTGAGTTCTTTTTTGGTAAAATGAGGGCAGAAAAAAAATATATATATGCTTTATTGTTTACCAATAGACATCTAGTGGGGGGCAATAGACTTTTTGGATTAATGTAATCTCCTTTTTTTTTTCCCCTAATCAAAGTTTTATTTTTCTAAATTTAAGGATATTAGTTCACATTCTGGCGACTGAAAGTCCTATTGGGGGGCAATAGACGTCTATTGGGAGCAAAAAAACCTTTCCGATGAGATTTTCAGCAAATTCCGGTGGGCGGCGGCCGGTTACAGAATTATGGCTGCCGGTGACCAGGCTCCGGCAAATTCTCCTGTGGTTTCTCTCTCTTCCATTTTTTTTCTCTCTCTCTCTCTCTCTCTCTCTCTAAGTTTCAAAGGGGTGAGGGTAAAATGGTATTAAAAAAAAATTAAAAACAAAAAAAAAAAAGTCTTAATGGGGTATTAGAGAAGACCTCCTTAGAGTGTTTTGGGTAAGATGGAATTAAAAAAATTTAATGGGGTAAGTGGAAAAAAAAAATCTTAAAATGGGGTAAATGGACAAAAACCCTTTTTTAATTCCCTCTTATCCAAAACACTCTAAGGAGGTCTTCTTTAATACCCCATTAAGATTTTTTTTTGTTTTAAAATTTTTTTTAATACCATTTTATCCTCACCCCTTTGTTACTTAGAGAGAAAAAGAAAAAAAAATGGAAGAGAGAGAAACCATAGAAGACTTCGCCGGAGTCCGGCCAACTTTCGCCAGATTCCCGTCACTGGCTGCCGCCCACCGGAATTTGCGGAAAATCTCACCAGAAATGTTTTCTTGACCCCAATAGACATCTATTGCCTCAATAGTCTATTGCCTCCCAATAAACATCTATTGCCCCCCAATAGACGATTATCAGCCATGTATTGCCCCCCAATAAACGATTATCAGCCATGTATTGTCCCCAATAGACATATATTACTCCCCAATAGGACTTTCAGTCACCAGAATAGGAATTAATCTCCCTAAATTTAGACAAATAAAACTTTGATTACTCCTTCTAGGCCTTCTATTCTACGACCGAAGTAGAACCATTTACCAAAAAAAAAAAATCTCATTCAGCAATAGAGAAGCAGTGGCAAATGAAATTACCCATTACTAATGAACTCTCAAGAATTCAACCAATTACCAATGAAAAAGTAGAAGCAAAAAGAGCTAAACCAAACCAAAGAAAGCAAGAACCAACCCAGAAAGCCAAAATCTCAATTTCACATCCACAACCAAATTCCAAATCACCGTCCCCAAAAAATCCCCACCTGTGTAACAAACCACCTAAACTGATAAGTAGCCACAATGGCAAACCCCACGGGCACTCTGGCAGACGCTGCCGAGATCTATCATCCCCGTCAGCCGTTTTATCAATCGAGCTCTCGTTGCTCCTCTCATTCAACAACCAAATCACCTTAGGCATCAATTCCACCTCCAAAACATCACCAGATTTCTCGCTATAATCAGAATGAGCATCTGAGATTCTAGAAACGCCCTGTCGGCGTCGGCGACGGTGGCGAGGTGAGCTTCGCTGATGTTAGATTAAGGCTTCGAGGAAGGAGAGGCTCTAGTAAGGCTTTCATGAAGACGTTGCTGCTCTGTGACGATGAGCACCAGCAATTGTCCCTTCGAAGCTCGAGTCTCTGACATGCTGCGGTGTCGCCGGAGCTTCAGGTCTCTGAACGACTCGCTCCGGCGAGGATGGGAATTTGAGGAACCTGACGTGGTGTTTGCAGAGAGACAGAAGAGAGAGAGTGATTTGAAATCTGGGGGGGGGGAGAGAGAGAGAGAGAGAGAGATCTGAAATTGGAGAGAGATGAGAGAGGAGAGAGTGCGATCTGAAAGAGGAGAGAGATGAGGGAATAAACAATTTGGTTAAGGGTAAAATTATTATTTTGCTTGAAATTGGGTAAGTGAGAATAAAAATTTGTTGCTGGGGTAAGTGAGACACTTTTAATTTATTTTGGTGCTTTGGGTCAAGAACCCTTTTTAAAAAGGGTTCATTACATATAAGTGCATATTTAAATATTTTTTTAGCCATAAGACCACCAACTAGTTTTTTCCCTCATAAGGCCACTAGATTAAAAATGTGTTATATTTTAGATATAAAAACCAACATATTTACATAAATTCCACTAGAGTAAAAAGTCAACAATCATTCTCTCTCTCTTCTCCGGCAAGGTCTCTGGTCAACTCTGGCGGGTCTCAGGCAAACTCCGGCGACCACAAAAGCTACTGTCACTAAAACCAAAAGCTACTGTGGCTAGCAACAAAAACTACTCTGATGAGATTTCCAGCAACCTCCGGCGAGGTTACAAAAGCTACTATCACCTACAACAAAAGCTACGCTCCCCAAAATCAAAAGTTACTGACATACGTACAAAAAGATACTATAACGCAGGTACAAAGCTACTAGACCTGTAATAAAAAAACTAGTGACATAGGTACAAAAAACTATTATAAAACATATACAAAGCTACTAGACTAATAATAAAAAGCTACTGACATAGGTACAAAAAACTACTATCACACATGTACAAAGTTACTGGACCAGTAATAAAAAACTACTGACGTAGATACTAACTGCACCAAACCAACTGATTGTACATGTTGATAGTGTAACACAAATTCCAAACAAGAAATGCTAGAGATACGAAATCACAAAAAGAAGAAAATTGAATTTCAATTAGAAACATGTTTTTCCAATTTGATAAGCCATTAACAAAAGACAACTTGTAATCAATCAAAATGAAAACAGAGAACCTACTGACATCAGCTTGAAAAGATACTAACATAAGCATAGAAAGTTACTATCACAGTGTTGAAAAACCACTATAACAGTTATTAAGAGCTACTGATTTGAAATAAATCAAAACAATAATAGAAAAGCTACTGTTATCAGCTTGAAAAGATACTAATTTAACCATAGAAAGCTAATTTCTCTGTATTGAAAAGCCACTATAATAATTGTAGAGAGTTACTGACTTGAAATCAATCAAAATGAAACAGAAAAGCTACTGACATCGGCTTGAAAATATACTAAAATAGGCATAAAAAGCTACTATAATTGTGTTTGACAGTGTTTGACAGTATTGCCTTCATATAATATACTAAAATAGGCATAAAATATACTAAAATAGGCATAAAAAGCTACCAAGAGTTTTTTAACCCCATTTACCCAATCTAACAGTGTTTGACATTATTGCCTTCATTTTAATTAACAAATTACACTCATATCTCTCTCTCCTCCCTCTCTCTCTCTCTCTCTCTCTCTCTCTCTCTAAGCCACCACGCCCACCACTCCACTGTCGATGTCGGCCTCCACCGCCGCCGCTCTGTCCCACCGTCGGACCACCAGAGGATGATGCCATCCAACTCCACGATCCCAACCCCTCTGGGCTTCGCCAGTTTTGTTCGTTAGATGTCCGGGAAACTCTCCACGCTGGAATCGGGTCTGGACTTCGCCAGTTTTGTTTGTCAGATGTCCGGGAAGCTCCGAAGCTCCAAGCCGGAATCTAGTCTGGGCTTCGCTTGCAGGTCTCGGACGATGTCAAAACTATGGTCTATTGGGGGGCAATAGACATATTATCGTCCCCAATAGTTTCTTAACTGTGGTTAATTAATCACTGAAATTAGAGTTTTGATAAGTCTTATGTTGTTTTGAGTTTATTAAAGTACAATAATCTGTCAATAATAGAAACTAGTGATTTTTGGGGTGGTCTATTGGGAGGCAATAGACAGATTATTGCCCCGCAATAATGTCTTAATTGTGGTTCATTTATTACAGGTCATTTCAACAAAATGCTGCTAGATTCATTAACCAACATAATTAGGTTTATTGGGGGGTCATAAAAAGTTTATTGCCCCCTAATAATTTTTTATAGATGGTTAGAAGTAACTCAGTTTGGTTTTGAATTAGTTTACAAAAGTACAGGTATTCAAATTTAATACTTGGGGAATTTAAGTCCACAACGAATTGGCTTTTTTCACACTCTCCACTTCACTTGAACCGCTTCACCCTAGGCCTCCCGGGTGGCCTCTTAACAAGAATAAATGCACCTAACAACAAAAGGATCACCATATTCATGCAAAAAATAACAAAACAAATATATTATTGCCCCAATATTATATCAGATTATTGCCGCCCAATAATATATCAGAAATACCAAAACACATTAGAAGCAGTCTTTAACACAAAGGAAAATATCACTGAACACAATTATAGAGACTTTATAACAATTAAGACACATTATTGCCCCCCAATAGGAAGATTATTGCCCCCCAATAATCTCGACTCCGGTTGACGATTTTGCCCACAATTCCAGTCGTTTTGCAACAATTCCGGTTGATCGTTTGCCTTCATACTGATTTGACTCCGATTGCAACGACTCCGGTTGCAGCCTGGGACCGGAGATACAATCAAGTTGCGATTTCCGTGATGATTAGTCACCGGCGAGAGAGACAGAAGCAAATCGAAGACGTACCCGATTCTACTGGCGGTCGTCGATTCCTTCAGAAGGTCCAACCCGGCCTCGCCAAGCTTCTCAGCAATGAGGACCGTAGGCTTGGCATCGAGAGAGAGAGAGAGAGAGAGAGAGAGAGAGAGAGAGAGAGAGAGAGAGAGAGAGAGAGAGAGAGAGAGAGAGAGAGAGAGAGAGAGAGAGAGAGACTTCTCTCTCTAAGTGAGCAAGAAGGAGAGGGCAAAAAAGTCCCAAAAAAAAGAGAGTAAAAAAAGAATTAATTGGGTATTAGGGAAATAATCCCTTAGAGCAAGTTCACCCGTAGTCAAGAAAAGGCAAAGTCGAGAGGTCAAGAATTCGACCAGTCAAGTTACTATTCATTACCACTGGACATGGGTTTCCACCCGCTGTTTTTCTTGACCGGTTAAGACTGTTCATCAATTTTTACTATTTATTTCCACTGTTCATTTAGTGTTATAACTGCTCATTTTTACTGTTCATATTATTTTTCACTGTTCATTTATTATTATTTTTTTCCCAAAAAAATAAATAAATTTAAAATTAGAATATATTTGATGTAAATAGATGATAATAATGGAGATTTATGCAATTTACTATTTTGAATATACGGTGTGTGCTTTAATAAGAGGAATTTTCAAACACAACTTTTATTTCATAAAATGTATGCTTACATAAATGAAAAACTAGGAATAAGTACAATACAATTAACAACATGCATAATCACCTAATTATTCAAATCATAATCCTCATCCTCTCTAGGAATCCAATTTGCGTTTGAAGGGTCATCATTAGGGTTAGGGTTGGTGGATTCACCCGTAGAGAAAGGTGAAAATTGTGGTTTTGTAGGATATCCCCCGGGGTAAGGTGGTTGCGGATAGTATCCACCGGGGTAAGAGGGTTGTGGGAATCCACCGGTGAAGGGACGTGGTGGGAATCCACCGGTTAAGGGAGGTTGTGAGAATCCATTGGGGCAAGGTGGTTATGGGCATGCACCGGGGTAAGGTGGTTGTGGGTATGCACCGGGGTAAGGAGGTTGTTGGTATGCACCACCAAAATTTGGTTGTGGGAATGCACCACCAAAATTGGGTTGCGGATAGTATCCACACATAGAAGGTGGCGGCTGCTCGTCAAGATCTTCTTTCTCCGCTATCTTCTTTTGTTTTCTTGACCAATAATGCTTTTTATTTGGTGTCATTTTACTTGTATCAATCTCCATAATACGCTCTTCCCTCTCTTTATTTCGCTCTTCCCTCTCTTTAATTCGATCTTGCCTGTCTTGAAATAGGAGTTGCTCTTTTCGCATTTCGATTTGCAAGAGGATACATGCTCTTTTCTCTTCCTCTTGGAGACTTCGAGCGAATTCGTCATCGATTTTTTTCTTGCCCGCGGTTGCCTCTATTTGGTTGTTCTCTATACTCTCGAGAGTGCTTGACAAAGTAGTTTGATCTTTCGCTGCCTTCTTTCCTTTCCGTATTGCTTCTTTTGCAGCCTTCCTTCCTTGAGGCCTCACATTAGGATCTGCAGTTTCACCTACAATTACCTCATCTACATCCATGTCCAAGTTGATGGGAGAATTTCCAGGAATTGGTTGTGTGCGCATATGTTGATTTCCTTCATTTGATGTTCCTCCAGATGTATGGCTAGGGATGTCTTTAAATTGTGCAAAGCCCTCCACAACAGCGTAACTATCAAAACTCTGAAACAGCTGTCTTTTGGTCCTCCCTTTTTTCTTCATCCCGTTATGCCACAATTTATGTGCTTCATCTTGCTACGTAATTAAAAAAATTAATAAAAAATGCAATTCGTACAAATATAAACGCTATTATGAAGGGTCATCTATTATAAAGGTCATAATTTTAATAAGAAAGTATCTCACAATTTTACAATAAAAATCAATAAGTACAAATATAAACATCGTTGTAATTACATCATTATTTATCAACTAATTATTTTAATTGTAACAAAAAGCAATTACTACAATTAAAACGATATTATAATTACTACATTATTTATCATGTAATATTTTACTATAATATATAAACAAATTAAATGATTTATCAACAAATACATACCTCATCAACCGCATTCGAACCGCTCTTGTACCAATTTTTCGCTTACCTTAATGCACAATGCCACTTAAAGAGTTCAACCTTCAATATTTTCCACCTTCCCTGCAAAGATTGGGTTGATCGGCTCTTGGGCCAATTTGCGTCAAAGTGTCGCTTCACACGCAACTATAAGTCTTTTTTTTTTTTATTTGTGCCCACAGCTGGACATTGGCTTATAGCTTTCCAAGACTTGCATAGTTGAACATCTTCCTCATCTGTCCATCTCCTTTTCTCTTCAGTATTATCATCTTCACTTTGATCTCCCACGTGTCCGGCCACTGGACGTGTGTTTCCCCTTTGTTCGGCCATATTGGATAATGAAAAATTTGGATGATGAGAGCTATATGAAGAGGAGGAAGGTGTAACTATGAACTCTAATTTTTTTGGTGTGAGATGTAAAGAAAATCCTAGGCATTTATAGAGAAATTTTTAGAATTTTTTTTCTTACCGTTTATTAACGTTACATATATATATAGTGGTTATTAATTATTTACCGTTGGATCCTCTTCTTAATTGAAATGGACGGATCAGATTTCATGACCGTTAGGCAGCCAATTCGAAATGACCCAATGGCTCTGTTGCACGTGGCACAGGCCAGGCCCAAAAGAGATCCGCTACACGACAAGAGTCTGGAGTCACTCGACCTGCCTTTGCGGCGCCACGCGTCCTCCGTTCGTGACCCAGTCCCTGCCTTCAGCGCGTTGCAGTGGAGGGTCTGCTGGTGATGTCAGCCACGTGAATCCTTGGGCCGAGCTGGCAGCCCCTCAAACCCAGTCAAGAAAAATGTCACTGTGTTGCCTTTTTTCTTCGCCTCAGTCAAGAAAAGCCAATAAATGGCTGGGCAAACTTTCACCGGTGGAGGACCAACTTTGCTTGTGGCACGTCACCACGTCGGTTTTCCTTGCTGGAGCCCGGGCAAAAGAGAACCGCTGCACTTGCTCGTAGAGTGTTTTGGGTAAATAGGGTTAAAAAAATGTTAGTGGAGCTAGTGGGCAATTTGGTGCCTAAAATTGGGTAAATGATCATTTCCCAATTAATCTAAGCAAAAAGTACATTTAGTCTCACCTTGCTATAATTACCACTACTCGTTGCAACTAAAGGAAGCTCGGGAACTTCTTGACCAAAAAAACGAATAATTGAAGTTGATACATCAGTTTATTTGCAAAAGCAACAAATGAGTTTTATGAATCATATCACAAGCAAAGTGCAAGATCAGAAATCAAACAACTACTTTTTACTTGACCATCAAACTTTGCACAATTCATAACTGCTAGAGATACAAAATCACACAACAAGAAAATTGAAATTCAATTTCTAAGCTCCCTAATCATGTTTTCCCGAGGCCTGGAGATCCAAGCGGGAGCACGATAACGCAAGGCAACGTCGACGTCGCTCAAATCTACACCGAGAACGCAATTCGGAAGTGCACCAACACCAAATTCAAAGGGCAGTGGCGTCGGCCTTGCATGTGACGGAGAGATCAAAGTAGCTTTCTTCACCGCCGGAGAGATCTGAGTTGGACTCCAGTGAGAGAATCGGAGATGTGTAGAGAATAGGAGATATCTGAGTTGGACTCCAGTGAGGTAGCTCTAATCGGAGCTTCTTTGTCGTCGTCGTCGTCTTCAGGCATGGCGGCTCTGTTTCGAGGTTTTGCAAGCTTGGATCCATGGAATCTCACCAAATCGGAGGCAGTGGTCATCGGAATCGGGGCGGGGCTGGCCGCCGAGGGGGGGGGTGGATGGAGAGAGCGTCGTGCCTTAATCGGCGATGGGGTGGCTGGGCTTTGGTTGGGTTTGTGTTGTGGTTCAATTGATGGTGACGGTGATGAGAGATGGTGGCCGGAATTGATTCTTTCTGGTGATTGTAGAGGGAAGAGAAGAAGAAGAGAGATCGGCGAAAGAGAGAGAGAGGAGAGGGAACAAATTTCTTTTCGTTTTGGCCGGATGATCATGGAGTTAGTGGAAGGGTAAAATTGTCAGGTTGAAAATAATTTAAAGCTACAAGTGGCCTTATGTATACAAGAAAACTTTGGTGGCCTTATGGGAGTTATGGCTAATTTAAGTTTCAAACTTACACTTGTGTGTAATTTTCTATTTTAAAAATTCTAATTGAATACCCCTAGATTTTGGTGAAATTCATGAAGTCTTTAAATATTCTAATTGAATATCCCAAGCTTTTCATGAATTGCTAAAAGTCTATATTGAATACACCCAGACTTTTAAATTCCATAGATTTCTTTACAACTTCCACTAATTCCATTATATTCTTTCTCACTCAGTATAGAATTACATAATGAAAACATAAATTTTAGGGAATTTAAATTTTGAGAAATAAAAACATTAATATTTTAGTAAAAACTTATGTTTAGAGAATATATTGGAGATACTCTCGAATAACTTAATGGATATCCAAAACCACATCTCTTATTCAGGTTTTTTATTATGAGGCAATAGATTTATTATTGACAATAAAAACTTCTGAATGTAAAGTGCAATTCACTATCAGACAATAAATTTTTATAGAGCTAAATTCATTTTACCTTCTTATACTTTTCACTAAAATCATTCGTGCCTCCAGACTTCTAATTAATTTGATGACATATGCTCTTGTAGTCTCTAATTTGATTAATCATAGCCAACTCTGATCTAATCCATTAATTTTTTTTCATAAAGTGTTGATGTGGCAAGCCCATTTAAACTAATTTTTGGCTCTATGTCACCTGAAAAGTACAGCATTTACATTGTAATACTAAAATTTAACCCAAGTGAGTCGCATCAACAATTCAAGTAAGCAATTAGTTTATTGATGACTAAGGTCAGTTAAATTTGAGAGTATAAGGGTATATATGATTAAATTAGAATTCTAGAGGCATAAATAATTTTAGGTGTAAATTTCATGGAGGTGAAATGAATTTAACCCATTTGTATACAACATAGTGCCCCAAGCACAAGACGGTCATTATTGAAGAGGAGTGTGCGGATGTCTTTCTCTTGGTGCGTCTCATCTCCACTAATTCAAGCCAAATCCTACCGGTCAATTTATTGTGACAATCTTGCAGATTTGGTCAGTCCCAACCAGCAAGCTTTTGATTCAGAAATATCTGAACGACTGCTATCTTTGCCTTTTTTAAGCGGCCCTAGGACAAGCAACGGATGTTGTTGAAGAATCCATCCTTTTATCGGGCGTCCATTGTATTCCTTGTTGACTATGATGGGTTGGACAAGGTGAAGGATGTCCATATTCATCTCTTGCCGATATGGAACAAAGTCTATGGTGCTTCTCCTGTGTTGACCAACTACATGTGGGCTCAACGCATTGGCTCTTCCTTAGGACAGTTGTTTCATGTTGATAGGTGGCGGCTAGATCAGGAAGATGAGATATGTGAGCTTGTGGTTAAGAACATGGACAAAGCAGTTGTCATTCTTGACAGGTATCAATTTTTCGATTCTTTCACCTATGAGTTAAAATTTCAGTATTAACATTTTATGGGTCTTTGTGGGATTTGTAATTGCTTTAAGCATGGGTTAAAGACTATTGGAGACCTCCTTAAAAGGGCGAGTTTGATATTATTGATTAGTCTGTCTTCAGTGAGGCCATCAGCCCTCTGAAGAACTCATTTATAGGTAACTTTTCAAAAGTTTGTGTAGTCGGGACATCTGTCGGACCCAGTTTTTCATTGCTAGCTCTAGCTTTACAAACTAATTTGGGTTAGGCCAAAAGGATAATATCTAGTGTCCGAGTCATGCTCTGGCTTCCTTCCCTGAACTTGGTGGCTGCTATGGGATCCACGACCTCGAGTCTTGTTTCACTGCTGTTAGAGGCTCCTTGTGTTACTATTGTTGTCGTCGGTAGTTCCCAGGTGCATGTTGATCTAAAGACCTTAAATTTGGGTAAACAGGTGAGTCTGATACTCTTTACTCGCCTCTAAAGAAGGGGCAAATCAAGGGTTCCAATGTCCATGTTCATCCTGGAAGACTAGATGTTTTTGTGGTGGAAATAGTTCACTCAATCTTTGATAATGCTGCATCAATCAAATCTTCAGCCAAAAAGAAGATTTAAGATCGCCTCAGTCATAGATTTACTCACCTAAATTTGTTTGTAAGCTTCAAATTGAAGGCTCATGTTTCATCCAAGAGGCAGAAAACATCCCCTATAGGGAAAGGATCATTCTCGAGGGTTCTCAATGCTATTTTGAAAAAGGCTTTAATAGACAGGTTGGATGAGAATACACATTTAGATCTCTTGGGGGGGTGTTTGTTACATGGGATTGGATGGGATTAGACATCCTTATCAGCTTGTGTTACACTAATCCCATGTTTGGCAACAACCAAGACTGTTTTAAATGAGACTCTAGAGTCCCAAATTCTCTCTAACACTTTCTACCATAGAGACCCCAAAAACCATGGGATTATGGAAGCTCTCATTCTCACCTTCTACTAAAAATTCTCGTTCTGCTCTCCTTCTTAACAACTTTCACCAATTCTGAATTTCTGATATTAAACATAAGCACACCTCATTTTCTATCCCCAATTGAACCCAGAACCACCCACAGAAGGTTGTACCGACGGTGGCCGAATACCTAAAAATCAATTCTTCCAAAATGTTATCAAATTTAAAAACCATGTATTCTAGCATGTAGAACACGAAGAGTAGATCAACTTTCATACCTCATGCATCTCAAAACATTGCTGGAGCCACCAGAATTTGTACAGAAACGAAACTGCAGGAGAACCCAAGATTTTCGAGGTCCGATTCTCTCTCCACACCCAGCAACTAGACCAGTCGAGGAGAGAGAAACGTCGGCGACAAACTAGTCGAGGATAGAGAAACGTCGGCGACGATGACATGGATCAAACCCAACCAGTGCGCCTGCCGGAGTTGGCCTGATGGCAGAGTTCTGATCTGCTACTGTTTGGAACTTCACGGGTCTTCAGGTCGATGGTGTTGGCTTTAGTTTTAGTCCTAACTGACCAAATATGAGTTAGGGAATAATATAGCATAATCCATGCTTGAGGAATCCAAGACTCTTATAGAAATTAAGGCGAGGTATGGCAGTCCTGTGAAACAAACATGTCATTGATGTAGTAAGGGTGACCACACAGTTAAATTAAGTATGCAGTGTCATTTTATTTTTAGTTTGCTTTATACAGTTTATTATTTAATGTGTTATTGTGCTCAAACATATGCTAGTGTAAATACAGGTTTTTTTTTTTTGACCTAGCCGCCCTTGTGCTAGGGTTACTTTCTTGAACAAGAAAGACAATTTGAGCGTCCATAGATTTGGATGTGCTTAGCTGGAATTGCCGAGGAATCTGCAATGATGCAACGACGAGGGCTCTGAAGGATTTGTGCTCTCAGAATCGTCCATAGATTGTATTCTTATGTGAAACGAAGATTAGCAGAAAAGATGATTTTGACAGTCTACGTCGAGCGTTAAGGTTCGCTCATGCAAAGGAGGTATTGAGCATTGGTCAGGCTGGGGGCTTAGGGCTTTTTCTGGAGCGATGATGTAAAAATTCAAATTGGTACCAAATCGGCGCATGATATCGATGCAGTGGTAGTGGGGGAGGCTGGGTTGCCATCATGGCGGTTGACCGGATTCTATGGCTACGCTCATACTGGTGAGAGGGATAGGTCATGGCAATTGCTGCGCGACCTCTCTGAACTTGATACTCTACCTTGGGTGGTGATAGGGGACTTTAACGAGATCCTAAATAGTGGGGAGAAGATCGCCGGACCGGTGAGACCGGAGAGGCAGATGCGTGGATTCCGGGAGGCGCTAGGGTACTGTGAGCTATTGGATCTAGGGTTTTAGGGATCAATGGCTACGTGGTGGAGCCCTGATACTTTATTGCATTTGGACCGCGCTATATGCACTTCTTCATAGGTCGACATTTTTAACCATACTAGGGTTTTGCATCTGGCGCCGTCTGATTCTGACCATGTCCCCGTATTGTTACGAGCGAGTACAGCTCCTATTATTGCACGGACTAGGCCTCACCGCTTCAAGTTTGAAGCGTTTTGGCTGCAGCATCCTGCTTGCAACAGAATTGTGAAGGAAGCCTGGGGTACAGATGTGGTGGGTACTCCTATGTTTTGTGTTACGCAGAAACTATTACATACTTGGATTCACTTGACCAAATGGCAAAAGGAGGTCTTCAAAGGCAGGCAGCTACAGATGTTGGGAATCCGTGCTCGGTTGGAAGAGCTATTAAATGTGTTCCCATCGGTGCCTGTACAAGATGAGAAGAGAGAGCTGACAGATAAGCTTCAGAACTTATTGTTTCAGGAGGAATTGTTTTGGAAGCAGAGCTCGAAAATTACATGGCTCAAGGAAGGGGATCAAAATACCGGCTTTTTTCACCGAAAAACAGAGAATAGGAAGCGCAAGAACTCTTTGCAAGGTTTATTTGATGACGAGGGGCGGTGGCAGGAGGATACTGAGGGCATTGAAAATGTGATCACTGCCTATTTTTCTAAAATGTTTAAAGCATCGGAAATCGATTTTGATGCTTTGAATTTAACCCTAGAGTCTATTGCTCCTTGTGTTACTCAGGAGATGAATGATCAGCTATGTTCAACGTATACCAAGGAAGAGGTGCGTGTTGCCCTTTTTCAAAAATGTACCCTACTACATCCCCTGGTCCTGATGGGATGCCTCCTCTTTTCTTCCAACACTATTAGGATTATATTGGAGACGATATTTTTGCAGCAGTTCATAGTTTTCTTCAGACAGACCAGTTGTTGAAGCAAGTGAACTTTACTGACATTTGCCTTATTCCGAAAGTGAGTAATCCAGAGAACATGTCTGATTTGAGGCCCATTGCCCACTGTAACGTGATCTTCAAGATTTGTTCGAAAGTTATTGCTAACAGGTTGAAGCTAATTTTACCAGAGGTGATCTCCCCTTTCCAAAGTGCTTTTGTCCCGGGTAGGCTAATTACTGATAATATATTAGTGGCAAATGAGATTGCACATTTTGTGCATAATAAGAGGGATGGGGTTGAAGGTTTTATAGCTTTGAAATTGGATTTGAGCAAGGCCTACGACAGGATGGAATGGATCTTTCTTGAAAAGGTGATGATTTGTTTTGGTTTTGCAAGAAGTTGGATTTTTTTGGTTATGCAATGTGTGCGCACAGTGCGGTATTCTTTCTTGATCAGAGGTAGACCACGGGGATTAGTTGCTCCTAGTCGTGGGTTATGCCAAGGTGATCCATTATCGCCTTATCTTTTTCTTCTGGGCGTGGAAGGTTTTTCCGCTTTACTACAGCAGAGAGCCGGCTCCCTACCAGGTATTGCGGTATGTGCTACTGCACCTTCAGTAAATCACTTATTGTTTGCGGACGATAGCATGCTATATGCACAAGCTTCTCTAGAGTCCTGTGGTGCCATACAGGAAGCCCTAGACATTTATGGGAGAGCCTCAGGCCAGGTTGTTAATTTAGCTAAGAGTTTGGTGGTGTTTAGCAAAAATGTTCCAGCCGCGGTACAAGATGACATATCTGGATTTTTGGGAGTGGAGGTTGTGGAATCACTTGCAAAATATTTAGGCCTACCCACTTATGTGGGTCGAAAGAAAACTGCTACTTTCCAGTACATCAAGGAGAGATTGTAAAAAAAAATCACTTCTTGGCAGGGCAAATTGTTGAGTGGTGCAGGAAAAGATATTCTGATCAGGGTGGTGGCTCAAGCATTACCTAATTATGCCATGAGTGTGTTTCAACTTACTAATAGTTTTTGTGATGATCTGGAACAGCAGTGCGCACAATTTTGGTGGGGGAGTACATTAGATAAAAGGAAAATACATTAGAAGAATTGGAATGCTCTTTGCAATCCGAAAGAAGATGGTAGATTAGGCTTTCACAGTCGATCCAATTTTAATTCTGCCATGCTTGCCAAACAAGCTTGGAGGATCTTGAATCACCCTTCTTCGCTTGTTGCTAGGATCTATAAAGCAAGATATTTTTTGAATTCTTCTTTTTGGGAGGCCATACCTCATGCATCTCCCTCGTATTCATGGAGGAGCATTTTCTCAACTCGGGAAATGCTTAAATAAAGTTGTTATTGGCAAGTAGGTACAGGGGAAAATATTAATATTTTTTCTGATAATTGGGTGGTGGCATTACCTTCTGGACGACCTCACTTTCGGGGTTGGCTGAGGTTGACTGTCGAAAGGTGAATGAGCTGATGAGTGCAATTGGTAGGTGGAATTTACCTTTGTTACAGGAGGTGTTTACGATAGAAGAAGCAGCTGCGATTGCTGCCATTCCCTTGAGTAGGAAAGCAATGAATGATCGGCTCTGTAGGAAGCTATCAAATGATGGAAACTTCTCAGTTAAGACGGCCTACAGGTTTGCTTTTTCGAGATCTTCCAGCTATCATCCATTGCAGCTCCCAGTGGGTTCGGGTTTTTGGAAAAAACTGTGGAAAGTGATCATTCCCAATAAAGCCAAATTCCATGTTGGAGGACATGTTTGGACATACTCTCATCACTAGGTAGTTTGGCTTCAAAACGAGTGGTCTTGGACTTGTATGTGTGTGTTATGCGAGTCTCACATTGAGACGACTCTTCATTTATGCAGGGATTGTCCCTTTACAAGGATGGTGTGGCAAAAGAATGCCTTGCTTCACCGGGTATGTTATAACCCTAGCAATCTGTTGGGGGATGCCCTTAGCTGGTTGAATCGGTGTGCTAAGGAATTGTTGTTAGCTCAATTTGGTGAACTCTTGATCTCTCTATGGGGGATTTGGAAGGAAAGAAATGATCGAGTTTGGAACCAAAAGAGGTGTGAGGCTAGGGATGTTAGTCTGGGAATTGTTTCCAAGCTGCAGGAGTTTAGGCTTCACACTTTGAAGATTTCCCAGCCCAAAATTACACGCAGAGCAGTGTGGAGAGCTCCCCCAGTGGGGCTGGTTAAGATTAATGTGGATGGTGCCTTCCATCATGCTACTAGAAAAGGTGGCATGGGTTTTGTGATCAGAAATGAGTCCGGGATGATGTTAGGGGGAGGTGTTTGGCCTTTGAGTGGCTTGACTTCTCCGGAGCATGCTGAAATCTTAGCATGCAAAGCTGCACTAGAGTTTGTGGGGGAGCACGAGTTTGGTCCAGCTATACTGGAAACCGATGCTATGGAGGTTCACTGTCAACTTTCATTGCATGACACTGCTAATCTGTCTTTACTGGGCAGGATATATGATGATGTAGTGGCTCTGTTAGCATGCCAGAATGTTGTCCAGGTACTACACGTAGGTCGGCAAGGTAATGGAGTAGCACGCTTGTTGGCTAACCATGCCCATTCCCTTTGCCAGAATGCTTTTTATTTTTCAGTCCCAGAATTTGTACAAGCTTTGTATTGTGTAAGTTTGTTTCTTTCAAAAAAAAAAAAAAAAAAAACATATGCTAGTGTAGTGCTATGTGTAAGAAACTTACCTTTATCGAGCCATTTTGTGGCATGTAATTTTATTTATAACATTACCACATTCATCAATAAAGTTATTGTTTCTATTAAAAAATCGGTATTTTTTTTTTCATTCCATAATTTGAGGAACAAAATCTGTCATCCATAGCGGGGGAAAAAATCATCCACTTGATTAGACTTGTTTTCTGAAATTCATTCTCGACCTTTTAATTGAACGTATGTTCTGTTGCCTTTACTCTACAATCTACATCATACATTACTAGCCAGAGTCGGGTCACACATACTGCACTCGAATATCACATCTCCAAATAAAATCTGTATGTGAAAAAAGAACTCATTTGGTGATGGAGATGGACTGCAAAGTGCAAACCACCGAAAGTTTGGAGGTACGATTAGAATATCTTACATCTTTTTTGGATTGAATATGTTCCAGTTTGGATTTAGCCTTCAACCTTTAATCACGTTTGGCACAACCCATAGCTTTTTCCCTTTGCTCCTAGCCAGTAGCTCATTTAGAATGTACCACACCTGTTCATAAGATTCGATAAACTGGTTGAATAGCAGCTACTCTTAAAGATAAAATTTTGTAATGGTGTAATTTTCAACTAAGTTTCATGATCATCTTCTAAAGGTTACTTGATCCGCATAAGAACTTGGAAGAGTTTAGAGGATGATAATGCAGCCTGTAGACACTAGCCACTAACTTGATTGTTCTATTGATTTTCAGGTGACCAGAACCGTCCAAATAGGGCTTTTAAAATCAACTTAAGCCTCAAAAGAATGGTCACTAGGGGAAATAGGGAGCAGCATCTTCTTTTGACAATATTAGGAAACTTTTGGGATGGCGTGATGATTAAGACATCTACTGTTTGGTCCAGATCAAATTATGTCGTGCAGTTGTAGCAAACACTATCTAATGTTTGTTTAAATTAGAAAGACAGGCATATTTAATTTGGTTCCTATGAACGGATTAAGACTTCCACTTATACAAACCTATATACGCCTTGATTTCCCTAGGATATAATTACTAGCGGTGGCTTTTTTGGAATTGAAAAACAATGTACCGATACTAAAGTTACTGATTTGGTGAATTGTTATGTGCACCGAACCAATCAATTGATTATTATTAAAATGACTTAAAGCAACCCATACAAGCGTCCGTTGTTGATTAATTTTTTTAATAAATACTAGAAATAAACTAAATCGTTAAATTAAATTGAGATAAATTTCCTTACTTTACCTAAAACGTCGTTCATATATGTTTACTTAATGAATTTCCTACTCAAGTATAATTTTAAATATTGACTTTTTCTTTGGTTAATGATGTGTGCATAATTTTCCATAATTTTATATCTCTAAATCTTGATAGTTGTGCCTAATTCACCTTCCTTCATGTTTTTTGAGACGCCTTCCTTTCTGTTTTTCGTGTGTGTATTTCTGTAGGTTTTGTAGGTTCTTGCAGTTTATTTGCAATCCTAGCTAGATTACTGAAACTGCTGTGCAGACGAGTCGACTTCGAAGATTACACTTTATTGTTTTAAGAAGAACCAAAAACAGTTCACATATGTTTAGAGCACTATGAATTTTTAAGCTCGTTTTGCATGAAAAATAATAAAATAAAATGTGAGCAAATCAAAGGCTCAAATAGGGATATGAAAAATCGTATTCTCTCTCTAGTGGCGCTCCCCTTTGCGCTAATCCTAGTGCTACCATCTTGTGGCGGCGACGAGTACAGCGGCGACGACCATGTGCCCATCTCTAGATGGCTTCACTCAAGCTCTCTCTATTATTGCTGCAATATGGTGGCTCACCCTCTTAACCTTTGTGCTCTAGCGGCTGGTGAGTTTTTTTGTGGAGGTGCTTCGGTAAAGTGACTTGATTGAGGAGATTTTTTCAGGCCCCTTCTCAAGCAAGAGGCCGGTGACCGAGTGGCTTTGGATCTGGCCCTCTTTGCTATATCGGACAATGGTTGGAGGAGGTTGGCTGCAATGATAGGTTTGTCAGCATTGGTTGTGGTGGCAGCGAATACCCAAATTGGGTGGAAGTCTGGTTGAGGAAGATAGAGGCGCGAATGGGCGGCGACGTTGTAGGAAGGTGATGTAATACCCCGAATTTTTTGACTTCGTGTGATTTTCTAAAATTAATAAGTTGTTGGTTTGTTTGATTAGCTTTCGTGGTGAAGTGAAAGTGTTTAGGACGAATAATCACTTGAAACATTTTGTTTTTAAGGGCCTAAGAGTTGACTATTTTATTTGTTAGGTTTCTCCGAAAACTTCCTTCACGAATGTCATAGAGCACGTCGATACGAGTTCGTAGACATGTGGCCCATATTATTCCGAGATCGTATGGAAAAGTTACCGTCAGCGAAAAAAATTTCATTTTTGGAAATTTTCCTATAAATATAGATTTTTCCAAATTTTTTTTTTGGACTAATTTCTGCTTACTACCTTATACTTTCAAAGGTTCATCAGTTCAGTCCCTGCACTTCTAATTTAATCATAAAAGTCCTTGCACTCTCTAATGTCATCAGATCGATCCAATCTGTCACCACTTCGTCAATTTTAGGGGAAAATTTCCAAACTACCCATCTGCATTCACAACACTGATGGGTCGGCGGGCTGCCTAGCAATGGGTAGTTTGGAAATTTTCCCTGTGAGAATGTCCCATGTCACCTTATTAACAGCAAAAATTGACGAAATAGTGATGGATTGGATCGATTTGATGAAATTGGAGAGTGCCAGGACTTTTCTGATTAAATTGGAAGTGCAGGGACTGAACTGATTAACCTTTGAAAGTACAAGATAGTAAGCAGAATTTAATCCTTTTTTTTTTAAAAAAAAAAACAAAGTTTCCAAAACTGGAAACCCTAAACTCTCTCTAGAAAACCCGACCTGACCAGAATACCGTTGACCCGACTCGGCTGTTTCTTCGCCGTTTGGCATCCTCCGGAAGTGCCACCGATCCTAATCTATTAGCTGCTACCTCCTCTTCTTCCCCTAGCCACTCACCTTCCGCGATTTGCTCCGTACACGACAGATCAAACCTTGAACTCACGGCAGCGGCTGACCCGACCGGTTGGATCTTACTGGTTTTGAAGTTGGTTGGGCGGCACGTGAGGCTCACGCGCAGTCGCTTGTAGCGGCGCGTCCATCCTCTTTTTGAGCAATTTTTTTCTCTGTTAGCCTCAGCTCATCGATATGAATGTGTAGGTGTGATTAGTTTTGTCATTACTCAATCTTTTGGATGAGCTGGGCTCATTTCAGTTTTGGTTCATTTGCTTTTCGAT